>VWZO01016142.1:58773-85274 GCA_013396975.1 Bucco capensis
CCCCCCCCTTTAGCAAGCTCCAGGAGACAGGCTGGTTATCAGAGAAGAGCGGAACGGTGCCGTTGCAGTTGGTCTGCTCTCTAAGAAAAACCAAGCCAGCCTTACTTGACATGCACAAATCGTCCCCAAGTAATATCTTTATCTGCATACTAATGCAAATTGGAGGGGCTTTTTTTATCTTGCTGTCTATTCTATGCTGGTTGAATAGAGTGACCGCATGCTCAAGGCTGCAAAGGAGTTCACTGACCTCCCTAATCATCTCTGTCATAGCCCCTGAATGACATACACATTCAATCCTGCCTTGCCTCTCTACTTTCATTCATAAAAAAATANGGGATAGGTAGTGGGTGTCCACTAGCTTCAGTGCAGAGCTGACCAGGAGGCATCAGCTTCACGCTTCCTTGCACACATGGTTGGTGGTGGAAGAGCCACCAGCACCTCAGAGCTCACCCTGCCCTCACAGCCCCTTGGCCATGGGAGTCTCCAGCAGCCCACAGGGACATGATTTAGTTGTGGACTTAGGAGTGGTAGTAGGTGAACGTTGGACTCAATCTTAGAGCTCTTTTCCAATCTTAGTGCTTCTGTGATAGTGATGAGGAAACCCTTGGAGACATATCAGTGTTGGGGTTAATGGGAGCTCTCTGCTCGGGGCTGAATCCTGCTCCCAAGGAGCAGCAGGGAGGTTTGACAGTGACATCTTTGCTTTGGAGCAAGCTGACAGGGCAGGAAAAAGAGCCTAGTCTGAGGATTTCCACTGGAGCCCCTGGAAATCCCAACCCATTGCTCAGCTCACAGACATCACAGCAGTGAGTGACGCTTCCCTCAGTGTGACCTCTTGAGCTTGGCAGTTGTTACAAGGCAAACAGCACCCTAAACCTTTCACTTGAAAGGTGTCTTAGAGGGTGGGCAACAGCAATGGAGCTCATTATCAACCCCAAGCTAGGGGCTGAAGGTTGGAAACCCAGGAGACAGCAGAGACAGCCACCAAGGTTGCTCCCCAACCCTGTGCCTGAAGTGACAGCACCAAGATGTACTTTAGGCTAAAACAGGGAGAACTGGGGACATTTCCCTTCCAGCTCCTGTGACCAGCCCTGGCTTCTTCGCATCCTCCCTCACCTCATCTGCTCTAACCAACTCACGGAGACCTTGCCCCATAAATCAATTCTTTTGGCTGTGAAAAATGAGCCAAACGAGTTACCCTAAGAATCTGCTGTTTTATTAGGACTTGCTTGAAAACAAAACCAACCCTGGGTGTGATTTATAGCTTTAACCAAAAGGGGTATGAAAGTAATGCCCCCAACCCCCCCACACACCCAGCCTCCACGAAGCCCATTTATTCCCCTGTCACTTTTTTGGCAACCAGGCTTCAAACCTTCTGCTGAACAATGGAAACTTTCTGCCGGGTACACGCAAGTAAACCCCAAGATGGGGAGGTGTGAGGGGGTTCCTTATCCATTCAAGATCTCAGGAAAATAAACAGGGACTCAGGTAGCAGCTGAGGTGTATCAGAGAGACAAGACATTTCAAATGAAATAAGAGCCAAACAACCAAAAACCCAAAGAAAACAAACAAAGTAAAATCAAAGCCAAAAGAAGGAAAAAAGAGGAGGGGGAGAAAAAGGAGGAATAAAAAGAGGAAAAAAAACCCCAAACCCAATAGCTTTTTTCCGACGTGTTAACTTTCTTCCACTTGCAACCGCAGCGCTGCCACCGGAGGGGAGATGTTCGCTGCCTTCCCCCAAAAGCTGGTTCCTGCTCAGCCCAGCCGCAGGTTTATTAAGCTGCGATCCAGCGTGTGCCTAACCCGCAGCTACCGCAACGTCCCAAAATACGGCTGGAAAAGACCCTTCCTCACTCTTCCCACCCGGACACAGGAAGGCAAGAGAGAATGTTTCAGACAAGCGCTGAAGATATGCCCTGCACAAGTCCGGAGGCATCTTTATCTCCTCCAATTCCACTTATAACGGCAACCCCACTGGTCAAACCTGGGGTGCTCCATGCCCTGCCACGGCGGGGAGAAGATTCCTGGGAGAGGGATCGTCTTAAAGTAGTTTTTCCTTGCTGGACGCAAGATCTTGAAGTAGAATCATCCCTGCCTGGCTGCTACCACACTACCTCGGAGCCGCGTTTCTTAACTCCCTCTCCAGCAGTCTCCATCCGAGAGAGATGGATGGATGGCTAGATAGATGGATGGGGGATGTGGGTACCACCACCCCTCTCCTCTCTCCATCCCGATCCCTCTCCGCAGCGCGGAGCACACGTGTACGCGGCCGCGCAAGCCCCTTACCTGCCGCCTGTCCTCCGGGGCTCCTCTCCGCCGCTCCTCCTCGCCGCCTCCCCGCCGGCATCCCGCCGACGGCCGCCGCCAACCACAGGCACCAGACGGAGCCCCAAGCCGCTCGCATACCTCCGGTAAGGCGCCGGGGGGGCAGCGCGGCTCCCGCCACCGCACCGCCCTCCTCAGACATCCCCCGGCCGCATCCTGCCGCCGCTCAGCGCTCCGCTCCGCCGCCGCTGCGCTGCCGGGAGAGGAGGGAGAGAGGAGCTCAGGAGGAGGAGGAGAAAAAGAAGAGGGAGGAGGAGGAAGAACAACCACCACCCGCCCCCCCCACCTCCCAGCCCCTAGCGCCGACGCGGGGCGGGAAAAGGAAAAATCAAGAGTAACGACAAAAAAGAAGTAGGGGAGAAAAAACAGTAGGGGAAAAAAAAAGAGAGAAGAAAAAGTGGTGGGAAAGATTAAAAAGCACCCGGAGAGGCTCACAGCCCCAGCGCCTACCTGCGCAAGCCCCGCGGCTGGCCGCGCACCGCGCATGGAGGGAGGGACGAAGGGATGGAGGGAGCGAGCGCGACCGCGGGAGCGAGAGCAGCTCCTAGCGCCTGCTGCCGCCGCGGCTGCTCCTGCGTCTGCTCAGCGCCGAGAGGGCGCGGAGCGGGGCGGCAGAGATGTCCCCGCCCCAGCGGCCCGGCCCACCTCACCGCTCCGCCCCACAGCTCCGCCCCACGGCACCGCTCCGCGCCTGGGAGCTGCGCGGGGGGTGTTGTGGGGGCGTGGGGGGAAACAGGGGAGCGCTGGGGGGGCTGTGCTGCTGAGTCTGCTCGTGGAGGGGGTGAGGGTGAGGGAGAGCATCCTTTCTTCTTCCATAGAATGGTTAAGGTTGGAAAAGACCTCTGAGAGCGTTGAGTCCAACGTCCACCCAACACTCCCACGCTCACCACTAAACCATGTTCCCAAGCTCCATATCTACAGGTTTTTTGAGCTCTTTCAGGGAATGGTGATTCCACCTCCTCCCTGGGCAGCCTCTTCCATTGCCTGATAACCTTCTTGGAGAAGAAATCCTTCCTAATAACTGATCTGAACCTCCCCTGGTGCAAGTTGAGGCTATTTCCTCTTGTCCTGTCACTGGCACCTGGCAGAAGAGACCAACCCCTGCCTCAGTCCGACCTCCTTTCAGGGAGTCTCCTTCTCTGGAGACATTCAAGAGCTGCCTGGACACATTCCTGTGTGAGCTGGTCTAGGTGATCCTGCTCTGGCAGGGGGGTTGCACTAGATGATCTTTCTAGGGCCCTTCCAACCCCTGACATACTGTGATACTGTGATTTGTAGGGAGCAAGAAGTTCTCCCTCTAAGCCTCCTCTTCTCCAGAGCCAACAACCCCAGTTTCCTGAGCTGCTCATCACAGGACTTGTGCTCTAGACCCTTCACCAACTTTGCTGCTCTTCTTTGTTGCCTCAGAACCCTACGGCACTGCTCTGTGTGCTCTGAAACACACCCATGTCTGCTGTATCCAGGTTTTTCTGGCCCCATAACAGCCCATTCTGCTTTCCCCACTTGGACTCCGCCTGAGGATTCAGCCAGCAAATGAGCCATGCACCTGCTCCCCTCCAGGGCTGCCACATTATAGTCCCAAAGTGATGCCATCAGCACGCAACTTGCTTTAAGCTGCCCAGCTTCACCCACCAAACACCTGGTGTTGTGTGTTTACAGCCAAGGTTGTAGCCAGGCTTTTGCAAGGGCACAGGAGTTGCAGCAATACATAGAATCAGAGAAGGGTGTAGGTTAGAAGAGAACTTTCAAGGTCATCTAGTCCAACCCCCCTGCAATGAGCAAGGACATCTCCAACTAGATCAGGTTGCTCAGAGCCCCAAACAACCTAACCTTGCAAACCCCCAGGGATGGGACATCCACCACCTCTCTGGGCAACCTGGGCCAGTGTTTCACCACCCTTATTGGCAAAAATCTCTTCCTTATACTCAGTCTAAATCTGCCTCTTTTACTTTAAAGCCATTTCTTTGTTCTGTTGCAACAGCTCTTACTAAATAGCTTATCCCCATTTTTCTTTTAAACTTTAAGTGTTGGAAGTTCACAATGAGGTCTCCCTGGAGCTTTCTCTTCTCCAGACTGAACAACCCCAACTCTCTCAGCCTGTCCTCATAAGGGAGCTGCTTCCACCCCTCTGATCATTTTTGTGGCCTCCTCTGGACCTACTCCAACATGTCCATGTCTTTCTTCTGCTGAGGGCCCCAGAGCTGGACCCAGTATTCCAGGTGGGAGCTCAATGTTGCTTGTCTCTAATTCTGATGATGATGATCCAGTCACTATCATACTTCGGGTTTGGGATATCATGATCCTCTCAGAGGCTCCTGAGTTGCTTTAAGTGACAACCATCAGTTAGCACTGACCTACCTGAGCTGCTTCACACAGAGGAGCCACAGCTCTGCTTTAATCCCCATTGAGACAGCAACTCACTCACCAAAACCAGATGTATTATCAGAGCTGAAAAACACTCTGTGCAGGAGGCCCCCCCCCCAAAAAAAACCCCAAACTCCTCAACCTGTGGAACAGTGGAGCTGAGGTTGTTCTAGTTGAAGGGAGAGGAATAAAATGTGATTATCTCACCATCACCTCCCCCAGAGAAACCTCAGCAGCATGTCAAGCTGAAGGGACATTTGCTCCCACCATGGCTGGGCTGGAAGTGCCAGGAAATGGATAAAAAAGTAAAACCAGCTATAATTATCTGTATTATATATATTATACATCTATAATTTGCTATCTTGCAAAGTTACCCAGAAATTGAGGAGTCATTCGTCCATGTGAAGAACATCAAGCTCCACAGAGTATCTGTGGGAAAAAGTCTTTCTTCCTTGCTGTATTGATAAGTGCCTGGTACTGTAGCTCCCATGCTTGCTCAAATGTGGGTTTAATTCAAGATTTACAGCATTTTTATTCTATTTCAGGAGTTGGACTCAATGATCCTTGTGGGTCCCTTCCAGCTTAGAATTTCTGTGATTCTGTTATTCCCTGAGGAATTGTTCCAGAATCATTATGGTTGGAAGAGACCTCTAAGCTCATCAAGTCCAACCATCAACCTATCACCTCCATGCCACTAAACCATGGCCCTAAGGAGAGCATCTAAATGTTTCTTCAACCCCTCCAGGGATGGTGATTCCAGCACCTCCCTGGGCAGCCTGGGTCAGAGACTTAGCAACCCTTTCAGTAAAGAAATTTCTCCTTATATCTAATCTAAACCTCCCCTGCTGCAACTTGAATCCATTTCCTCTCATCCTCTCACTGTTAACCCAGGAGAAGAGACCTACCCCCATCTTACTCCAACCTCCTTTCAGGGAGCTGTAGACAGCAATAAGGTAAAAGCTTTTGTGATGCTCCTAGAGTGGGATAACAGGATGGAAAAGGCCAATCCAAACTCAAGGAGTATTAAGGTTGCTGGGAGTTGTAAAGCTCTGCATCTCAGCTCAAGTCAGCTCAGCCCTTTCATGGTTTTTGAACTGGTTTACATTTGGGGGGAAAACAACAAGATTCCAACATTTGGAAGCCCTTTAAAAACAGGAAATCAAAGGGGTATGGATGAAGGA
This sequence comes from Bucco capensis, assembly GCA_013396975.1. NCBI lineage: Eukaryota > Metazoa > Chordata > Aves > Piciformes > Bucconidae > Bucco > Bucco capensis. The sequence goes on from VWZO01016142.1 coordinate 64,644, forward strand.
CTTGAAGGTTTTGCTGTTTTCTCTGCAGTGGGATATTTTGGGGTTTTCTCATGCAGAACACAGACCCCCATGAAGGATACTGTGTTGGCCACCCTGGGATGTAGTGCTGTGCAGCAAAATTAAGCCTCTGGACCATGTCTCAGCCACTTTCTGGGCTATAAAATAATAATAATAATTAAAAAATCCATGTATGTAGAATAGTAAACCCATGCATATTCCAATCCCATATTTCTTTTAGGACTGCTATGCCATAAGCTGCATTATTAGCCCTCAAGTTTTCCTTCCTCCTCAAGCTAGGAGTGTGCACGCCCCTTCCAGGCAAGGAATACTCTCTGCTGCCAATGTGTTTGTTCTCCTTTCACCCTTTCTATATAAACATTCCCTTCCCAGAACTTTGTGTTTGTTTATCCCCTTAATATCCAGAGCTGTCAGTGATGGAAATCAAATGCCTTTGGTCAGCTCGGGGATGGTGAGTGCTTGCCCTTTGCTGGAAGCTCTCAGTGTCCAAGCCTGTCACTGTCATGCTCCCATGGCACCTCCTGGGGCTCAGCCACTGAGAGCAGTGGTGCTGAGAAGACATTTAGAATCAGGGAATCATTGTGGTTGGAAAAGACCTCTGAGATCATCCTGTCCAACTATCATAGAATCATAGAATCCTAGAATGGGCAGGTTGGAAGGGACCCTAAAGATCATCTAGATCCAACCTCCCCACACTGAGCAGGGATGCCAATCACTAGACCAGCTCACCCAGGGCTGCATCCAGCCTGGCCTTGAACACTGCCAGGGATGGAGCAGCCACAACCTCTCTGGGCAACCTGGGCCAGTGCCTAACCACTCTCTGGGTAAAGAACTTCCTCATCATCTCCAATCTAAATTCCCTTCCTTCAGCTTATAATCATTCCCCCTTGTCCTATCACAGTCTGACCACTTAAAAAGTCTCTCCCCTTCTGTCCTATAATCTCCCTTTAGATACTGAAAGGCTGCTATAAGATCCCCTNCTCAATACCTATGTCCAGGTTGTTAATGAAGATGTTGAAGAGCACCTCCCTCCTTTAGTGTCAAGCCAATCACAACAGGGTGGTGTCAAAATAAGTTCAAGGTAGGCTGCTGCCAGTAAAACCAGCTCCAGGCATGAATGCTCTGCTTTAAGCAGACCCTTCTGCCTCTCCATCCAGGAGATTGGAAAGGGACAGGCTCTAAGTCACCTGTCTGAAAGCTCTTCTCTTCATGAGTCACCTATGGTGGCATTGCTGGAAGACAACACGTGAGGAGATGGGATGTGGTGGCACAAGCTGCTTCCCTTCCCCTTGCAATCTCTCTGGTGCTTGGATGACAGGAGGAATTTCTTCACTGTTAAGTCTTAGCCCAGGGAGGTGCTGGAGTCATCATCCATGAAGATGTTTAAGAAACATATAAATGTTCTACTTAGTGACATGGTTTAGTGGTATGTTTGGGGATAGTATGGTTGAACTTGATGATCTTAGAGGTCTCTTCCAACCTTAATGATTCTGTGAGCACCCTGAGCTGACACAGCATCATTGTATAAATGATGCTGGGGGCTGGTACCCACAGACATCCCTACCCTCTCAGAACTGGCTTCCTTAGCAGGCAGAAAGCAATTCCTGGATCAATAGGGAGTTGGAGCAAAGCAATAAAGTAGGTAAAACATCAGGTTTTAATATGCTGGCAAGTTTGCTTAGAGATGTGGTTATGTGAGGCTCTGAATCCTATCAGGTTAGGTACACACAATAAATACTGCCAAATATTTCTTATCAAAACTGGGTCTTGTTAGATGATTTATGAGGAGCTCCTTCATGAGGTGAGGCTGAGGGAATGAGGATTGTTGCATCTGGAGAAGAGGAGGCTGAAGGGAGACCTTGTCTCTCTCTACAACTACCTGAAAGGAGGTTGGAGTGAGGTGGGGATTGGTCTCTCCTCACACCACAACCTCATCCTGCAGGATATGTTCCTCACCAAGCAGTGTGGACAGACTTTAGGAAGAGAGAGCTCTGCAAGGGGTGAGCTGTTAGATCTGAAGTGGAAGAAGAAGGAATGAGTGAGCTGGAGAGACACACTGAGTCTCTTCTGCTAGGATTGGGTAGGAGCAGGTGCTGGCAGAACTAAAACCATTTGGCAGCCTGCAGAGTGAAGTAGATGATTGGAGAAAGCAGAGAGAAAAACAAAAACAAAACCAAAAAAACCCCAACCCAAAACAACAACAAAACCACCCAAAACAAATGGAGAGAGCCTGTGGGAGGGTGTGAGAAGCAAAGGTTTCCAATCAGACCATGAAAGAATGCTGACTCAGCACAGCAGCCAGAGGAACTGCACTGAAGTGACGAGTGGCTGGCAGAGGAGCCATTGACCTCCAGCACAGGCTGGAAACCAAAACAATGTTCTGGAGTCTGGAGAGGAATGACACACTGTTAAGGGTTGGAAGAGACCTCTAAAGATCATCTAGTCCCAGCCCTACTTCTGCCTGCTAGATCTATGCATGCTGTCACCTCTCTTCCCCTGGGTTACCAGTGAGAGGAAGAGAGGAAATCGCCTCAGGTTGCACCAGGGGAGGTTTAGACTGGATATTAGGAACTTTTTTTCACTGAAAGGGTTGTTAAGTATTGACTCAGGCTGCCCAGGAAGGTGATGGAGTCACCACCATCCCTGGAGGGGTTCAAAAAGCATGTAGATGTGGTACTTAGGTCTAGTGACGAGCATGGGAGGGATAGATTGACTGTTGGACTTGATGCTCTTAGAGGTCTTTTCCAACCTTAATGATTCTGTGAGTCTCTGTAGGAACATTTCCAGCAAACATGGACTGGAGGGTTGCACTCACAGGTGTAGCAGGTCATCTTACTTTGGAGGATGCTTGAAACAAAGCCACGACCTGTTTGATCTTCCCTCAGCCTATGCCGAGTGGTACTTGTGAGGAGAAAGCACACACACACTACCAAGATGAGAATCCTAGAATCCTAGAATGGATTGGGTTGGAAGGGACCTCTGGAGCTCATCTAGTCCAACCCCCCTGCAGTGGCCAGGGACATCCCCAACTAGAGCAGCTTGCCCAGAGCCCTGGCAAGCCTCACCTGCAATGCCTCCAGGGATGGCAACTCAACCACCTCCCTGGGCAACCTGGGCCAGTGTNGAGGGCTCCAGAACTGGCCCCAGTATTGCAGAGGAGGTGTGAGCAGAGCAGAGTGCAGTGGCAGAATCACCTCTCTGGCTCTGCTGGCCTGATGGCTGTACTTCCAATCCTCTCTCCTGGATGTACCCAGAGAGCAGCAATAGGTCCTACCTGCCTGCCTGCCTGCCTGCTGCTGCCTGTCCCTCCCCCCTGGATTTGAAGTGTGGCCACTCCAGTGCCCAGTCCAAGAGGACAATCCCTGCTCTAGTTCTGCTGGCCACACTAGTGCTGATCCAAGCCAGGATGCTGTTGGCCTTCTTGGTCACATAGGCACACATAAATATGAGATAAGAGTTTTATCTATTAGATGGAGCTCTGGAGATGATGTTAGTCCAACCTCCCTGCCAGAGCAGGTTCACCTAGAGCAGGTTGCATAGGTTGGTGTCCAGGCTTTGCAGTGGAAAAGCAATTGAGGGGTTGAGGATACATTAAAGCAGAGATAACTCTAGAGAGGATAGATAATTAAGTGTTATTATCCCCATGGTACAATCATTTACTCCAAAGCCTAGGAAGGTGATCAACCTTCCCAAATAGCACCTCTTGCTCTGCAGGTTGGATTGTGGGACCAACTTTGGCATAATAAAGAGATAACAACCTGAGGGATCTTCGAGCTGTTGCAGCAATGTGATCTCTGTCCTGCAAGATGCTGGATGTCCAGATCAAACAAAGGGAAGAATGCAGCCTGTGGTCAGGAAAGCTTGGCTTGCATTAGGCCTGGAGTGCCTGTGTGTAGTAATTGTGGCACAAATCATTTCATTCACCCTTTAGGAGAAGAACATTTGTGGTGTGCAAAGCAGCAGTTACATAAGAAATTGGATAGGAGGCAGGTAGGTATTGACTTGAAGATGTTGCATGGAGCCAATGCCTTTCATCAACAAGGGAAATGTTTGACTGTTTAATAGAGCTAACAATGAAACCCGAGTCGTGTTTTGACAAGTAGTTCCAAACATTCCAGGAACACTGCAGATGCTCTAGCAGCCTCCTTTCCTAAGGAGGGAATTGATTGTTGGAAGGCAAGAGTGCAGTTTGCAATGCCCACAGAGCCCTGCCAGTGCCTGCTCAGCTAGGATGCTGTAGTCAGTAGGGGGAAGAGGTGCTCCTGGAGTATTTGGAACAGATGAAAGCACTTGATTCCTAAGCTGGACCAATGGGATAGAAGGAGGATATTTTTTACAATGAGGGTGTTGAAACACTCTGCTAGGTTGCCCAGAGAGGTGGGAGATGTCTCATCCCTAGAACCATTCCAGGTCATGTTTGACAAGGCTCTAGTTGAAGATATCCCTGCTGACTGCAGGAGGGTTGGACTAGATCATCTCTAAAGGTCCTTTTCCAACTCTAACCTTTTCTATGATTCTATCAGAGAAATGAACTCAATACTGGGAGCTTTTCTTGGAACAAAAATTCCCTTTATTTACCTTTGCTGAGAAGAAATTACTCACCACACATTTTCCCAGCACAACCTTCTCCTTTCTTGCATTTTGCCCCCCACTCCTCTTTTTTGCTTGCCTCTACTTTTACCCAGGTCAGCTCTATCTCTTCTGAAAGGAACCCCTGAGTCATCCAAAATGTGACCAGGAAAGTGCTGGGGGACAGATGTATTGTTGAGAATCAGCCTGACAAGACCTGCCTGGCTTTGCCCTTCTTTTCACAGCTCATTTTGCTTTAGGTCACTAGATCAGATGAATCATTAATAAGCATTTGGAAAGGCTGGATGCCAGGTACAGCTAGTCTTGAGCACCTTGTCAAAGATTCACTGGCTGGTCAAAGGTATTTATTTGTGGAGAAGACCCAAGGTTTACTCCCAGATTTGCTATTAACTCTGTGACTTCAGAAGCTTTCCACTCCCTTTGAGCATCTCCTGCCTCTGCAACACTTTGTCATCCATGTCTACTCAGCTGGAAAAAAACAACATAACTTCAAATGAAGTTAGGAAAGCACCTCTGGGATCCACCTGAGCTGTCCTTATGGTTAATGGAGAGAGCTAGATGCTTTCAAAACATGACTTTTTCAAGTTAGCTTACTTCTGGTGGTCCCCACACTGATAACGGAGGATGCTGAAGTGGTGGTGGGGGGGGTGGGTTGGTTGGAATTTTCACCCCATTTTAGCAGCTTATGGTTCAAGGTTTCACTCTGGGGGTCTAAAGAGAAACAAGATCCCTCTTGGCCCACAAGCAGTGTCTAGAAGTGCTGGAGGTAGTCCAAGGTGGGAGAAGCATGGTGGTTGAAGGCTTTGTTTCCCCAAAGCACCCCCATGCCTGAGGTCAGGCTCTGCATCCTCCACTTCACACACATTGATGCATCACCTTCAGATCTGAAAGATGACACAATCACAGAACTAGAAGGAACTCTTAAGGAGTTTATTATGTTAACAGGCATGGTTGGACTTGATGATCCCAGAGGTGCCTTCCAAATGTAAGGATTCATGATTCTGTGACTGCCAACTCCAACTCCCAAGGTCACAATTCCTTTACAAATCCCAAAAGTATTTCCAGCACTAGTGAAACAAATACATTTCAAGGCATTTTTCACAGTGGAATTCCAGTCTTCCTTAAAGAGAAGCCACCCCACAGCCAGAATAACCAGTGGTTTTCAGTCAGTGGTTTCCAAACTGTTTCATTTGCAGACATCCACATTTCTTTCCAGCAGAGCTTCAACTCCTTGTACAGTTAAATTGAAGCCTACTGACAATAGCCTTCTTTTTCTTGTTAAGCTTTCTAGACCACTCAGAAGAAGTCAGGGCACCCTAGAGAGCCACAGACTACAGTAAAACCAGTTGAAAACTACTATATACTCATTCTTCTGTAACTAAATGTGGTTCTTTTTGGCTATATATTTATACAGACTGTCTACTGCAGCTTCTGTAGTGTCTGGAGTCTGTGGACCTTGAGAGGTTTGTGCTAAGGCTGAATCTCTGTATTATTTGGATGCTTTCAGTAGCTTAGTGATACTGGCTGGTGATGTTGGACTTGATGATCTTAGAGATCTTCTCCAACCTGAATGATCCTATGATGTGTCACTCATGCCTGAAAAAAACCCAACATAACTTCACTTGAAGTTAAGAAAGCACCTGAGTTAGGAACCTGATCCACCTGGGTTGTCCTTATGGTTAATGTGGAGTGATGCTGTGACAGGAAAGAACACTAATGGACAAAGCCAAGTTACTCCACTTAATCCTTAGTTTGTCAGCTTGGTTAAGAGGGGAGAGGTGAGTTTGAAGTGAATTAGAACAATAGTAATAATTACCAAAAGGCTTCATGTAGTTTGCTGGGGAATTACTCCTTAATTACTTCTTAATTACTCATGGTGGGCTCACAGGAGACAGTGTGCAAACAGTGCAGGTCCTATGAGTCTCTCCAGCACAAACCTCATGTTTGGGGGGAGGAAAACTAGCCAAAGTTGGACACTTTAGAGACAACAAAAAGCAGGCAGCTGCAGGATCGTAGAATCCTAGAATCCTGGAATGGTTTGGGTTGGAAGNAGGATCCACAAGTCACTTGCTGGTGACAGCAGATTTGTGTCCTCCTCCTAAACCCAGGAGGAGTTATTCATCACACGCCGTGGTGAGACAAAAGGCTTGAGCATTGCCAGGAATATATTAGCTCCTCTTGCAATTGAGAACACAAGTAGGAACTTGGTGGAAAAGGGCATATTTTCTCTGTGGCTGTTGATGCCTCAAACCATAAGAATATGGAAATATTTGTAATAGTTTGTACCTTGCTTAGACAGTGGGAGGGAGAGAATGGCTGTCAGGCTGATTTCTATGCAGGCAGCTGTGCAGTTACACAGCAAGGAATAGCTGTACCTGGACAAAGTATCTCCCAAAAAATCAAAGGATTTGAGCTTTGAAAAAACAGAATCACAGAACATTCATGGCTGGAAATGACCTCTCAGATCACAGAGTCCAACCAAAAACAAACAAACAAACAGAAAAAACCCAAACAAAAACAAAGCACCCAACCCCTGCCCTCACTAGAGCATCTACACTTCTCTTAAACACCTCCAGGGATGGAGACACAACCACCTCCCTCACCTCTCTTTCTGTACAGAATTTCTTCCTAATATCCAATCTAACCCCACCCTGTCTCAACTCCAAACCATTCCCTCTGCTTCTGTCATTAGTTACTCAGGAGAAGAGACCAACTCCCACCTCTCTACAAGCTCTTTTCAGGTAGTTGTAGAGGGCAATGAGGTTCCCCCTCAGCCTCATCTTCTNCAACCAACATCTCTTTCCTTTCTGCAAGCTGACAGTGTTGAAGGGAATCTAGGAAGCCAGACAGCACTCTGTCTGCAAACCAACAGAAAATGAAAGCCCACTCTTTGCTCCCAGCCAACTGCCTGCCTCATGGAGTGAGAAGAAAGACAAGGAGGCTACAGGAAAGTTATCATATTTTGGTGAAGGCTGTGTGACAAATTTCCACTCACTTCTTCTGCCAAAATATGTCTCCAGAAATGCTGGAGATGTTTGATTATATCCACCCTGAGTCCATGGAAATGTGGAAGCGTGTTCTCACAGGTAGCCACTCTTAATCTGGGTGATCTTGGACTGGCTTCCAGCTTTTAGAAGTTTACATTAAGGAAAGATTATCCAATTATAGTTTTCTTTCAAGATAAGAGAGATAAGGGGGATGGAGAGAGACATGCTGGATGACTCAAGTATGCAACTTATGCTTCACACATTTTTTTTTTCCCCGTGGTATGCCGTGAGACAGTTCTAAAATTAAAACACAGAAGCACAGAATCATGAAGGTTGGAAGAGACCTCTAAGGTCATCAAGTCCAACCATCAACCTATCACTCCCATGCCACAAAACCATGGCCCTAAGGAGGACATCTAGATGTCTCTTCAACCCCTGCAGGGATGGTGACTCCAGCACCTCCCTGGGCAGCCTGGGCCAAGACTTAACAACCCTTTCAGGGAAGAAATTCCTCCTGGCATCCAATCTAAACCTCCCTTGCTGCAACTTGAGGCCATTTCCTTTTGTCCTGTCACTGTTAACCCAGGAGAAGAAATCAACCCCCAGCTCACTCCAACTTTCTTGCAGGGAGTTGTAGAGAGAGCTAAGGTCTCCCTGAGTCTCCTCTTGTCCAGATTAAACATCCCCAGTTCCCTCAGCTGTTCCTCATGAGACTTATTCCCTAGAGTCCTCATTAGCCTTGTTGCCCTTCTCTGGACACCACACATTTTGGCTACAGAGAAGTGTATGCCCAAGCACAGAAATTGTGGCATAAGCACAACAAATGGTGACAATCCTAGGCTATAAATATTACAGCTATCTAAACCACTCTGTGGCACTATGGATTTTATCCAGCCTTAAACTTGAGCTTTCCAAATGCTTCCTTTCCCTTTTTGGTCTCAGCCAGTAAATTACCTGTGGCCTGACTCAGCCACTTGAAAAGAAATGTTGACTTTTCAGGAAATTGTGAGCATTACTGGAAGGTCTGAGGTCTGAGGAATGGCTGATTATGGAGCATTTTGCAGGAGGAATGATTGCCTCCAGAGAAAAGACAAGAGCACCAGTGGGTTTGGTGATGGGAAATGGACTCCTAAATTTAAATGGGAGTTCTCTCTGTCTCTTATCATGTGTGAAATACATTCTATTTGTTTCCTCTCTTACCTCCACCTTTGAAAACTATTCCTTTTTGGTCAGCAAAACCTGCTGTATATTGATCCTGATGAGGCCAAAAGCTAAGTTAATATCCATTGCAATTGTATCAGTGAAAAGTTTCATGGAATGATTTGAAAAATAAATACTGCTGTCATCTGTCAAACTGGCAATAAAATAAAGTGGTGTGGCTTATCATAATGAACTGCCCAGCTGCAAGGCAAAGAGAAGCCTAGCTGCAAGGGAAAATACAGGATATACCTGAAGGAAGTGGTTGTTCACCTGGAGAGGCTTGAACTCTGGAGCATCATCTAGGGGGTTTAGAAGAAAGATAAGGCTAAACTATTTAGCAGGGCCTGCAGTGATAGGACAAGGGGTGATAGTTTTAAACTAAAAGAGGGAGACTTAGACTAGATATAAGGAAGAAATTTTTCACACTGAGGGTGGTGAAACACTGGCTCAGATTGCCCAGAGAGGTGGTGGATGCTCCATCCCTGGAGGTTTACAAGTTAAGGTTGTTTGGGGTTCTGAGCAACCTGATCTAGTTGGAGATGTCCCTGCTCATTAGATTAGATGGGAAGGAACAAGCCCATGGATCAGTACAGACTGGGAACTGATGTGTTGGAGAAGAGCCCTGGGGAAAAAGCTCTCGGAGTGATGGTGGCTAGGAGGATGCCCATGAGGCAGCAATGTGCCCTTGGAGGACAGGCTGAGAGAGCTGGGTCTCTTCAGCCTGGACAAGAGGAGACTGAGAGGAGACCTCAGCAATGCTTAGAAATATGGGAAGGGTGAGTGTGAGGAGGAGAGAGCCAGGCTCTGCTCCATGGCATCCAATGGTAGGACAAGAGGGAATGGGAGCAAGTTGGAGCACAGGAGGTTTAGTATTAAGCTGAGGAGAAACTTGTTTGCAGTTCAGGTGCCAGAGCACTGGCCCAGGCTGCCCAGGAGGCTGTGGAGTCTCCTTGTCTGGAGCCATTGCAGAGCTGCCTGGACACATTGCTGTGTGAGCTGGTCTAGGTGCTCCTGCTCTGGCAGGGGGGTTGCACTAGATGATCTTTCTAGGGCCCTTCCAACCCCTAACATACTGTGATTCTGTGATTCTATGATTCTGAAGCAGAGAGGAGGGTTCAAACCCTCCTGGTGATTGCTGTCTCCTTGCTATGAGTTCCTCAGGGTGCGAGGAGTAGGTTTTGCTCTTGTTGCTTTGCAGTTTTGTTTCTCTGCAACCCTTCCTCAGGATTCTGTTAGCATTGCAAATTTTCCCCTTTCACAATCAACATTCTTCCAGCAGCAAGGACAAAGACATTCAAACCCAGCTGCATTTATCACTACTGCTCAAGCTGGATGAAAGACAAGGGGCTGGATGCTCTGCAAGAGGGTTGCACCATATCTTCATCCACCCTGGAGGAAGGGAAGGAGCTGCTCTGATTTCCCAAAGCTCAGGATCCAACCACTCATTTGGCCAGGTTTTGGTGATGCTCTGATCAAAGGCAACCTCTGCAGAGGCCAAATTCATACTGCAGAAGGATGGAAACACCACACTCTTAGGGCTTACTCTGCTCTTCCTTAGGAGATGACCAGAGAGTCTCGTATTGCACAGCAATGCTGTTGGAGATAACAACCATCTGCATACTTGGCAATCTCTTTCCAGTTGCATGTCCACCCCTGAGGCAATCATTGTCCCTTGGATGGCCTGTTAGACCAGGTTTGGGCAGTACTGATAAGATTAAAAGAGGTGAAAGAAAAGATAGGGCATTTGCCCTTGAAAGCATGTTGGTTGGCTCAAGGGTCATGAGGCAGAGCAGTGCTGGGGAAGCTTTTTGCTCCCAGCTCCCTGCCTGGGTGATAGTATCCTCCACCAGGGATATGGGCAGCAGGACCAGGATGGTTGCTGGAGCAGCTGGGAAGACATCACAGAATATTCTGAGTTGGAAGAGACCTACAAGGATCATTGAGTCCAACTTCTGGACATGTCCTTGGCAGGTCCAGCAGGTTTTAAGCTCTTCCAACATAGGCTCAGGCATCAAATGAGCTGCAAATGAGCAGCTAGTGGTGAGATTATTCACAAAACAGGCTGGGGGTTGGATTGGGTTAGATTTATCCAGCAGAGCTCAAGTCACCTTTAGCTCTGAAGGACAGCAGTAGAAACAAGCTGAAAAACAAATTCTTTCCTTTTCTTTTCAGTCCTTCTGCTTACCCACTGACAAAACTTGGAAGAATCTGAACTTGCATAGAATCCTAGAATGGTTTGGGTTGGAAGGGACCTCTGGAGCTCATCTAGTCCAACCCCCCTGCAGTGGACAGGGACATCCCCAACTAGAGCAGCTTGCCCAGAGCCCTGGCAAGCCTCACCTGCAATGCCTCCAGGGATGGGAACTCAACCACCTCCCTGGGCAACCTGGGCCAGTGTTCCACCAGCCTCATGGGGAGGAACTTCTTTCTAATATCCAGTTGAAATCTACTCTTCTCCAATTTCAAACCATTGGCCCTTGTCCTTTCCCTGCAGGCCTTTGCAAACAGGCCCTCTGCAGCCTGCTTGGAAGTTCCCTTTAGGTCCTGGAAGGTCACTAGTAGTTCCCCCTGAAGCCTTCTCTTGTCCAGGCTGAACAATGCCAGCTCCCTCAGCCTGTCCTCAGAGCAGAGGTGTTGCAGCCCCTGAGCATTCTCGTGGCCTCCTCTGCACCTGCTCCATCAGCTCCATGTCCTTTGTGTGTTGAGGGCTCCAGAGCTGGACCCAGTATTGCAGAGGAGGTGTGAGCAGAGCAGAGTGCAGTGGCAGAATCACCTCTCTGGCTCTGCTGGCCACGCTTCTCTTGCTGCAGCCCAGGATGCCATTGTGCTTCTGGGCTGCCAGCGTGCACTGTTTGCTCATGGCCAGCTTCTCAGCCACCAGCACCCCAAGGCCTTTTCTTGCATGTTTCTGGAAGAATCTGAACTTGCATGTTTCCCTCACCATCAGGTGCTTGAGGCAACTTCTCGGTCATCCCTGCCCAGCTTGAGCTGCTCTTTGCATGTCCTCTGAGTTGCTTAAACCCCTGAGTGACTTGTAGCCATCCTCTTCTGTGTTTCCTCCCAGTTGTCTGGTGGCAGAAGAACCTCTGCAGATGCTCTGCTTTCCTTCTTCAACACACAAGTGCTGTGTGCCTCTCCCTTAGTGCATGATGCTGGAGACCCAGGCCTGGTGAAGCCTCAGAGTCCACTCTGCCATAACACAGAGCAGCTTGGTTCACATCATAGACCTTCAACAGGTTCAAAACAGTGGGCAAGAACCACCCAAAGAACAGGAGATGTATGGAGGTAGTTGCTCCATGGTGTTTCTGGGCTTGACCTGGGTTTAAACCTGCTTTAGGGAGGTGCTGGAGTCTCCATCTCTGGAGATATTCCAAAGCCACCTGGACCCCATCCCATGCAACCTGCTCTAGATGAACCTTCTCTTGCAGGGGGGTTGGATTAGATGATCTCCAGAGGTCTCTTCCAACCCCTAACATTCTCTGATTCAAGGTATGTCTACAGCTTATCTCCAGCCTAGGGGAGCCTTGGATCAAGTCCTGCACTGTTTGCCATAAATTCATTGAATCAGGTACCTCCTTCCTCCCAAGGAGTTTTCATCCCAAAGTCATTTGGCTGGCTCTCTGGGACCTTCAGAAGGATTTTTCTGCTTTTCTAACCCATTTGTTACCATGGAATAATATATGAAGTGGAGCCTGAGTGCTGGGATTTTACACTGCAGCTCTCTGAGGCTCAGAGCTTGCTTCACACTGCCATGCTGACCACGGATGGGAATCCTTTCCAGACATTCCTACAGAGTTGCACATTGGTGCCAAGAGATGGAAATTGCCTCACTTACATTCCTTTGCTTTCTAATATCTAATATAAGTTAGGCATTACCTGGCTTCTTAAGTTTGCTCTGGGCTTTTTTTTTTTATAGCTAATTATTTAACCTCTTTTTCTTTTGCTGATCTAGACGATCCTGTTCTGGCAGGGGGGTTGCACTAGATGATCTTTTTAGGTCCCTTTCAGCCCCTAAAATTCTGTGATTCTGTGACCTCTGTACAGATACCACAGCTTACTGACTGCTCATCTCTTCCTAACATCATTCCTAAAGGGAGGCATCTCTTAAATAGACCTTAAAAAGAAGCTGGAAGAATAAAGCCCAGGTAAATGGTTTGAAGTTGCATCTCTTTCCCATGGAAACAACTGAGTTAAGCATCTCAAAACCTCCACTAGGAATCAGTTCATCCTCAATGTGACCTTGCTTTTCTGAAGCCTGTGTTGCCAACGTGTTAGCTTTTCTGCACAGAAAGAAGGTGGAGGTTTGATGACAGAGCTTTTTTCTCCGTGGTTTAATGAAGACAATGAATGATTAATTTCATCAGCAGTTTCTATTTTTGTTGTCAGTGGCCTGTGGCTGAAGGGCAGCAAAGCTCCTGCTGGCTCAGAGCACCTCAGTGCTGGGAATCACCCTGTTTTAACTTCCATCAGCATTTCCACTAACTAGACCAACTTCTGATAGGAATTACTCACCCTCCCTCTTCCCCCTGGCAGCAACTTCTTTCCTTTGAGTACATTAACCCTTTTCAGTTCACTTGGATGCCTATGGACTGCATCTGGGCCACTGTAGTTTGCTTCTTCAGAAGGAAATATAAACACAAGTCCTGTAAAAGCTTTTGGGACTCTCCAGATGGTTAGATATAAGGATGAATTTCCTTACTGAAAGGGTTGTTAGGTATTGGAATAGGCTGCCCAGGGAGGTGGTGGAATCACCATCCCTAGAGGGGTTTAAGAAACATCTAGATGCTCTTCTTAGTTTTAGTGCCATGGTAGTGATAGGAATGGTTGGACTTGATGAGCTTAGAGGTCTCTTGCAACCTTCATGATTCTGTGATCTGCTTGGAAGACTTCTCCATCTGCTGTTTGTTCTTGCTTATGGAAGTTGTAAGCTTAATGTCAGGGCTTGCAGGGAGATGTCAGTTGAAGAAACAATGCTGAAATCTCTGTTTTACTTCCAGCTCACTATCCTGTCCAGTTTTGAGCACTTCAGGAACTCCTCACCTCCTCAAAACTTTAGTCTGGAGAAGAGGAGGCTCAGGGGGAGATCTTCTTGCTCTCTCTACAACTCCCTGAAAGGAGGTTGGAGCCAGATAGGGTTAGGTCTCTTCTCCCAGGTTAAAAGTGAGAGGACAAGAGGAAATGGCCTCAAGTTGCAGCAGGGGAGGTTTAGTTTGGATATAAGGAGAAATTTCTTCACTGGAAGGGTTGTTGAGCATTGGCCCAGGCTGCCCAGGGAGGTGCTGGAGTCACCATCCCTGCAGGGGTTGAAGAAACATTGAGATGCTCTAGTTAGGACCATGGGTTAGTAGCATTGTAGTGATAGGGATGGTTGGATTGGATGATCTTAGAGGTCTCCTCCAACCTTTATGATGCTGTGAAACCTTTCTGGAGGAAAAGCTACTCAGGAAGACAGCATCCATCAGCCTTGTCAAACCCACTATGAAACTCTGCCTATGGCAGTGTCTAAAGCCACAGCTCATCCTGGCTACAAGTTTGTTTTCATCAAGGGGGATGGGTGAATATTTCCCCAAGTACATAAACTAAAGGCTTGGAATGAAGTGGAATTTCCCTCACTCAGTATTGAGTAACTCCAAGTTTGTTTTCAAGTGATCACCTTACAGAGGTCCAAAAGGAGCAGGACTGAGAACTCTACCAGAGTGAGTTGCAGAGCTCCTGGAATCTAGTGCAAAGAGAGGTTTTTTTTTTTCCAGGCTCCTTGGATCCATCCAGGGAATGTCCTTGAGTGAAACATTGCTGGCTTCAGGTCAAAAAAAATTGATTCAGTAGAAGTCTAAACTTCTGTCCTTCTGGTGTTTAGGAAACATCCTGATTTACTTAATTTAAACAAAGGCAGACATCCGGTTCAAATCCCTGGAGCTGCAGCCAATAAGTGCCTTATTTCAGCACTACAGCTACCCACCAGCAAAAACATGGTTCACAGGAATAAAAGCATTAAAGGAAATAAATGGGGGTAAGACTGGAATTAGATGCAGATTTGAAAGAGGGAAGGAAAAGATGGAGAAAGAGCTGACAAAGAATAACTAGCCAGAACCTGCTGACAGCAAGCTTAAGCCAGACTGCTACATTAAGTCTGGTTTTAGCTTGTAGATTGGGTTTCTTCCCTCCCAGTAAGACAAGGATTTGCCCTGCCAGTCACCTTGGGAAGAAGGATGGTGGTGGCATGGTGTGGAGAGAGCAGGAGAAGATCTTGCTGTTGTTGCTGATGAAGATTAGATGAGGGACAGGACTGAGGTGTATTTGAGGCATGTTAATGCCTAACAGTGAGAGGACAAGATAAAATGGCCTCAAGTTGCACCAGGGGAGGTTTAGATTGGATGTCAGGAGGAATTTCTTCCCTGAAAGGGTTGTTAAATCTTGGCCCAGGCTGCTCAAGGAGGTGCTGGAGACACCATCCCTGGAGAGGCTTGAGAAACATAGATGTTCTACTTAGGGACATGGTTTTAGTGGCATGGGAGTGATAGGTTGATGGTTGGACTTGATGAGCTTAGAGATCTCTTCCAACCTTCATGACTCTTCTGTGATCTGTTGCCCATCTATGGACAATCTGGTATGGACTTGGCAGTTAGATACTTCAGTATCTTCAGCACCATTATCTAAGTATCTCTCTGACATAAGTGGGTCTGCCACTGTACATTGGATTTGGAAAGGTGAGGAGAGGTTAGATGTGTCTCATACAGGAGATTAACCTCCAATATCCCCAAACTCACAGGTTGTAAAAGACCTTGAGAGGACAATGAGTCCTTCTCCCAATCCCTCCACTGCTTAAATTGATCTTGTCCCTCTCTATTGCATGACTCTGGGTTAGGGAGATGATAGGTGCTGATTCCTGCAGCCTTTCTACGTGCCAAGGATCTTCTGAAAGCTTTGGCTAGGCATCTACCTGTGGAAAAATCACTTCTCAACTTCAGTGGAGCTGACACAGGCCAGCAAAGAAGATGCAAGTTCTGTGGTGGAGCTGCTCTGCTGTCACTGCCTCACTGAGACATGCTGGTGCTTCAAAAGCTCTTAGAATCCTAGAACAATTCCAGCTGGAAGAGACCTTGAAGATCATCAGTGCAGCCTTTGTCCTAGCCCTAGCAACCTGCTAAATGATGCCTCCCAATGCAACATCCACCTGGCTCTTAAACACCTCCAGGGATGGGGACTCAAGCACCTCCCTGGGCAGCCTGTTCCAATGGCTCACAACCCTTGCAGCAAAGAAATTCCTCCTAATGCCTAGCCTGAACCTCCCCTGGTGCAATTTCCATCCATTTCCCCTTGTCCTATCACTCTCCACTAGGGAGAACAGCCCAGTCCCTGCCTCTCTACAACCTCCCTTCAGGGAGTTCTAGAGAGCCAGGAGGTTTCCCCTCAATCTCCTCTTTTCCAGGCTAAACAGGCCCAGATCCCTCAGTCTTTCCTCCTCAGGCTTATGTTCTAAGTCCTTTAGCAGCTTGGGAGCCTCTGTAGCCTCTCCAGCACCTCCATGTCCCTCTTGTAGTGTCTTGTAGGTCTTGTGACTTCAGTCCTGAAAACCACTTCAGACCATGCCTTCCTTTAGCCTGATGTTCAGGAGAGGGCAGCGTGCCATGGGATGAGTCTTTCCTGCTTTCAGAAGGCAAACTGCTTTGGTAGTGGGGGTAGGAGGTGGAGGGTGCTTTCTTGGCTTATTTTCTGTCTCTTTCTAGTGACTGGAGTTTCCTGAGGAACTTCCCTAGTTAAGAAACCACATGTGAAACAAACCTTTCTGGCTGCAGCCCAAGCATCGTCTCCTTTGTCCTTGCTCTTGTTGGGCCTGAGCAGACCATCAGAGTCCATGGGTCTGAAGAGATGGTAGGAACAGACTTGATGTCCCCTGCCTGGGGGCTTTGCAGTGACTCTAGCACTGCTAGACTTGAGAGACACTTTGCTTTAGAGTAAATGATCCTTGCTGGAGTCATCGTGGCTCTGAGGTTAGACTCATCTGGTAGAAAGCAAGGCGAGTTCAGAGGAGGCCACCCTCAGACTCGAAACAAGAACGCTGTCGCTCCCCTTATGAATTCAAGATGTCAGCTTTTACATCCCCAGATCTATTTTCTGCCATGGTTTCTATTCCAGAAGGGTTGTGCCTCTCTAATGAGGAGCAGCTGAGGAGGTCTTGCAGCTCAGCATTACGCAACAACCCAAAGCAAGAGCATGTACGCAGGAGCATGGCTCAGGAGAGGACAACCAGGTCCTTTTCTGGAGTCTCTACAGCATCCTTCTGTCTGCCAGACATCTCTCATGTGTATGGACAAGGGGTGGGTTTGGCTACCTTTTTTCCCCCCAAGCCATAAAAGCTAAGGTCTGTTGGTCAGGATGCTTTTTGGGACAGAGCTGAGCATTAGCAGTGACCATGCCTCATCCTCCAGGCAAGGTGAGTCTTGTGGATGTAGAGAATATCTTCTAGTCACTCTTTTATTTTAGTCTAATGGAAGATCTCACCTCTCCCCCCATCCCTGAGAGCACTGGGGGTACCACAGCACCTAACCACCCTGACTAGGATCAAAAAGCCCAAGACCCCCTAGCAACCTTCCTTGAAGGCAACTCAATGTGGTCTGTCTTAATCCCCTTGATCTTCCTAATTCCCCCAAGAAAAAGGATGCCAGGGAGATGATCTAGATAAACAATGGCAGTTCAGACTCCAAGAATGATAAATAAATTGCTTCAGGTCATACCCAAACCAAATTATTTGTGTTTTCTTGACAAACTGAGAGGGAAAAAAAAACCAAAAACAAGGCAAAAGATTCCTGTAAGGTCAACCCCAAATAGTTTTTTTTCCAGTCCAAACCCCAAAATGTTTTATTGCATTTATTAACCTTTTCATTTGCCTTTGTTTTCTTTGAATTTATATCCATTTGTTGGACAACAGCAAGGCTGTTAGGAGACATGAATGTGAAAATGTTGAAATGAAACCATTTGGTATTTCACACAAAAAAAACCCCCAACCCTAACCCATTTTGTTTAGAAGATGTTGAAACAATGTGTTTCAACATTTTGTCAGGATTCTCCTCCCACTCTTTTTCTTTCCTTCCTCCCCCCCCTCCCCTCTTCTTCCCTCTGGCTGGAACTCTTAGCTCAGATCACCCTGACTTTGCAAGGAAATTCCTCCCTCCAAATCTTTGATTTCTGGTGTATCTTCTGTTAGTAAAAAACATCCCCTAAACCCCTAAATAAAAACAATGAACCAATGCTCTCTGGTACCTGTGAGCAGCAGTTCTGCATGCTGCTGTGGTGTGGGTAAGGGAGGTAAGAGATGGAGTTGCTGTTATCTCAGGATATGGTCAGCACATGTTTGGAGCAGCACTAGTGTGGCAGCAGGGCTAGGGCAGGGATTGTCCTCCTGGACTCAGCACTGGGGAGCTCACAGCTCCAAGCCTGGGCTCAGCTTTGGGCTCCTCACTCACTCCCAGAAGGATATGGAGGTGCTGGAGTGTGGTCAGGGAAGGGCAAGGATACTGGGGAAGGGTCTAGGGCACAAGTGTGGTGAGGAGTAGCTGAGGGAACTGGGCTTGGTTAGTTTGGATGAGAGGAGGCTCAGGGGAGACTTTCTTGCTCTCTGCAGCTCCCTGAAAGGAGCTTGGAGTGAGGTGAGGGGCTCAGACCCCAGTAATAAATGATAGGACAAGAGGAAATGGCCTCAAGTTGGACCAGGGGAGGTTCAGGCTGGATATTACATGGCGTCACAGTATCACAGAATGTTAGGGGTTGGAAGGGCCCTAGAAAGATCATCTAGTGCAACCCCCCTGCCAGAGCAGGATCACCTAGACCAGCTCACACAGCAATGTGTCCAGGCAGCTCTGCAATGGCTCCAGACAAGGAGACTCCACAGGCTCCTGGGCAGCCTGGGCCAGTGCTCTGGCACCTGCACTGCAAACAAGTTTCTCCTCAGCTTAATACTAAACCTCCTGTGCTCCAACTTGCTCCCATTCCCTCTTGTCCTACCATTGGATGCCATTGAGCAGAGCCTGGCTCTCTCCTCCTCACACTCACCCTTCCCATATTTCTAAGCATTGCTGAGGTCTCCTCTCAGTCTCCTCTTGTCCAGGCTGAAGAGACCCAGCTCTCTCAGCCTGTCCTCCTAGGGCACATGCTCCACTCCTTTCAGGATCTTGCTGGCCCTGTGCTGGACTCTCTCCAGCAGCTCCCTATCCTTCTGGAGCTGAGGGGCCCACAACTGGACACAGCATTCCAGGGGAGGCCTCCCCAGGGCACAGGAGAGGGGAGAAGAACCTCTCTGGCTCTGCTGGCCACGCTCCTCTTCATGCATCCTAGGATGCCATTGGCCTCTTGGCCACAAGGGCACATTGCTGCCTCATGGGCATCCTCCTAGCCACCAGCACTCCTAGAGCTTTTTCCCCAGGGCTCTTCTCCAACACATCAGTTCCCAGTCTGGACTGATCCATGGGCTTGTTCTTTCCCACATGCAGTACTTTACACTTCCCCTTGTTAAATGTCATTAAGTCTCTCCCTGCCCATGTCTCTAGCCTGTCCAGGTCACTCTGGATGGCAGCACAGCTCCTGGTGTGCCAGCCACTGCTCCAAGCTTGGGATCATCTGCAAACTTGCTGAGGGAACACTCTCCCCCTTCATCCAGATCATTGATGAATATATTGAACAGTCCTGGCCCCAGCACTGACCCCTGGGGCACACCACTAGTCACAGGTCTCCAGTTAGACTCTGCTCCACTGACCACAACTCTCTGGGCTCTGTCCTTCAGCCAGTTCCCAATCCATCTCACAGCACAGTCTCCCCAATCCATACTTCTGAAGTCTGGCAATGAGGATGCCATGGGAGACAGTGTGGAAAGAATACTGATAGTATTAGAAAGAATGTCTTCCCCAGAGGGTTCTCAGACACTGGCCCAAGCTGCCCAGGGAGGTGATTGAATCATCATCCCTGGAAGTGTTCCAAGAACATGTAGCTGTGTTGCTTGGGGCCATGGTTTAGTGGTGAGCATGGCAGTGTGGGGTGGATGCTTGGACTTGATGATCTCAGAGATCTTTTCCAACCATCATGATCCTATGATAGCTCTCCCTTTAAAACCTCTCTTGCACCTCAAGGTATTTTTTTGCCCTCCTCTAGGAGGTAAAATGATGTTGCTTTCCTTTCCCTTTCTTCAGCAGTCCAAACCTCTAGCAAACCAGGTGGGGAAGGCAACTTCCCTTCCCTTCCCAGCCAGCACAGAAGTGCACACATACATTCCAAGGCCACAGGATATGACTGAAGGAGGACACAGGGATGTGATTTGATTATGGTAGCATTTTACACCCACTTGGCACCACTTGGGACAACTGCATGCAGTCTAGAAGAGTGGAGAGAGAGGCTCCCTTACCACAGGACTATTACATTCCATCTCCCATCAAACAAGCCCTTTCTTTTCCTCATTAAAATCAGGCATGCCTGTTTGTTGGAGCTCCACTCTGCAGTCTTCCTTCTACTTGTGGCTTTAGCTACAAAACCAAAAGAAAACTTCTCTTAGAGTCCTTTTTCCTTTTAATGGCTTATGGTGGAGTCCTCCTGACTGCAGACCATGTCTGTAATTGCTGGACCACATTCCTGCCTCCCTCTACCTCTTTGATAAGCTAGGAGCATTATTTGCCTCACCCTGCTTCCAGAATCCTTGTGCACATGAAGCTGCAGCAATGGAACCACAAATTGAAGGCTGGCAGCTCCCAGATTTGTGTCTCTCTTATTCCTGTTGCCAAGTTGGAAATGAGTTTTTCCCCATCTCCTTTCCTCCCCTTTCCCTCTCCTCTCCTCTCCTCTCCTCTCCTCA
>VWZO01016142.1:100856-164974 GCA_013396975.1 Bucco capensis
TCTCCTTCTCCTTCTCCTTCTCCTTCTCCTTCTCCTTCTCCTTCTCCTTCTCCTCTCCTCCTATTATTTGTTATCTGGCTGAAAAGACTAACCCTCGCCTCACTCCAAGCTCCTTGCAGGGAGCTGTAGAGAGCAAGAAAGTCTCCCCTGAGCCTCCTTTCATCCAAACTAACCAAGCCCAGTTCCCTCAGCTGCTCCTCAGCACACTTGTGCTCTAGACCCTTCCCCAGTATCCTTGCCCTTCTCTGGCCACACTCCAGCATCTCCATGTCCTTCTGGGAGTGAGTGAGGAGCCCAAAGCTGAGCCCAGGACTGGAGCTGTGAGCTCCCCAGTGCTGAGTCCAGGAGGACAATCCCTGCCCTAGCCCTGCTGCCACACTAGTGCTAATCAACCATTGAACTGTGAAAGATAACTAAATATTCCAATGAAATTCCTAGCACTTGAGCCAATGTCTCAGCACAAGAGAGCAGAGACATCTCTGCCCAAGCAGTGCTGGGCTTTGTGCCCTAGGGGAGAAGACAGGATAATATTTGCCTTGCAGAGACAAACCCCAGTACAAACACAACCATCCTCTCCTCTTCTTGGGGCCCTTGCTGAAGACAGACAGCTCAGCAGTCTGGCACTGATGGATAAATCTCAAAGGGCAATAATATTTCAGCTTATATAAAGGGATGAGGCTCCCTGCCAAAAGAACTTTCTACAGTTGACATCAGGGAGGATTTGGCTGGAGATAAATCAGGGAGTCATTGCCCTGGAGGAGCTGTGGTAGCAGCAATGCTCACCTGTCTGCCTGGTGGCAGAGCCAAGCCTGTTCCCCCACCTCAGGCAGCTCCAGGGCTCAGTTGTACAGTTAACCAAGGTTGGCAGTGATGGGGAGGAGAGGCAATGGCAAACTCAAGCATAGAATCCTAGAATGGTTTGGGACCTCTGGAGCTCATCTAGTGCAACCCCCCTGCAGTGGCCAGGGACATCCCCAACTAGAGCAGCTTGCCCAGAGCCCTGGCAAGCCTCACCTGCAATGGCTCCAGGGATGGGGCCCTGCAGGACTCCCATGCTTGCCTCTCTGCTCTACACAAGCTCCCTTTGCTCCCATCCCTTGCACACCAGCATTTTGGGGCTGGTGTGGGCTTGCTCTCCACACCTTCTCCAGGATGAAATTGGGAGGACCAGGTGAGTCAGAACTGTCTGCACCAGAGCTTGTCCTGGGGCTGCCTCTGATGGAGTGGCTCACACACAGCCCTCATTCAATCCCAGCATATTATGGGTTGGAAAGGACCTCTGGAGATCATCTAGTCCAACCTCCCTGCTCTTGCAGGAGATCCTAGAGCAGGGTCACCTCCATTCTGGCTCTGCCTTCAGCTCCAGCCAAGCCATGCTGGTGGGAGAGCAGACACACATTTCCAGCTCCTGCCTGGTTGCATCCCTTCAGGAGGAGTAGTTCCTCCTGGGTTTTTGCTCCTGCATCCTCCACCTGTTGTCATGCACAAGGTAGGAGAGCACAAGCCACAGGAGTCTGGTGTAAGCACAACCTGAGCTTCTCCTCCTTGTCCTTTTCCTCCTTGTCCTCCTTCTCCTTCTCCTTCTCCTCTCCTCTTCTCCCTGGATCCCAGTGCTTCCCTTGGGACTGTTGGATGGAGATGAAGCTCTGCCAAGCTGAGGGCAGGGAGAACTCCCCCTGATGCTCATGGGGAGGTCTCCAGCAGCTGCAGATGGAGTTTCCTTTGCCTCTGCCCTTCATGCCTGTTAGGTTTGTTGCCTAAATCAAACCCCAATTTGCTCCTGATCATTTGTATTTTGTTTGGATACCCACAGAGGAGCTAAACATGTGGGGAGGTCAACTTTCTCCCAAGGAAAAGTAATAAAGCTTTAATCAGTGCCCTGGGGAAGAAGTTTCCTGTACATTGCTTTTGGTACTGGTATGGTAGTGATAACTATGGCTGGACTTGATGATCTTAGAGGTCTCTTCCAACCTTAATGATTCTGTGGGACAGAAGGACATCATGCTACCTCAGGAGAGAGCCCTGCTGTAGATCCCATCCCCAGATCCTGCAGGAGGTTTTAAACAAACAAGGAATATCTGAAGTTCTCTAGAGTACAACTTGATGCCTGGAGGATCAAGTGTTCAATCTGATCTAGGAAGATCTCAAACATCTGAAGAAGACCAAGACATCAAACAGAAAGTTTAGGTCTGTCTGCATCTTTCTGGAGGGACATTGAAGGCCATGTCAAATGGCACTAAATGGATCAAACCATAGATCTCCTGCAACAAAGGTTTGTGCAGAGAGCACTGACACTCCTGGACACTGTACAGGATTAAAGAGTTGCTGGCCTGGGCTACAATGAAAGTTCCTTAACAGATAAGGACAAATGTCTTTCTATTTGCCCTTTGATTGTGCAAGGAAACATTTTAATCAGCATTTGTCAGCCTGGCTGAGAGAGAAAGAGCATTTTATTCTTTCCCACTGCTCTTATCAGCATCCTGCAGCAGCCTGCTAGCTCACAAACAGTGATTAGCTCTCCTGAAGGGAAACTGGGCCTTGATTTTACTGAATTGGGCAAAATTCCTACAGAAGTGATGTTCTGTCAGAATCCATGGGTCCCAGCCCAGGTGAGTCTTGTGGGGTAAAAAAAAAGAGAAAAAGAGGTAGAAGTTTGTCAGAAGTTAAATGCAAAATGATCTCCCGGGCTGCATTGGGAGAATCATTGGCAGCAAGGCAAGGGAGGTGATGCTGCTCCTCTGCTCAGCCCTGGGGATGCTCCAGCTGGAGAGCTGGGGTCACTTCTGAGCTCCTTAGAGCAAGAGAGCATTGTGTTTAGAGGAAAAAGTGACCCTTAAAAGGCAACACACTCTTTCAACCTTCCAGTTTCCAATTCAGCTTACCCCTTAGCCCCAAGAAATGATCAGGGGCAACTCTCCTGCTCTTTTTCATGCACTGGATGTCAGTGCTCCCAAAAAGATTCAATAAGGCAGAGGTAATGGAGATTTAAAGGATTTTCCAGATGAAGTGCCAGAGCACTTTGAACTGGAGAAGAAAGCAGGATGAATTCCATAGATAGGTGAAAGGAGGTTTGGATGTAGAGGGATTAAAGAGCTTCAAGGCATGCAAAATGGCACTGGAGTGGGTAGAGGAAGAAATCAGGGGTCCAGCTCCACTTCTTCTCTCTGGCTGTGTTTGCCTTGGGCCTTTTTACCTTCAGGAATACCATGAGTTTTGTATCTCTACTTGAAGTATCTTCCTCTAAAGAGCTTCATTGGAAGAGCATGGAGAACCATCAGGAGACTGAAGCAGTTGAGGTGTCTAATGCCATGGAGCAGACACTCATCTCTTGCCTCTTCAGGCTTGTTCAGCAGGCAGAATGGGATAATTTGGGAGCAGAAGGCAACATGAGCCTTGGCAACAAGTCAAGGGCTGATTTTTGGGTACAGGTTGGATTTTCTCACTCTCATGGCTTCCTTGGGTATCCAGGACCCAAGATGATCACATCCTGCTTGCACCATGTCCCCTCCATAAACACACATGTTCCTTCTCCTCTGACCAAAATCATTCCTGAAAGACTCGAGGGGACATTTCTTCCTTTTCTTTCTCCCTCTCCTTTTTGTTGTCTTCTTGACAAGCTTGGACTCCATAGGGATGGAAGGGTTGGGGGGAGAAAAGAGCAGCCCAACCCCTGCTTCTCCTGCATCCCTGCAGCAGTGCCTATTTTACATGGTACAAAGGTCATTTAGCAATAGGATGGAGCCCTCAGCAAGCTGCACAAGGCAATTCCATCTGATCCCTGATGGAATTCCACTCAGCCCAAGTCCTTATTCTGATGCATTTTTTGACACATTAGGATTTCCCTTTTGTTGGCAAGCCAGATCTCTTCAGGAGGTGTTAACAAGTGTAGAGGAAGGGGGGAGGGAGGAGAGGGGCTCTCTGCTCCATTTTGGGGAGCTAATCCTGCCTTTAAGGCTGAGGATAACTGTTTCATTCTGGGGATAGGCTCAGCTTTAGAGCTACTGATGTTTGCTGGCAAGGAGTTCAGAAACTTAACACAAAAGAACCCATCTCTGCTTCTTGCAACAGTGCCACATCCAGGACACTGCCTGGGATTTCTTCTCTCTCCCTTCCCATCCTTCTCTTGGTGTGTTTTCTTTTTGTTTGTTTTGGCTGTTTTTAAGTTCTTATCCCCTAATTTCCTAACTGTTTTTCCAAGCTGGCCTAACACTTGACAACTCCTTTGCAGCTGTGAAAAGCAATCCTCTCAATTTGATGGATGATATTGGCAAACCTGAAAGGAAAACTAGAGGTTAGTAGAGTTAAATCAAGAGGTCTTCCCCCAGCATTGAAGGGAGGTAGGGCAAGCATTTGCTTCATGCCAATCATGGGTAGATATCTCCTGGCTAATCAAAGCAGCTACTTCAGGAAGTAGCATGGTCCTTCAAGTAGTTAGGAGATGATAATTAATCTGAAATAATACATAGCCCTTAGTAAAATAATATCACAGAATCATGAAGGTTAGAAGAGACCTCTAAGATCATCAAGTCCAACCACCTACCTATCACAAAAATATAATGCTTCTGGCTGCCAAAAAAAAGAACCCTTAAGCCAGTGGGGATATTGAATTGGTTTTACACTGGTTTGATTTTATCAGAGAAGTTCAGCAACAGGTGCAGAGAAAAAAGCAACTAGGATGAAGCATAATCAAGGCCTGGCAAAGTTGTTTTAAGAGAGAGGACTAAGAGAGATTGGTTTGTTAAGCCTAGGGAAATGAAGGCAACTTGATTGCTCTCCATAAATACATCAGGGGAGTAAATAAGGAGGAGGGAAAAAGAGCTGTTAAGGCTAAAAAGGGTTGGCACAAGAACAAATAAACAGGTATAAAGTGGTCACTAATAAACACAGTCAGGAAATGAGAAGCTGCTTTCCAGCCACCTGAGCAGTGTGGCATTGAAACAGGCTTCCAGCAGCAGGGAAAGGAGCAAAGATTAGCCTTAGATCCTATGGGCCTTGGGTAGTTTCTGGCAGGGATGCTATGTCCTGAGAGTTGGGAACCACCAACTTTAAAGCCTCAAGAGTTCTTTGCCTGTCTTCCTCTGTCAATGCAAATATTCTGTAACAAGTGAGGAGAGAAGGGGAAAAAAGCTGGAAAACTCTAATGATGCTGGCAGCTTGTTGGGGAAAATGGTGCTTCTGGGGGAAAAGGATTTCTCAGGGAAGAGAAATAAGCAGTCAACCAGCAAGATAAGAACAGAGAATGGAATGGGTGGTAGCAGTGAAATGATTTTTTTTCTGGTTAATATAAGAAGCAGAAGTGGGAATGACCCTAAACTTGCTGACCAGATGAATTTTCTTCTCTGAAACCCCACAAAAGCTATAGAGGACAAGATCCTGTCAGTGTGGGAAGGAACCACCTCAGTTGCTAGCAATGAGCAGATAACATTGGAGAGGTTCTGAATGGCTAAACTGAATTTAACTCTCCTTTCCTTCTACCTTCCCCAGGATCCAAACTGAACCCATGGGCAAAGACTTACCTCCAATGCACTGCCTAAGGAACAGGGAGCAGGGTTAAGTTAGCACAACTATTTAATTCCCATGTTGAAAGTACCTTTTTCTTCCAGTTTGTTTTTTTGTTTTCTTTTCCTCCTTTTAATTTAGACTGAAAAGTTGAAGCCAAGTCAGCAGCCTGGCACAGCCTCTCCATCTGAAGCTGATTTGCTGCCTGGGAAATCTCTAAGCAGTCTTTAGCTCAACCAGCAACACATTGATTTTGTTTGGTGAGTAAAGCCCAAGTGTTCTTTGGAGTCTTCTTCTCTCTCCCCAACTTAGTCACAGAGCAGGGTTGGTTTGGGTCAAGCTTATTCTGAGCAAAAAAAAAAGCCTTTGGGTTAGTGGCTTTGGAATTGATCTGATGGTCATCTTGTGAAATGATGAGAGAGGAAAAAAGAAAAAGGCTGGTTTATTTATTTCCAGACCAGCAAAATCTTTTATAGACACAATGTTAAAAAGGGCAAGAAGTGGGAGGAGATCTTGAGCAGCTCCTTTACCTAGTCACTGGTGCTTCTGTACAAGCAGTCCTTTTCCCTGTTCCTAGCCTGTTTTTCTGGTTTCTCAGGTACCTATGCAACTCATTTTTTTTTTTACACTTAACAACACACTGGTCCCCTTTTCAGTAACAATAAAAGCAATGCAAATAGTTACCAAGGG
This sequence comes from Bucco capensis, assembly GCA_013396975.1. NCBI lineage: Eukaryota > Metazoa > Chordata > Aves > Piciformes > Bucconidae > Bucco > Bucco capensis. The sequence continues at coordinate 107,046 of VWZO01016142.1, forward strand.
GACTAAACGAAGCGTGATGCCTCTAGGTAGATTTGGTAGAGTGACTGCACCACATCAACACAAGCATATACATCAATACCAGTCAATATTACACCAGAAACCAACACCAAAAAGCCACCTAAAACCATCTCAGATCTTTAGATGAGGCAACATGCTCTTTGGTTTTTTTTTGCCCACTGTGATTTAGTTGTTAAACCAAGGTAATGTTGTGGAGAAATGACTCAGGCCCAAGCTTAGTAACCCAAGTACTAAGTCAGCTCTGGAGGTGCAAATGTAAGATCAAAGGTGCTTAGAAAGGCATGGGCAAGGAAGCTGCTGTGTTAAAAGAGAGTTGCAGGTGCACAACAACCCATTGCTAAGAGATATTTGCTAAGAGACATTGACCTAGAGACATTTACTGCATGTATTAACAGGGATAAGGCAGAAGGGACAAAGTCATTACTTGGGTAATGATTTTGACAAGAGTATTTGCCCTCAGAGATGATTTTTGCCCTGTCCATATGCACCTGCTTTTTTTTTCCTTTGTCCCTTCTTGCATGCATGAAACTCAAGATCTGAAGTGAAGCTTGAGAAAAAGCTAGACAGAATATAGAGATGTGGTAATAGCCTTAAATTCTTTCTTGGCTAAAATGTGAGAGGAAAAAAACCCCAACTCTAACATGTTTACAGACAGGGCAGGACAAGCACTAGGTGAAACCTCACAGAGGTGTTGAGGGTAAGGGATTCAGTAAGACTGGGAGGAGGGTTGCCTAGTCTCATTGGTCTTTGAGTGAAAAAGAAACCACATTTATGGCATGAACTATATAGAGAATGAGCACTGGAGTTTCCTGTTGAACAGGTGCACTGATCAAATATCCTATATGAATCCATTAATGATCAGGCTACTGTAGGAACACTTATTGATTTGGGTTGTAAAGTGCTTCCCCCCACCACCATCCCCAGAAATGCCCTTGCTGCTTTTGTTCATCCATCAAAATGAAATTCTTGTGGAGAATGGAGGAGACTCCACCACTCTTGAATTTAGGGTGGTGATTTCCTATTTAGCATTCCCATGAAGGAAAAAAAACAACCAAGGCCACCATCTAGAAATGAGACAGGGTGTGCAAATCCATGTAGAAAGATGGAGGAGAAGAAGATAGGCAGGGGGAAAGGAAAGAAGGAGGAAGAAAGGAGAAGGCTGAAAGGAAGCAAAACACATCAAGATGGATCAAAAGTGTCAAGGTTAGATCTAGTTCTGCTAGATGTACCAGCCCAGCTCAGGAGGGTGAAATGAGGCTTTTGGGTTGGTCACAGGCTCAAGAATCTAGTGACCAAGTGGAGAACAAGCTGCAAGTGTGGATTTCAGGTGTCCTTAGAGCTGGGTGTGTTTAGATGTGCTGTTTGGCATCACATTTCCAATAACACAATGCCTGAATAATCATTAAACCTCTCTCTCCACCCTGTTCTGAACTCCTGGGAGAACAGGTCACTTTCCTCCTGAGAATGGAGGAGAGTAAACACTTTGTTGGCCAGGTTCTGCTTGGCAAGCCAATCCTGTTACATGTTCTTTTCACTACTGCCCCATGTCTACATGGACCTCCCTTTTCTTTTATGACCTCTGCTAGTGCAGGAGCATCTTCCTCTTTCAGCCTTTAACCCTTTCTCTGCCTTGAAGCCAGAACTAGAGAGATGGGCAGGGAGAAACTTAATGACATTTAACAAGGGGAAGTGTAAAGTACTGCATGTGGGAAAGAACAAGCCCATGGATCAGTACAGACTGGGAACTGATGTGTTGGAGAACAGCCCTGGGGAAAAAGCTCTCGGAGTGCTGGTGGCTAGGAGGATGCCCATGAGGCAGCAATGTGCCCTTGTGGCCAAGAGGCCAATGGCATCCTAGGATGCATGAAGAGGAGCGTGGCCAGCAGAGCCAGAGAGGTTCTTCTCCCCTCTCCTGTGCCCTGGGGAGGCCTCCCCTGGAATGCTGTGTCCAGTTGTGGGCCCCTCAGCTCCAGAAGGATAGGGAGCTGCTGGAGAGAGTCCAGCACAGGGCCAGCAAGATCCTGAAAGGAGTGGAGCATGTGCCCTAGGAGGACAGGCTGAGAGAGCTGGGTCTCTGCAGCCTGGACAAGAGGAGACTGAGAGGAGACCTCAGCAATGCTTAGAAATATGGGAAGGGTGAGTGTGAGGAGGAGAGAGCCAGGCTCTGCTCCATGGCATCCAATGGTAGGACAAGAGGGAATGGGAGCAAGTTGGACCACAGGAGGTTTAGTATTAAGCTGAGGAGGAACTTGTTTGCAGTTCAGGTGCCAGAGCACTGGCCCAGGCTGCCCAGGAGCCTGTGGAGTCTCCTTGTCTGGAGCCATTGCAGAGCTGCCTGGACACATTGCTGTGTGAGCTGGTCTAGGTGCTCCTGCTCTGGCAGGGGGGTTGCACTAGATGATCTTTCTAGGGCCCTTCCAACCCCTGACATACTGTGATTCTGTGTGATACTGTGATGACGAACATACCCCAAAGTGCTTCTAAACAGCTTGTAGAATTGCTCCCACATCAAAGACTTGGGCCCTTGGCTTGAAGTTGAGGATGGTAGAAGACTTTTTGTTGGCTTCACCTCAGCATTTTTGCAGATAACTCTTTGGTCATCACTTGTGGGTCATTTTCCACCTTTCAGAGAGGCAGAGGATCCTTACTACAGCAGTCTGGGCATAAGGCTGGATCATCTGGAGATCATCTAGACCAATCCTCCTGTCAGAGCAGGAACACCCAGAACAGGTTGCACAGGATGATATCCAGGTGGGTTTGGAATATCTCCAGAGATGGAGACTCCACCACCTCTCTGGGCAGCCTGGGCCACTGCTCTACCACCCTCAAAGGAAAGAACTTCCTCCTTATGTTTAGATGGAACACCCTATGTTCAAATTTGACATTCAGCCCTGCTGTTAGCCTATAGCCAGCTGATATACCTGCCAGGAAGGTCTATGGTTGCTCCATCTTATTTCTGGGCTAGGAACATGTCTTGGTTGTCCAGGCTGGAAGTCAGATGGGGAAACAGAGCAATTCTGCTTTGGGGTCTGTTCCCATGAGATGCCAGACATAGGTGGCATAAATATCACATAGCTGCTGCAGTTACAAGGCTTCATCTTTCAGGAGTTCTTGCTCTACCCAAACTACAGCACAAAAACCAGGTATCTTCTGCTTTAGATTTGACCTGAGAGCAAAACCAGATGATACAGTAGAATCACCAGAGCTCAGAGAGGGCTTCAGCTCCAGTTTTGATCTTTAGGTTATTGATTTATTCCTCATATACACACAATCATTTCTACCAGAAGTTAAAAACCCACTGTGCCATCTGAAACTTACTGAAAACAACCCAAACTATGGCTAACAAATACCTAGATGCCTAGTCCTGCCTATGGTGATTGCCTGCTTCTGGCTGGTGATTACCAAGGGACTCCAAATTTCATGCTGGCCAAATGGATTTGAAAGATGAATATCAATTTGAGACTTCCCTTCTGATGCTTCTTAACAACCATGACCAACCTCTCCTGGAATCATTACCATTCCTATAGCCACAAAAGGCAAACTTGATGAGAGAATGAGAAGCTAGGAGGGTCTCAGGCTAAGCACACAACAGTGGGATAGCTATAAATGAACCTTTTCAACCAGAAATTACATGTGGCCAGTAATTCCCTTTTCTCCTTCTCTCCCTTCCCCCCTCCCTGGGACAAAAGCTTGCCTCTCTGAAGGATGCCTTTCTGGAGGATTAAGCAGCTTTTGTTGACAAAATACAAATTACAAGGCCTTTGCTGGGTGTCCCGCCTTCTCAGCTGGGCTCCAGGCCCTGAGGGACCAAGCTCTATTCCCCCTGCCTAGATGAAGAGCTCAGAATAGGCAGATGGAATTATTAACACCATTCCAAGGGGGTTGTCCTCCTGAATTATCAATTAAAAACCTCTACTGTTGTTCTTTTTCTCCTCCTCCCCCCCCCGTCTCCTGCTGATCGCAGTTAAGCTCTTGTGCCGCAGAGCTTTCTGTGCAGGTTTCAACAGGGAGCTCCTCTGCTCTATTTCTTGTATTTATTGATTTATTTTGGGTATTCCAAGGGCAGAGTTGGGGTGAGAAGGACTCCCAGGAGGTAGTACAAAGAGCCCTGACACTTGATTAAGAGAAGAACTTTTGGACAGAAAAAATATTGTAGGTTTCCACCCTTTCAAACAGGTCCTGTGGAGATAGCCAAAGAGCTCAGAGATGCCTGATCTTGTGGGAGATGACAAATGAGCCTTCCCTGCTCCATACACCCCAAGTGCATCTCAGCAGCTCTGTTGCTGTGGTGCCATTAAAACACAGAGTTCATGAGCCACAGAGATATCAGCAGGAAGTGAAGAGAGAAATGGAGCCATGTGGTTGAGGACCAACAGATATATTGAGCCACATAGTTGAGCCCAACAGCCATGCTGAGCCAGGTGGTTGAACCCAACAGCCATGCTGAGTGTCTTAAGAAGTATGGATTGGGAGACTGTGCTGTGAGATGGATTGGGAACTGGCTGAAGGACAGAGCCCAGAGAGTTGTGGTCAGTGGAGCAGAGTCTAACTGGAGACCTGTGACTAGTGGTGTGCCCCAGGGCTCAGTGCTGGGGCCAGGAATGTTCAATATATTCATCAATGATCTGGATGAAGGAGGAGAGTGTTCCCTCAGCAAGTTTGCAGATGATCCCAAGCTTGGAGCAGTGGCTGGCACACCAGGAGGTGTGCTGCCATCCAGAGTGACCTGGACAGGCTAGAGACATGGGCAGGGAGAAACTTAATGNTGTTTGCAGTTCAGGTGCCAGAGCACTGGCCCAGGCTGCCCAGGAGGCTGTGGAGTCTCCTTGTCTGGAGCCATTGCAGAGCTGCCTGGACACATTGCTGTGTGAGCTGGTCTAGGTGCTCCTGCTCTGGCAGGGGGGTTGCACTAGATGATCTTTCTAGGGCCCTTCCAACCCCTAACATACTGGGATACTGTGTGGTTGAACCCAACAGCCATGCTGAGTGTGGTTGAACCCAACAGCCATGCTGAGCTGGGCTGCCAAGAGCAGCTGCCTTCTGGCTGAAGGAGAAGACTGATGCACCAGGTTTTGGGGAAGGAAGCTGCAAGCATGGCTCAGCAGTTCACAGGTAAGAGTTTTGTTCACTCCCTTGCTGACCTCCAAGTAGGTCTCCAGCTCTCCCAAGAACAAAATTCCTTGCAGACTTCCCAAGGCAGCTTGTTTCAACATCATGGAAAGCTTCAAAATGTCCATCAGCAGTCCTGGGATGCTGAGCTACAGCTTTATGACAGCTCCAAAGCCCAGTCTTATAACTGCCCCAAATACTCATTTTAGTCTCAAATCCAGATTTTTTTTAACCTGTGAACAGCTTCTCTCCAGTCCTAGAGTTGAACCTATTGCTTGCACAGAACTAACTCCTGATTTAGGGGTAAATTAGATCCATTTTTTTGTTTCTATCTTGCATGTACTGTGTGTTTTGCCTTTTTCTCCTAGCTGGGATTCCCATCAGAATGAGATATGGATTTAAACATTGGGAAAGTGGCATTGTGCCCCTCAGGAATTTGAGATCCATAGTTTTGGTTTCCAAAGGGATGTCAGATAAAAAACAAACAAACAACACCTCCCAAAAAGACAAAACAAGCAGTATTTGGGACTATCTTTGGGCTTGGGGGAAATAGAGTTTAAAAATACTCTATCAACCAGAAAAAAAAAAAGAATAGTAATAGCTGCTAAAAAGCTGGAAAGCATTTGGGGCTGGACATGTGCCTTCTGTAGTTGAGGAGCTTATTTTATTAGCACTTAAGACCTAGAAGTAGCATTGAACTCTTGACATGTTGGAGCATTTCCATCTATTGCCTACCCCAAGCTCTATTCTCTTTTCCTAACTCTTCAGAGCCAGGATTACCTAACAGCATGCAATACCTGAGATGTCTTTTTGATTTTCCTTTTGAATTTGCCTCCCTGAAAAAAAAAAAACCTGATTAACCCAAATGGACCTTAGGTGTTTCCAAGCTCCATCGCTCTGCTCAACAAACTTTTTTCTCCCTGATGGAGAGCATTTGAGCTTGGTCCAATTTTTCTTCTGTGGTATGTGGCTTTTATTTACTCTGTCATGTATGTCTCACTCCATTTACAATCTTCACAGTTTGTTTTCAGTGCTATCTGGCTGGCCTTCAGGCTGGGCTTAACAAATGTGAGATGTTACACTCACTTGCCTCTCTCAGGTTTGGTCATGAAGCAGAAGGAGGAGGGGTGGCTGAAAAGAAAAAAAGAACCATGAATTGTACCAGGATTTAAACTAACATGTTCAGCTCCTTGATTTGTTTTTTTGGGGGGGGTTGGAAATGCTTTCTTCTCTTGGCCTTATAAGGTGCAGGCTGGTCTCCTGCTGAACTCAAACTGGGTGGCCTCAGTCAGCCAACAGCCCCATCAGCTCAGCCCATTAAAGTCCTGCTGTTTACTTCTTGTTTCAACAAACCAACCTGGATTTTGAGGCAGGGAAAAAAAACAAAATAAACCCCAACAACTGAAGGAAGAAATGCTAAGCCCATTTCAGTGTTAAAGGAGGTGAAATTCTGTTGTTGAGAGGCTGCAGAATGGGAGCTTTCTGCATTTGGTGCTAAAAAGGTTTTTGTTTGCTTGGTCACAGAATGTTAGGGGTTGGAAGGGACCTAGAAAGATCATCTAGTCTAACCCCCCTGCCAGAGTAGGATTACCTAGACAAGGTCACAGGGCTGCTCCTTTCCTTATTAAATCATAGCATCATGGAATGGTTTGGGTTGGAAGGGACCTTTAGAGGTTATTTAGTCCAACCTTCCTACAGCAAGGAGGAACATCTATAACTAGATCAGGTTGCTCACAGCCTCAACCAACCTGACCTGGAATGTTTCCAGGGATGGAGCATCCAATATCTCTCTGGGCAACCTGGGCCAGTGTCTCACTACCCTCACTGTCAAAAATATCCTCCTTCTATCCAGTCTAAATGTCCCTCTTTTAGTTAAAATCCATCACCCCTTGTCTTATCACAGCAGGCCTTGCTAAAAAGTCTGGCTTCATCTTTCTTATAAGTTTCCTTTAAGTACTGAAAAACTGCACTAAGGTCTCCCTGGAGTCTTCTCTTCTCCAGGCTGAACAACCTCAACTCTCTCAGCCTTTCAAGGTGAGGCTTGCCAGGGCTCTGGGCAAGCTGATCTAGCTGGGGATGTCCCTGGCCACTGCAGGGGGGTTGGACTAGATGAGCTCCAGAGGTCCCTTCCAACCCAAACCATTCTAGGATTCTTCACAGGAGAGATGTTCCAACCCTGTGATCATTTCTGTGGCCTCCTCTGGACTTGCTCCAATGTCTCTCCAGTGCTGAGGGCTCCAGAACTGGATGCAGTACTCCAGGTGAGGTCTCACCAGAGTAAAGAGGCAGAATCACCTCCCATGCTTCTTTTGAAGCAGCCCAGGACTCAGCCTTCTGATCTGTGAGTGCTCATTGTTGCCTCAAATCAAACTTTCCACCCACTAGCACCTCCAGGTCCCTCTTTATAGGACTTCTGCCCATCACATAATCTCCTATATTGCATTGATATTGATGAACCAATCAGTTCATGGGCAAGAGAGCATGAAGACCACTACTTAGAGCACCTCTTCAGCAGACCTTTAGTCCCTATCCCATTGGGAGAGTGTGTGCCTCCATGAATAGTGCTGATCACCTCACTGAAATGCTCTCATTGATTGGGGAAACTGAGGCACAGGCCACTTACTTCAACAGAGACAAGCCAGAAAAGAGACTCCTGTGAAGAACTATGCCCTGGAGAAAGGCTCAAGGCCCATGTCTACCAACAAGCAGCACATCTCACACTGGGAGCACAACTTGACCACATTGTACAGGGGATGCTTCGGGTGTTGTGTAGACATAGGGAGACTCTGATCCTTCTCCAAAGAATTTGGAGCCTACAAATCAGAGAGGAAGGACAAGCAGCTGGAGAAAACAGACCTTGAGGCTCAAGGTGCTGATGGAAAGGAAGAAGACTGTGTATAGGGGAGTGAAGAAATGAAATCAAAGAAGAATCCATTCCTGGTTGAGTGCTCTGGTTGCTGAGCTGAGCTCACCACCCTCCCTCTGCTACTGAGTGGCTGTGCCATTATATCCCTTAATTTCCTCATGACACCACCTCCAAGCTCTCCTGGACAAGGATGGGGTCCCCAGGGAATCAAGTGAAGAGAGGAGCCCTCAGCAGAGTGGTCTCCAGGATCTTCTGGCTAGCAAAGTAGATACTATGACTGGATGCTGGACACAGCCTCAGCTACCTGGGATTGCCCTGGGTGCCTTGATTTCCTTCCTGGCCCCCAGATAAACTGGACAATAAAAGGCAAACTGAAGGATGAGTTGACTTGATGAAGTGTCCAAGTACATTCCAGAGATAGCAGGTACTAGAAAGGCCTTTTCAACTTCAGCCAGACAGAGAACAAGAACAAGCAGCACAACAAGAACCAGTAAGAAGCAGCTCAGCCTGGAAGTTAAGGGCAGCCCAATTCCCAAGGGAAATAAAGCATGTTAAAAAACCCACAATGAAACCAGCAAGACTGATTAACTCTTTGAGCAAACCATGGAGGGGAAGCAAGACACTTCCAAATCCCTACTGAATGCCTTCTTGGAAGTCATGTTTTGATCAAAATGAAAGTGTTTTGGCTTAACATAAGGAAACCAAGGTGAAATCTCATTTCCAGAAAGCTTCCCCAGCTGAGCTCTTCTTGATTTTAACACTCTCCTGAGCTCTTTATTGTGGAGATTCATTTCTAGAAGCTCAAGCCTATCAATTGCATGGAAAGAAAGTGTCAGCAGTTGCCCAATAGTTCCTTTTGTGTCTCTTAAATGTCTCTGTGCACAGGGAGAAAGAAAAAGAGAGGAGGAGAGAGTGCTGGACTAAGTCACTCTGCAGAGACCCAGCAAGCATCTGATGGAAGGCTGAACCCTGCCAATGCTCACAGCCACTAAAGAATTACTCAGCAAGCTGGAGGAGTTGCCCATCCTTCACCCATCTGACACCTAAGTTAACAGATAACTTGCTGGAGGTAGGAGCTGAGCAAAGGTCTAGCCCTCCATCATTCACTTTACCCCGCAGCTTTCAGAAGGCATGGGAAAACTTGGCTGCCTCAAGGACCTGCTGGTGGATTTGTCTCATGGTGCTGGGCTTTCTTCTTCCTAGTGTCTGTAGATTGAGTTAAAGTTACACTCCAGAAGGTGTAGAACACCTTGGACCATTAAGATGCTCACATTGGCTACCACACTGAGGAAAGTAGAAGCTTGTAGAGCAAGGCTTAGCTTGCCAGCAGAAAAATGGATCAGATGGTACATGTTATCTTCATCAATGATTTGGCCCAGGGGATGGAGTGCACCCTTAGCAAGTTTGCAGATGACACCAAGCTGGGTGGCAGTGTCTATCTGCTTGAGGGCAGGGAGGCTTTCCAGAGGGATCTGGATAGGCTGGATCACTGGGCCAAGGCCAATGCCATGAAGTTCAATAAGGCCAAATGGCAGGTGCTGCCCCTTGGCCATACCAACCCCAGCAGTGCTCTAGGCTTGGGGAGCAGTGGCTGCAGAGCTGCCAGGCACACAGGGACCTAGGGGTGCTGAGTGACAGCTGAACAGGAGCCAGCAGTGTGCCCAGGGGGACAAGAAGGCCAATGGCATCCTGGCCTGGAGCAGGAACAGTGTTGNATGATTCTATGATTCTATGTTTGGAGTAAAACCTGCAGTAGCAACAAAAACCCCACAGCAAGAGCTTTGGTGACAGCCTGTGAGCTCTGCTAGGGCTGTGCTGTTTGCTCCTTGCTCACACCAGTGTCACTAGGCACAGCCTGCCTAGGACTGAGCTGTCAGGGCTGCAGTCACACCTTGTGCTCAGCAGGCAGGCCCAAATTCACTTCCTTTGTGGATAAGACAGAAAGAACAGCTTAGAAACACACAGGGATCAGAGCTCCACCTAAAAGGAGGAACATCCTTTTTCCTGAAGATAATAGAGCCTCACTATTCACACAGATATACTGTTCTTGGAGCAGGGCAGAAATGATGTCTTCTAAGAGCACAAGAACAGAAGGATGATTGTATAAAGACCCTGGATCCTGTTTCTGAGCCTCCACCAGTAGCAGATGCCTAAAAAAGAGCATAGAGAAAGGGTAAGGATAGCCCAAGATCCAACAGTTTGTCCTTCAGAGATTTCCTCAACCTGGTTGCATTTCTGCAAATGTGTAATGCTAGAAGAGTCACCAAGAGATGGTTGAGGGAGGAAATGGACTTCTAACTGCTAAAAAAAGTCACTTGAGTTGGACAATCCTCCTCCTCTCCAAATCACCCCAAAGTACCACATGAGGAACCTCAACCCTTTAGGCCAAGCTCATGTAGTTGCTTCTTGGACTCATTGATTTTGAAGTTCAGATTTTCAGCTTTAAACTCAAGCCAATTGGCTAATTTTATTGTTAATTGCATCTGTTGGGCCAGGTCTCCAAGTTCTTGTCTCTCAACAAGGTTCCTAAGAGCTGGTGCAAAGCATGGATCCTCCCTGGCTCAGATGAGCCAAAATAAACACAAACTGGGCAACTTGAATAAAAACACCTCATTTGTTGAACCCTTTTAGGTCTCAAAGGCTCTTTGTCCAATTTTTAATACTTCACACTTTCCAGAAAGAAAAGTCTGTTCTTCCAGAAGATCCTGGATGTAAAAATCCAGATGGATTGGGGCAGACTTTAAGCATTAGGGAGGGGGGAAAAAAAAGTTGTCTGAGACTGAGGAAAGTGCTGTAATATGAATATTGGTTTGGATTGCTGTCTCTCCTGAAGATACTGGGCAGTGTGATGTACTTTGGTAGCCTGAACAAACCTGCAAAGTGATGGTATTTGCAGGCTTTAAATGGCATTTCAGTGGAAGGGAAACACTGCCCACATTATGGCACATTGAAGCCAAACACAGTTGACTGAGCATTAAAATGAGGAAGTATTCAGCTGCTTTTGGCTGGAGATGGAGAGGCATGCCTGCAGAAAACCTGAGCTTTTCCACACACTGCAATATTAGCTCTTTGGCAGGAGACTCTCTTAAACTCTCATTAGGAAGATTGCTGATTTGGCAGCAGTGAAATGAGGCTGTTTGTGAGTAAATCCTCACATTATCTCTCTGTCCTCTTCCTTCTTCTTCACCCTTTGCCATGAAGTCCTTCTCTCTCTCTGGAGCCATCCCACCACTGCTTCTCTGATAATCTGGTGGCCCTTCTAAAATACTTTTATTAATTCATTTTTTTGTTGTTGTTGTTAGGTCCATGTTGTTCATTGTGATGAATGTTTGTGCTGGAGGTTGATACTTGAGCTCTGTGTTCAGAGGTATAAAATGAGCTATTATTTGCTTTGCCCAGCTCTGAGAGTACACAGCCTTCAGAAACTCACCCACACATGACATCTGTATCAAGCTGATGGCATCTTGCCATGAGCTCAGGCTTCCCTCCACTACTTCTCCCATCAGCAGAAAGCTAGTGGAGGTGAAACATATCCATCCAAAAGCCTTTAGGAAGGATATTGTCCCTCCTAGATCCATATGTACCTGGATCTTTGTTCACAAAGCCTAGCCATGATGAGGATGAGATCCAAATGTGTGCAGATTAGGAGCACTGTTTACTCTTCCACTCTGTGTGAACACTATCAAGCTGGAAGAATAACTGATCTAGAAGCTAAGCCTAATGTGAATTCACAGTCACTAATGGAAAAATGTGGGAGGGAGAGGGAAAAAAATAAAAATCAAAGGTCATTTTGACCCATTCTACACCAGAAGCTTGGAGTCTGTTCAGAAGCACTCCTGCCTACCAAGACCCACGAAAAACAGTGCTTTGATCTTGCTACAAAGCACTCAGTTAGAGGGAGGGACTTCTTAAACAAAAGCTTTGCTAAATTTCCTTTAGGATGAATGATTTGGAGGGTGGTGGAGGATGGTGGCAACAATGGGAGGAAATCATCGCTCACTCTTTGGCCACATCTTGTGCTAGGAACTGATGTGTTGGAGAAGAGCCCTGGGGAAAAAGCTCTAGGAGTGCTGGTGGCTAGGAGGATGCCCATGAGGCAGCAATGTGCCCTTGTGGCCAAGAGGCCAATGGCATCCTAGGATGCATTAAGAGGAGCGTGGCCAGCAGAGCCAGAGAGGTTCTTCTCCCCTCTCCTGTGCCCTGGGGAGGCCTCCCCTGGAATGCTGTGTCCAGTTGTGGGCCCCTCAGCTCCAGAAGGATAGGGAGCTGCTGGAGAGAGTCCAGCACAGGGCCAGCAAGATCCTGAAAGGAGTGGAGCATGTGCCCTAGGAGGACAGGCTGAGAGAGCTGGGTCTCTTCAGCCTGGACAAGAGGAGACTGAGAGGAGACCTCAGCAATGCTTAGAAATATGTGAAGGGTGAGTGTGAGGAGGAGAGAGCCAGGCTCTGCTCCATGGCATCCAATGGTAGGACAAGAGGGAATGGGAGCAAGTTGGACCACAGGAGGTTTAGTATTAAGCTGAGGAGAAACTTGTTTGCAGTTCAGGTGCCAGAGCACTGGCCCAGGCTGCCCAGGAGGCTGTGGAGTCTCCTTGTCTGGAGCCATTGCAGAGCTGCCTGGACACATTGCTGTGTGAGCTGGTCTAGGTGCTCCTGCTCTGGCAGGGGGGTTGCACTAGATGAACTTTCTAGGTCCCTTCCAACCCCTAAACTTCTGTGATTTCTGTGAGCTGAGATGTATATAAGCCTTTGCTGCTAGGAGGAAGGTTCTGAAGGTCAAAGGTCCTCAAGCTGGAAGGCCCCATGGAAATGCTCATAGAATCCTTATGGTTGGAAAAGACCTCTGAGATCATCCAGTCCAATCATTAACTCCTATGCTCACCTCTAAACCATGTCCCCAAGCACCACATCCACATGTTTTTTGAACCCTTCCAGGGATGGTGACTCCATCACCTTCCTGGGCAGCCTGAGAACCCTCTGGGTATATAAATTTACTGTATTGAGTGAGAAAGGAGGGAAATACTAGAAAATATGAGAAAAATAAGTTGCTGAGAGACATCCTAAGGTGTTTCTCCAAGACATTCCTTAACTATTTCAGTGCAGGGTATTCTGGGAGAGAAGATCACTTCAAATTTGCCTGTAGTCATGATTTAATGCTGTTATCTCAACTATTTGCCACTGGCTACTGTCAAAAGAGTCAAGATGCTGGATTAAATCAGCTTTGGGTTTTTTCTCAAGTGTCAGCTTCTGTATTCTGAGGCTTGGGGAAGATTGTTGATCTGTAGATGAGATATGTGGAAGATAAATACATTTCTCATGCTTTTCTGTTTTTGCCTCACTGACTTCTCTGGTGTGGCATGAAGAACAAAGGGTATCCAAACCTAGGCCCAACTGCCTCTGCTGTCTGAGAGAGGCTAAAGAAAGTTCTTAGCTACCATTTGAATCTTGAGAGGTGATTTTACCAAAACTACACATTTCAAAGCCAGAGACCATCTGGCTTCAGCTTGAATTTCATCCATCCCATTACAGGGTGCTCTGATCTCCTCAGGTCCTCAATATCAACCAGATAGCACTTCTAGCACCCATATATATTACTTTTGGAAGTAGGATACCTGCTACAGAGCCCTAATGGAGATCACAGAATCATTATGGTTGGAAGAGACCTTCAAGATCATCAAGTCCAACCTATCAATGCCATGCTCACCACTAAATCATGTCCCTAAGTACCACAGCTACATGATTTTTGAAGCTCTCCAGGGATGCTGACTCCATCACCTTCCTGGGCAGCCTGGGTCAACAGCTAAAAGCTTTCCTCATATCCAATCTAAACCTCTCCTGGTGCAACTTAAGGCCATTTCCTCTTCTATCACTCCCTAGACACTTCAGTCCCTTGAGGTTTGCCCATCCATGAAAAAACCCCAAATCTTTTCCTTGATCTCCTCAAGCAGCTACTCACCACTCCAAGGAAAGATCCTAGCTCCACAGGTCTTATAATCCCTGTTTTAATGATTTCCTTAGGTTTTGGTGGAGAGGCACAATCAGCCTGCAAAGAAGAAGCTAAAGCAACAAATACAAACAGGTTAAACCAACAACAGCTCACAAAAACACAAGCAGAACCTGACTCTCTCTCTTTTTTATTTGAAGTGCAGGAGACTCCAATAATTTATCATGGCTGGGAGTCCTTTTGATCTCTTGACTACTCACTTCAAACTTTTCCATCCAGTTGCTCAACCATGAAGGGCATGAGGTTAAAGGAAGAAGATTTTCATGCTCAGATGGAGCAACAAGTTGGGTTTTTTGGGGGGGTTGTTGTGCTTTATTTTGTTTTGCCTTTGAGCCTTGGTTCTTTTTTACACCCATGTGATGACAGCAAGTCTCCAAAAATTCCCCAGCTCATGCTTTTCCCCTCTCCAATCTTTGATGGATGACATATGTGCTTAGATCCCAGCTGTTACTTAAATAAAGCTGCATGGACAGGATGTGTCAGGATAAACTAGGATACAACTACTGAAGATACATAAGCTAAACTCCATCTTTTGGCTCCCCAAAATCCTTAGCCAAATGCATCTAACCCAACCCAAAACACCTAGCAAGCTTCCTTCCAAGCCATGGGGAAATGGAGGTTCAAACTGATTGTTCTGTGGGGGTTTTTATGCCTTATCCCAGTTCATTCTGGCATCCAAAATGGGAAGTGAGCTTTAAAAAGCTCTTGTATGGCCAAAGATGCTGCTGCTGCTAGTAATAATGATGAAGTTTGTGCTTACAAACATTATCAGTCTCTTCTCCCAGGTTACCAGGGATAGGACAAGAGGAAATGACCTCAAGTTGCACCAGGGGAGATTTAGATTGGATGTTAGGAAAACTTTCTTCACTGAAAGGGTTGCTGGGGCTGCCTAGGGAAGTGGTGGAGTCACCATCCCTGGAGGGATGTGGAGCTGTGCTCCTTAGGGTCATGGTTTAGTGGCATGGGGATGATAAGCCCCTGTGTTTACCTTAGACCTCTAGTGACCATCCTTATGGTATCTACATGAAATCAAGATGCCTTCTCTTCCACAGATACCAGCAGCTCCCACTTCTTTAATCAATTAACCTTGGGAGACCCAGGAATGCAGCAGCAAAAGCAGCATGAAGATCCTGACCTTCCACAGATGAAAGAGTTAACCAAGAACAACAACATTTTTGAACATACCAAGCCATGATAAATGGATGGAGGCAAGCACAGGTCTTGACACTCTCTGTCAGCAGACAGAAAAGGGCCTCACAGTCTACTCTGATTCACAGACCTGCCTGATGTGTGATTCCACACTGATTTGGAGTAGATGAAAATCCTCACTCAGCCATCTGCTGTGAGAACATGTGTGTTGAGGGCTAGGCAGGTGAAACATCTCCTACCTGTCAGCAGAGCCAGGGAGGACTCTCTGAGTGATTTGCACACAGTTCCCAGCTCAAATAACATGAAGCTTCAAATGTCTGCAAGCAAGTCTTTGCTGCTGACAAAAAGAGCAGCAGCAAGGTAAGGGGAGGGAGAGAGTGGGATAGAGCTTGAGTTGTGTCACCTCACACAATCAGTAAGGTTGGAAGAGACCTGGAAGATCATCAAATCCACCTCCAAACAAGAGCTGACCACAATCCAGCAATAAACTCTGCCAACCTGAGGAGGAAAGACTGAGGGATCTGGGCCTGTTTAGCCTGGAAAAGAGGAGATTGAGGGGAGACCTCCTGGCTCTCTAGAACTCCCTGAAGGGAGGTTGTAGAGAGGCAGGGACTGCTCTGTTCTCCCTAGTGGAGAGTGATAGGACAAGGGGAAATGGATGGAAATTGCCCCAGGGGAGGTTCAGGCTAGACATGAGGAGGAATTTCTTTGCTGCAAGGGTTGTGAGCCATTGGCACAGGCTGCCCAGGGAGGTGCTGGAGTCCCCATCCCTGGAGGTGTTTAAGAGCCAGGTGGATGTTGCATTGGGAGGCATCATTTAGCAGGTTGCTAGGGCTAGGACAAAGGCTGCACTCATGATCTTCAAGGTCTCTTCCAGCTGGAACTATGATTCTATGATTCTGTAACCCGATGCTGAGTTCCCTGCAAGCAGAACATCTCCACTTGGCATCCTGTAAAGCTTCTGCACCAATGCAACTGCCTGAACATTGGGCATGGATGAACAAAAAGCCATCAGGAGAGAGTCCTTGGCCAGGGATTTCCATCAGGGCCCCTGTCAAACCCTCTGAGGGAGGAGTTTTCCACATCCATCATCAGGCTTATCGAGGCTGTCTTGAGCAGAAACCTTGATGCAGGCTTTGTGAGCACCAGAGCACACAGACAGTGCTTGAAGCTGGGAGGGTGATGATAAGGAGAAAGTGCAAAGCACATGTTTCAACTTCTACCTTTTTAAGCAAGTGTTGGGGCTGGGGAAGCTGAGCTTGGGCTGAGTGCCAGCATTCCCTGCAATTTAATCCTAGCCCTTGGAGGGAACAAGCTGTTATCCTCCCTCTGTGCCAGTGTCTCCCCCTTATCTCACGTTGGAAATTCTTTAACCACTTCAAAACAAAATCTCCCAGAGGAACACTCCAGAAAATGTGTTTTCTTTTGTGTCCCCCCCCCGAAAACACTGAGGAGAAGAAAAGCTCTTTTGTGTTTTATCTAGGAAGCTTTTCAACCACTGGGCTCTAAGTGTTCTCTTCTGTCTATTCACTTTCCCCAAAGTCTCCCTCAGAGAAGGGCAGAAAAACCTTTCCACAGGGAAAGCTGGAAAAGAGGAGGAAGCTCAAGTGATGGGCAGAGCATGAGGCAGACAAAACAACATTAAAGCAACACCAAAGGGCTAAGGAAGGCCCACAAATGTGCTCAAGTGGAGCTAAGACACACTTGCAGAGCCTTTCCAACCAGCAGCTTAGAGGATGAGGTGGATGCTTGCTTTCCAGGGAGATCCTGGGTGTCTGGATAGCCAGCAGGATGTCCATGAGCTAGCAAGGTGCTCTTATAGCCAAGAAGGTTGATGGCATCCTGGAGTGAAGCAAGAAGAGTTTGGCTAGCAATTTTTCCAACAATTTGGGTTGGAATTGGCCAAATCATCCTCTCTGAGACTCATACTCAGTGCTTTATGGACAACTCCCTGTAGTTCACAGAGACATTAAGGTTGGAAGAGATGTCCAAGTCCACATTCATATGGTTGGAAGGTGATATCTGATGCTGGTTCAGAGGAGAACTGGGAGAAGAATCTGAGGGCTGAGGCTGCAGATTTGAACCATGAGAGCCTGGATATTGCAATGACCCCAAATCCTCCAAATCCTATGTGCAATATGCATGGATTTTTCTATTCAGTAAGAAAGAAAAACCCAAACTGTCCTGCAAGATCCAGAGTGTTCAAATGTCCTAACCTTCAAAAGAAGGACTTGGCTGGACCTTAATGGGCTTATTGAGGCAGTATCAAGGGTGAAGGAGACTTGGACCTCACAGCATGTTCCAGTTACAGGGGTTTGAAGTGAATGTAGAGCTTGTCAAAGGAGCTGGTTTGACAGCCCTGGAGACTCAAATCCTCTGTTTACCTCCTGAAAAGCTATCACATGGAGCTCTCACAAGTCCTTCTCTGTGCTGATCCACAGAGGATTGGAGTTGTTCAGGCTCCCAGCAGCCTGGCTCTGGATTTGAGCCTGCAACAAGCTGGGCTTTTAGCTCTGGAGGCACCTACTTCCATCCCAGTGTGGCAGCCAAGACAAGAGGCCACAAGAAACTTCCCTAACATGTTCCAGTCCTATCCCAGAGAGCTGGGGAGAGAGTGGTGGAGTGAGAGCTTCCTAAGGTCTGTGTGCAGCTCCCTGATGCTCTCATTCCCTAGGGAGATGTGGCTAGGAGTCTTGTCAAGGGAGGGGAGAGGAGCCTTGCCTTTGGCACTGCACTTCACAAACAGCCCATGGAATTTTCCTCTGGCTCTTTCAAACAATCCAAACTCACCTTTGGTCACAAATGGAGCATGGAAAATTTCAGTGAAAGGAAAAAAGGAAAAGGAAAAAGGAACAGGAGAGGAAAAAGGAAAGGAAAGGAAAGGAAAGGAAAGGAAAGGAAAGGAAAGGAAAGGAAAGGAAAGGAAAGGAAAGGAAAGGAAAGGAAAGGAAAGGAAAGGAAAGGAAAAAGGAAAAGAAAAGGAAAAGAAAAGGAAAGGAAGGCAAAAAGAAAAAGGAAAGGAAAAATCAAAGGAAAAAGGAAAGGAAAAAGGAAATTAAAGGAAAAAGGAAATGAAAGGGGGGAAAACCAAAACCTAACCCAACCCAACCCAACCCAACCTCTCCTGAAGTTCCTGGCCATTGCAAGGCAAAGGTCAATGTTTCTCTAGAGAACAGTCTGGTAGATAACTGTGGAAGAGGAGAAAATGAAATTGAGGTGAAACCTGTAATAAAAAGCAGCTCCTTGCCTGTGGCTAGGTTATTGTAAGTCCTGTGGGCATGGCTAAGCTCTCCTAGATGGCAGAATTTTTAAGGACACTGCTTTCTTGGCATCTATATCCCTTACAACTGAGGAGAGAGATTGCTGTCATGCAGGAAGAGGAGAACTTAGATTCATTGGCTGCTGCTGGAAAACTGCAGCATTCCCTCCAGAAAATGTAAGGATAGATGGTGCTTAGCCTACAAGCACGAGGTTTTGTGCCAACACATGTAGAACTATGGAATGGTTAGGGTTAGAATGAACCTTTAGAGGTCATAGAGCAAGCAGGGGAAAATGTGAAATACACAATTATTAGTCAGTTCCTCACTGATGCAAATCACCAAGCAAAGTGTGGTGAGTGCCAGGGTGAGGTCTGCTGATCCTGGATCACTGAGGCTGATCCTGAAGCTGATGGATGCTATCACTTCATAGATGTATCAGACATGTGGCACCTGCCTTGGGTCTCTATCCACATCTCTGTGCCTCTGAGAAACGATGTGGGCAACTTTGGAAAGAGAGACAAGCACTCATGTAGGGTTAAGGAAAGTTTCTGGGCAGCAGCTGAGCTAATTCCTGCTCTCTTTTCCACCCCAAACTGTGTGAAGCAGAAGCAGAGAAGCACATGGATGCCTTAAACCCAACATGACCAAGGTCACTGTGCATGTGCAGGCAGCAGCAGCATCTTCCCTGTGCCCATGGGCACGTAGCAGCCTGGGAAGGAGTTGGCCCAGAGCTTGTGGAGTTTGTCCTCATTCCCCCTCTGGAGGAGCTCTCCTTTTAATTCCAAAGACGTAGCTGAGTAGCTGAGCAGAGCTTGGCTGATGACGAGAGGAGGCAGAGCAACTTTGGAAACACAAACTGGCACAGGGAGAGAGCCTTTTTGGCTTCCAAAGGACAGCACACACAGAGTCAGAGCCAGAATGTGTAAAGGCTTTTGTTCACAAACAGAAATCCCTTGTGCTGACAGGCTCTGAACAAGGCTGAGGCTCTCGTGGATGCAATATGAACGTTGTCTTGTGTGGGGAGGAGATGAGCAAGCAGCTGGCTCAGGAGATGTAGTGGTAGAAGGTTAAGGCTCCAATATGTGTGTCCCTCAGGGCTCTGTACTGGGGCCTGCACTGTTTAATATTTGTATAAATGCTATGGACAGCAGCATTGAGTGCACCAGCAGCAAGTGTGCAGATGACACCAAGCTATGGGGTGCTGGGGATAAGTTGGAGGGGCAGGATGTCATCCAGAAGGACCTGGACAAGCTGGAGAGGTGGGCCCAGGGGAACCTCAGGAGCTTCAACAAGACCAAGTGCAGGGTCCTGCACCTGGGTCAGAACAATCCCCACTATCAATCCAGGCTAGGGGATGAGATGATGGAGAGCAGCCCTGCAGAAAAGGCCTTGGGGTGCTGGTGGCTGAGAAGCTGGCCATGAGCAAACAGTGCACGCTGGCAGCCCAGAAGCACAATGGCATCCTGGGCTGCAGCAAGAGAAGCGTGGCCAGCAGAGCCAGAGAGGTGATTCTGCCACTGCACTCTGCTCTGCTCACACCTCCTCTGCAATACTGGGTCCAGTTCTGGAGCCCTCAACACAGAAAGGACATGGAGCTGATGGAGCAGGTGCAGAGGAGGCCACGAGAATGCTCAGGGGCTGGAACACCTCTGCTCTGAGGACAGGCTGAGGGAGCTGGGATTGTTCAGCCTGGAGAAGAGAAGGCTTCAGGGGAACTACTAGTGACCTTCCAGGACCTAAAGGGAACTTCCAAGCAGGCTGCAGAGGGCCTGTTTGCAAAGGCCTGCAGGGAAAGGACAAGGGGCAATGGTTTTAAATTGGAGAAGAGTAGATTTAAACTGGATCATGAGGGTGGTGGTAACACTGGCCCAGGTTGCCCAGGGAGGTGGTTGAGTTCCCATCCCTGGAGGCATTGCAGGTGAGGCTTGCCAGGGCTCTGGGCAAGCTGCTCTAGTTGGGGATGTCCCTGGCCACTGCAGGGGGGTTGGACTAGATGAGCTCCAGAGGTCCCTTCCAACCCAAACCATTCTAGGAGTCTATGATTCTATGACTCTGTGACACTTTTACCTGCTCTTTTCTCAGCCACAGCAATATGAGGTAGCATGTTCTGCCCTTTCAGGATATATCTCCAAACAGATCCTCTTCTCCCTTTTCCACACTTATCCCCACTACTTGATTTTCTTTCCTCCTCTTCACTTCTTTGCTCACTACTCTCTCAGCTTGCACGAGGGACTCCACACAAAAAGCATCTGAAGGTGAACAGAAAGGATCCTTGCAGTGACTCTGTGCTTAGGGCTTACAGGCACAAGCATTTTTCCAGCAGCACTGAAAGGATTAATTGAAGGATTGAGCCAGAGCAGTAATTACTTTACCAAACAGTGAAAGGTTATTCAGCCTTTCCTTCTTACCTGCTACTGATGCAATCAAGGCCAAAAGGAGCCAGGATATAATATTACTGCTACAGTTCACCTATCCTCTCCCTTTTAAAAGCAATTAAAAGAGCAATTAAAAGAGCTCCTGATGAGTGCGTAAGAAAGGAGGTTTTCATTACACAAACGAGCATAATGCTTGCTCTAAAACTCTACTACTGCTTCCCAGCAAAACAAAATCTACAGGACTGGGCTCACTTCTAACTTCCCAGAATGAATCCATTCACTTGAGTTACTCCAGATGTACTCTGGGAGATCAGAATCAGATCTGTGCAATGAACGATGTTAGAGGTGCTTTGTATCCCTTTCCTTTCCTTTCCTTTCCTTTCCTTTCCTTTCCTTTCTTCTCCTTTCTCCTTTCTCCTTTCTCCTTTCTCCTTTCTCCTTTCTCCTTTCTCCTTTCTCCTTTCTCCTTTCTCCTTTCTCCTTTCTCCTTTCTCCTTTCTCCTTTCTCCTTTCTCCTTTCTCCTTTCTCCTTTCTCCTTTCTCCTTTCTCCTTTCTCCTTTCTCCTTTCTCCTTTCTCCTTTCTCCTTTCTCCTTTCTCCTTTCTCCTTTCTCCTTTCTCCTTTCTCCTTTCTCCTTTCTCCTTTCTCCTTTCTCCTTTCTCCTTTCTCCTTTCTCCTTTCTCCTTTCTCCTTTCTCCTTTCTCCTTTCTCCTTTCTCCTTTCTCCTTTCTCCTTTCTCCTTTCTCCTTTCTCCTTTCTCCTTTCTCCTTTCTCCTTTCTCCTTTCTCCTTTCTCCTTTCTCCTTTCTCCTTTCTCCTTTCTCCTTTCTCCTTTCTCCTTTCTCCTTTCTCCTTTCTCCTTTCTCCTTTCTCCTTTCTCCTTTCTCCTTTCTCCTTTCTCCTTTCTCCTTTCTCCTTTCTCCTTTCTCCTTTCTCCTTTCTCCTTTCTCCTTTCTCCTTTCTCCTTTCTCCTTTCTCCTTTCTCCTTTCTCCTTTCTCCTTTCTCCTTTCTCCTTTCTCCTTTCTCCTTTCTCCTTTCTCCTTTCTCCTTTCTCCTTTCTCCTTTCTCCTTTCTCCTTTCTCCTTTCTCCTTTCTCCTTTCTCCTTTCTCCTTTCTCCTTTCTCCTTTCTCCTTTCTCCTTTCTCCTTTCTCCTTTCTCCTTTCTCCTTTCTCCTTTCTCCTTTCTCCTTTCCTTTCCCCATTTTTCTCAGCAACATGGAAATAGCAGACACTCCCTTCTAGGCAATAAAGTAAAACATCTCCCAAGCTGAATAAATAGTGATATCCATAATTAGTGCTAGCTAATCTTGCTCTGTAAATGCAGCAATCAGCTGCTAATCTGTGGGGAATGGGAAAGCAAGTCAGGAGCAATGAAAATCTAACAGTCTCCAGTTCTTTTCTTCCCAGTTTCATAGAAATCAATCCAAGTTGTCTGCTATTTGTCCTGGAGGTGACTATGAACACCTCCTTTTAGCATTTAGATTGGAAAAGACCTCTAAGATCATCAAGTCCAACCATCAGCCTACCACCACCACATCCCTAAAGCATGGCACCAAGTGTGAATGTTGCATTACTGCTAATTAGAGGTCTCTTATTCATCTTTCTTTCACTTCATCATACCTTGCAAATGCTTCACATATTCTGAGGTGGCTTCTTTAGTGACCTTGTGCAGCATTTCTGGCATCTCGGAGGGGATTGTTGGGCTCTCTCTCCTCTCATGTTTTGCTGTTGTATACTGGAGCTGAACCAAGAGGGAGATGTGTTCATTTAGGCTGGAAATGAAGCAAAACAAGTTTATCCAGTTCTATTAATGACTGTTTTTTTCTCGTAGAGGAAACAACAGCAGAATAACTGAGTTATTCTGCAGTCTTCTTCTCTTATCTCTGGAACTAAGCCTGGGCTAGGGTGACTTGTGAGGCTCCCAGTTGGTCCTGGCTTGCAGAAATGACTTGTTCTACCACCAGTTCTCATCTCTATGGAAGGCAGATGGATTGGAAAGCCTCAACATAACAAACTCAACACTTTGGGAGGGGTTTTATGTGTATTCAGGACTTTTTACTCCTTGATCTAAGCCTAAAACCTGAAGGCAATGAGCCTTTTCCACACTGAGAGAGGTCAATTACACCTGAGCACAGCTCTGAAATCCCAAGGTTCAGTCACTGATTCTCCTAATAACTTCATTTCAGTTATTCTTTCTCTCTTGCCAGACCCACAGCAGATGAAGAAAGGAAGATTTCATCATCCTAGCAGCTCAGGGAACACAATTCCTGCATTTACCAAGCAGCAGATAACTGACACCAAGGCAAACAAACAGGCAAACACCACTCTGTTGCTCTATCTTGCAGTTCCCTTCTTCCACAGCTCCCCAAGGGTAGGCAACATATAAAAGCTGAAGTGTTCTCACATGGTTTTCTTTTGAGCTGGATTAATAGCTCTTTAGAGAGCTCTTTCACCACAGTCTCCTGTGGACACCAAGGTTTTGTTGAACTTGTCCAACCCTCCCTCTGAAGCCAAAGTTACTCGATAGCCACCTCCAACACTCAGGGCATTGATGTTCAGGAGTGCTGAGCACTCCTCACAGACTTCTGGAAGTATATCCTCAGCCAAATCACAAACAAACTCCTGAGTAAATATCTATCAGCTCATAAGGTTCACTTAAAAATGACCCTGAGGTTGTGAAATGTTGTGTTAAAGCTTTATGATTCTGGGCAGAGACTCCTGGTGTGGAACTGTGTCACAGGTTGGGCTCAGGCTTCACTCAGCCAAGCTACCTTAGAGCAGAAAGGACAGAGGGGGACTGATGGTGAATTTCTATCTCAGTAGGTGATGTTATCACAGTTATCACAGTATGTTAGGGGTTGGAAGGGCCCTAGAAAGATCATCTAGTGCAACCCCCCTGCCAGAGCAGCATCACCTAGACCAGCTCACACAGCAATGTGTCCAGGCAGCTCTGCAATGGCTCCAGACAAGAAGACTCCACAAGTTTCTCCTCGTGTTAATACTAAACCTCCTGTGCTCCAACTTGCTCCCATTCCCTCTTGTCCTACCATTGGATGCCATGGAGCAGAGCCTGGCTCTCTCCTCCTCACACTCACCCTTCCCATATTTCTAAGCATTGCTGAGGTCTCCTCTCAGTCTCCTCTTGTCCAGGCTGAAGAGACCCAGCTCTCTCAGCCTGTCCTCCTAGGGCACATGCTCCACTCCTTTCAGGATCTTGCTGGCCCTGGGCTGGACTCTCTCCAGCAGCTCCCTATCCTTCTGGAGCTGAGGGGCCCACAACTGGACACAGCATTCNTGCATCAGCAAGTGTAAAACAAGAGCCAGAAGGATGAGGAGAGGTGGCACACGAGTGAGAGTGATCATGAATGCCTAAATTTTCTTTGCCAGCCTCCTTATTTTCATTATAAAAGACCCTTCCAGTAATGTTTAGCTTTGTATTGCTGTGCATAAACTAAAGCAGGACCTCATCCTGAAGTTGGATACCCTCTGAATGAGGTGGGAAAGTTTGGAATGGGTTTGTTGTCTGTGTCCATGCCTGATAGGGAAAAAAAAAAGGCTTGAAATCCAAAGATCCTGGTTAAACTTCCTTTTTTTCCTCAGGTTTGGTGCAGCCAGACACCCAGCAAGGCAATGGTGTTCCCATGGCTTGAGCAACAAACATCTCTGTCATCACCTACCTCACTGCACCTATCTCCTTGCAGAGGAGGGAAGAGTTTCTGTACCAAGCAAACAGCTCAAATATTCCTTTAGGCAGGAGATGAGAGCACAGTGAATTTCAAGAGTAATTCCCTGTTCTGCCAGATGCCTGAAGGAAGGCTAAGGAATTCACAGCTACAGACTTGCACTAAACTTGTTCTGCCACTTTCAAGAAGAGATTCCTGACTTCTTTCTCAGCCCCATTGCTCTGGATTTGCCTTGCTTCATTTCAAACTCTCTCTCTGTGGTTCCTCCAGCTCTTTTTCTCACTCACCTCTCATCTCTGCTAGCCTGAGAGGTTTAACTCTTCAACTAGCCACTCAGCTCTTGGAAGTCAGCCACCTGCAGACTTTGACTGCAGGGCAGTTTGCATCTCAACCCTTCAAGAAAAGCCCCAAACTCAACAATATGGCATTCTTCTCATGAAAAAAAAGAAGAAACAAGTCTTTTTCAGGCTCCTTGGAGAAAACTGAAGTCATTTGTAAGTGGAGATGTTCTTCAGCAAAATGGTGCAACTCTCAGACCACATTGAGTCCCTGAACCAAAGTCCTGGAGAGCCTCAAGAACCACAAGAGCATGGGAATAGGTCTCTATTTTATCAGTTATTAGTCATATTGCATCCTTGAGACTGTTGGTAGCTGAGATATAAGATGCTAATGGCTTGTCACACAGAGCTGAGGAAGGAGGAACACTCCATAGAGGACTTAAATTTGGCCTGGCAGTGATGGCAAATGCAATTTGCTGCTGCAGGTACTAAAATCCTCTAAGAATTGCCTGTTTCAGCTCTTTATTTAAAGCTATTTTAGTACTGCTGTGGAGGAGGAAGCAGAAAAATTGCATCCTGAAAATGAGAAGCACTCTGGAGGAGAAACTCTTGGTAATGTAAACTGGAACTTCTCTGTAGAGAAACACTTAACAAATGAAACTGCTCCCTTCTCCTCCTCCTCCTTCTTCTTCTTCCCAAGCTGCTGACACACATAAAAATATGTGTTTGACCAGCAGCTTATTTGGAATATCCTCTTCTTCCCAAAGGAAAATGTGTTATTTCTGCAAACAATAAGCCACTTAATACCACCTTAGCAGATAGGACAGAGCTGCAGAGGCTTCAACCTGAGCCAGTGTTTGGATCTAAGAAGAAAACTCTGCTAGACTCAGGTATTTACTTATTTAGTGATTCTTTCCAAGGTCATATTTTTAAGCTGTAAAGGGGAAACCATCCTGAAGAGTAAACTGAGGGAGTGGGAAGCTACAAGGACAGAAACTTGCTGTGCCCATGTTAGTCATGCCCTCTTTAAACAGTGGCCCCACTGAAGAATTGAACCGAAGTGCCTGGGCACAGTAAAGCCTATGTGTTGTCTTTGGGAAGCATTTCCAGCTTCATGGGGATGAAGTTTCCTTTTCTGACTGATGCAGCAGCACATTTTGTTTCACAGATTTCCTTTTCCACCCATTGAAGCAATTAACTTGGAATGAATGAGATGCCAGATGAATATTCCTCTGCTTTAAGAATCAATAGCTGCTTCTGAGGTGGAGCTGGAGAGAAGAGAGGTCTATGCTAGCCCAGCTGTGCCTTTTGACTCCTGGCCAAAGCCACATCACCTCAACAATTACCTCAGAAGAACTGTACCCCAGGCCTCTCTGGGCTCCCCTTTCAGCAGCACCTTGTGCCCTCTTCTTTTCCTCCTCCTCTCTGGCTCCTGGGAGAGGAATGGGGACCTTTTGGGGATGGGATGAGGGAGCAGAGTGGAAGCTCTGCAGCCTCTGTGCCTTACTCCTTGCCTGTGGATGGGAAGTGCCAGCTTTGGGCCCTTGCACCCTGGCCATGGGCAGATAGCAGGAGTGAAAGGTGTTGAAGAAACACAGAGATGTTCTACTTAGGGATATAGTTTAGTGGCATGTTAGTGACATGCCATTTTCCATCTGGGAAAGAACAACCCCATGGATCAGTATAGGCTAGGAACTGATCTGTTGGAAAACAGCCCTGGGGAAAAAGATCTAGGAGTGCTGGTGGACTGAATAAGGAATGATGTTCACTGAATCCCTAAGGTTGGAAGAAACCTCTAAGATCATCCAGTCCAATCACAGTGGTGATGATAACAACTCTAAAACACACTGTTGAAAACAAGTATAGAAACTTGTTGGCCCTGATAGAGCAACTTCTTTGGCACAGAGCTGGAAACTCTTCTGGATCATCCTTCACCAACACTGTTGTTAAATGCTTTTCCATTTGTAGGATATTGACTTCTGATGATGCCTGACCTGGAAAGACAGGATCAGGTTAAGGAGGAGGCACTTGGAACAAGGAGCTTCACTCCAAGGTACTGTCCCCACCCAGGCAGTGAGGGATGGAAGGAGAAGCTTCCTTCCCAGCTGAAGGCTTCCTGGCCTGGATCNTTCTGTGATTCTACTTAAAGGGAGCCTAAAAGAAGGATTGGGAGGAACTATCTGGAGAGATAGAACATGAGGAAATAGCTAAAAGAGGATAGATTTAGATCAGATACAAGGGACACATTTTTTACAGGGAGGGTGGTGAAACACTGGTCCAGGTTGCCCAGAGAGGTGGTAGATGTCTCATCCATGGAACCACTCAAGGTCAAGATGTCTGGGGCTCTGAGCAACTTGATCTAGTTGGAGTGTATCATTTTAGTCAGGAGTATTGTCAACTAGGAAAACCACATATCCACAGCTGTATTTCCAAGCCTTTCTGAAACTTCCACCATTTTACATCTCTAGGCTTCACCCAACACAACAGATCTGAGTCTCTTCACCCAACACAGCTAACACCTGTTGAAAGGATTT
Organism: Bucco capensis; assembly: GCA_013396975.1. Taxonomy (NCBI): domain Eukaryota; kingdom Metazoa; phylum Chordata; class Aves; order Piciformes; family Bucconidae; genus Bucco; species Bucco capensis. The sequence continues at coordinate 134,321 of VWZO01016142.1, forward strand.
GAACTTTCACATCAGTTTGTGCTCCTAAGACACTTAACAAAGCTCAGCTGAAACATAAATCCAGCCTTTGGACAGATGGCTGTTTCACATGAAAGTTGATTTTCCAGGAGTTTGCTGTACACTTTCCATGGCTTCTCAAAAGAATCATTTCTTGACATGATGATGTTAGCCTGTCAGGAATCTTCAGAGTTTCCATCTGACTTGCCAAACCCTCTGAATCCATTTAGCCTCCTGTTGACCTATGTTTGTAGATATTGCAGGGAGAATTTCATCACATTGCAGGGATTTATTATCCCCTGAGTTGCCAGTAGTACTCTCTGAGTCGTCCTGCTTTAAAGCAACAAAGTTCACTGACATTAGGAATAAACCAGGCTGAAAAACTCTGGAGGAACATATCCACCTTCCCAAGTGACTTGCTAACAAGATTGGGAGCCAGGATGCTTTTGATAGAAATATTTAGCCTTTTATTTTTCCATTTCAAAACGCTAATTTGTCAGATCTGAGACTTTTCCCAGCTAGGTTGGATTTATTTATGGGGTGATATGGCATCCTGGTACTCTTTGGAGGCACCAAGAGGAATACACTAATGGACTGGAACCATCCTGGTGCTTGACATCTCTGAGTAGATTTCCATTCAAACTGGCTGGGAACTTCTTTAGATCTTAGAGGATTTGCCAGAAGCAGAGCAGAGGTGTTTAAGAAACATTTAGATGTGGTATTTAGGGCCTTGGTTTAGTGGTATGGTAGTGATAGGTGGACTTGATGAGCTTAGAGGTCTCTTCCAACCTCCATGAATCTGTGAACCTTGCTCTCCCATGGGAAAGGTTTAATTCTTATTCAACACTATCATCAAGCATAAGTGCTCTGGCTTGAGGAGGTTTTCCTGATACTCCTGATGATATATATATCATCATAAATATATATATAATATATATAAAAATAAATATATATTTTATATATATTTATTTTANTATAAATAAATATATATAATATATAAATACATATATATAATTATATATATAAATAAATATATATATTATATATATAAATACATATATATAATTATATATATAAATAAATATATATATATTTATTTTTCAGAGAGCATTGTTCTTGAATGGAGCTCATGAAAAATGAAGCTGCAGGTAACTGCTCTGCTCAGCTTTGGTTTTTTTTTTGACAAATAGCTCTAATTCAATCTTTTCACTCCAAAGGGGCCAGGAAATGAAAAAAATATAGCCCCATTCCTCAATAATTATTAATTTCCTGTCATTATTTTCCTTCCTTCCAGAGTTTGGAAAGTTCTAACAATCTGCTAAAGGTTGATTAAAGAGTAATTTGGAAGCAGGATGAGGAGGAGGGAGGTAAAGGAAAGGAAGAGAAGACTCTTTCTGAGCACTAAAAATAGCCAAGGAATGACAAATGGCTACACATACACACAAGGCAGAGCCAGAGATGTATATTTTGGTTGAAATTCCAATTCCAAACTGTACTGCACAAAGAGAAACCACAAATTGAAACTCCATGTGCTCAGATTGGCAGCAACACCAAACTTAGGGTTTTGGGGTTGGGTTTTTTTTTTTTTGGTCTAAATATAACCCCCCTCAAATCCTACCTCAAATTTCCTGCCCCATTCTTACTTAGAAGAATGCAGAGTGTTTGGGTTTCTCAATGTCTTTTTTCCCCCTTTTCCTTTGAGTTACTAGTGGAAGACCAAGCTCTCAGAACCTTACTCAGGTTGAGTTTCCACTGCTTTCAATGGGAGGTCTGCCCATGGGAAGCCTGAAGGATTTTTTTTTCCTGGTATTTATAGGAAATTAAGGAATGTGTGACAGGAATGAGGAATAGAGAAGGAGAAGCAAGCAGCATTTTGGGAAGAGATGGAGAGCAAAGGAAAGGAGGATAATGATGTGAGAAGCTCTATATAAAGCTTGACCCTTCTTCCATCTCCCTTTTAAACAGAAAGGTCTTTGAATTTGAGTCAAATATTTAAAGAAAATGAGTTTTGAGGACTCAGTCCAGTTCACAGGAAACAAACCACATCAAATAATCCCTAAATAAATCACCTCTAATTTCAGCAAACCTATAGGAGAGACTAAAGACAAACCAGGTCTTTCAGCTTTCAGGAGGAGAAGTCAACATTAAAAGAGGAACCCAAAGCAGAAGGTTAGAAATGTCAATTTGTTGGTCTTTTCACACTCAAATTCTCTTGCATCTTCCCTTTCCTTTTGCAACAGAAAGCTGTGGTCAGGCTTGGGGATGGAATGACTTCACAGCTTTAATGAAAGGGTAACCTAGTCCTCCTATGGAGAAGTGGAGAATCATCATGAAGAGAACCAAGCAGTGATGATCTGTCTCAGTCTGAATGCTGTGGCTTGGAAGTTTTGACTCAGAAGATGTTAATTTCTCAGTCTGATGACATGGAAATGTATAAATATGAGAGGAATATCCTGCTGAAAGCTGAGTGGTGTAGAGTTCCCTCCACCTCTATCAGAAGCATAAGGGGAAAAAAAAAGCCTCCCACCATCTGAAATGATATCTCACAGAGCAGAAAGTGTCCCAAAGTGCTGCCACCTCCATTTTTAATAGAGAATCATAGATTCCTAGAATGGTTTGGGTTGGAAGGGAGCTCTGGAGCTCATCTAGTCCAACCCCCCTGCAGTGGCCAGGGACATCCCCAACTAGAGCAGCTTGCCCAGAGCCCTGGCAAGCCTCACCTGCAATGCCTCCAGGGATGGGAACTCAACCACCTCCCTGGGCAACCTGGGCCAGTGTTCCACCACCCTCGTGGGGAAGAACTTCTTTCTAATGTCCAGTTTAAATCTATTCTTCTCCAATTTCAAACCATTGCCCCTTGTCCTTTCACTGCAGGCCTTTGCAAACAGGCCCTCTGCAGCCTGCTTGGAAGTTCCCTTTAGGTCCTGGAAGGTCACTAGTAGTTCCCCTGAAGCCTTCTCTTCTCCAGGCTGAACAATCCCAGCTCCCTCAGCCTGTCCTCAGAGCAGAGGTGTTGCAGCCCCTGAGCATTCTCGTGGCCTCCTCTGCACCTGCTCCATCAGCTCCATGGCCTTTGTGTGTTGAGGGCTCCAGAACTGGACCCAGTATTGCAGAGGAGGTGTGAGCAGAGCAGAGTGCAGTGGCAGAATCACCTCTCTGGCTCTGCTGGCCACGCTTCTCTTGCTGCAGCCCAGGATGCCATTGTGCTTCTGGGCTGCCAGCGTGCACTGTTTGCTCATGGGCAGCTTCTCAGCCACCAGCACCCCAAGGCCTTTTGTGCAGGGCTGCTCTCCATCATCTCATCCCCCAGCCTGGATTGATAGTGGGCATTTTGCTAGGTGTTGAGGTGAGATACAGATAACTGAAATATCTTTGCTGTAAGAACCTCGTGTCTCCATTTGGTCCATGGTTCTCCTTTCAGGGAGGTGCTGGAGTCACCATCCCAGGAAGGGCTGAAGAAACATCTAGATGCTCTCCTTAGGCTGTGGTTTAGTGGCATGGGAGTGATAGGGATGGTTGGATTTGATGATCTTAGAGATCTCTTCCAACCCTAAGGATTCTGTGATCCAATGAAGGTGGTGAGGCTGAGGACCCTCAATCCTGGCTCTGAAGCATCCAAAGCTGGGTGGTAGAAGTGTCACCATGTGTGACTTCATGTAAAGAAGCCATGTCCATCCTCAAGTGTCCAGCCTGGATAGCTTGGGGCTTGTAGAGCCTCTACTGAAAGCAAGAGGAGAATCATAATGTGTTGTAGGTAATTAGAGTTACTCCTCTGAAGGAAACGAGCTCCTTCCTCTTATTGTCCTCAAACAAGCATCAGAGAAACACTATTTTCAACCACAATACTAAGGAAAAGCCCTCACACTGCTGGAACAATACCATGGTGGAATAATGGGAATGAACTGTGATGTTTAGTACCTGCCCCAGGAAAGCTCTGCTGACAGCTCTGCCTGGAAACCACCTGAGCTCTGCCTTATTCCTAGCCAAATCTGTCACCACAGTGATTAGCTAACAACAAGCAGAACATGAAAATAATCATTCTCTTTAAGGGAGGAACAATAACTAATTGACTGACATGAAATTGCATCAGTAGCATTATCTCCTGTTGACTTTTTGATAAACCTGGTGAAGAACAGTTGGTGTTTTTCCTGGGTGGAAAAGCCTCTCTGTTTCCTAGCAGGAACCTTGCACTAAGAAGTTTTCTCTAATGGCTCCCTAATCTTGCAATTCTTTCCAAGCATTGTTAATATCTCATTAAACTCTGGTTTTTTTGATTGCTTTTTTTTTTTTTTGTCTTCCAAGCTTCAATTCTTCTTCAGATTAGTTATATTCAGTATAGTGGTAAAATAACAGCTGGATGCTTGAAAATTCCCTTCACGGCCTAATTTTGAAGTGCTAGGATGTTAAAGGTGTTTAGACACCTAAAAAGAACTAATTTAACTTGAAACAAATGGGAATTAGGTATCTAGAGAAAGCTCCTTGTGGTTTTCCAGGATCTGCAGGGAGCTACAAGAGGGTTGGGAAAAGACTTAAAAATACCATCCAAACACTTCTTTTTTTTTTATGAGGGGATGTGTGAATATTTTCAGTGTTGTAGTTAGACTAAGCCAGTCACTGCTTAGCTCATCAAACAGGCATGTGTTTGGGATACAGAGACACTACAGTCCTGGAATATTCAAGGCCAGAATCCTCATGGTTATGTCAAGAATTATCCCTTCATCTTGGCCTGGAAATCTTGGACAGAATTAGCAATCACAGCAAGGGTGCTAAGAATTAATTTGTAGTGTACATCTGTTAGTGTCTCTTAGCCCAGCTGGAATTTAGATGCTTTCCTCCCTATCTTGGCTTTCTCAGATTGTGTTGATGTGTAGTTAAGCTGCAGGAAGATTGGAGGTAATCAGGCAGGGAGGGAGATGTAAACTTGCCTGGTATTTTGATTCCAAACTGTGATGATCTCTCTTATCAGGATGGGTAAGGAAAGAAAGTGTCAAGTGTCATCTGGTCTTCTGTTCTCAGCTTGTTTGGCTAATGGAAGGTGTGATGGGAGGGCAAGGCCATCACAAGTGTAGAACTCAGGCAAATCTTCTCCAACAGTCAATCCCATGAGAGCACCACTGTTGTATCCCAACTGGAGATGAATGACATTGATTTTTCTTCCACTGTGTCAGCCTAAAGAACAGCTTCATGCTTTACTTCATCTTGTCTTTGAGAAGGAGAAATAAAGCCCCTCAGTCTTTTGGATCACTACTGCCTTCCTCTCCAAAGAATCAGAGATCTTGAGCACAACCATCCACTCAACACCATTATGCTCACCACTAAACCATGGCTCCAACCACCACATCTACATGGTTTTTGGACACTTCCAAGGATGGTGACTCCACCACCTCTTTTGGTACCCTGTGCCAATGCCTGAGAACTCTCTGGGTGAAGACATTCTTCCTAATATCTAATCTGAACCATTTCTGGCACAACTTGAACCCTATCACCTGGGAGAAGAGCCTGAGCTCCATCTTACCACCACTTCCCTTTAGGTAGTTGTAGAGAGCAAAAAGGTCTCCTCTGAGCCTCCTCTTCTCTAGACTAAACAACTCTAGCTCCCTCAGTCACTCCTCATAACCTCCTTCACCAACTTTGTTGCCCTTCCTTGGACGTACTCCAGCAGCTCCATGTCCTTCCTGGAGTGAATTCTCCTCCTCTTCACTGTTGCAACCATGAGGAGGGAGCCTATTAAAAACATGTCCTTCAAAGATATTGGTCACAAAGATGTAAGAAGGGGAGAGTAGGATGAAGGACTTCATAGCTGGCCCTGATTTGGTCAGGAGGTTGAACTAGAGAGCTCCTATTGTCCCTTCCAACCTGCAATAATCAATAATCCTGGAAGAGCAGGGAAGCCTGAACTTTGAAGCCTTCTTTTGCAGCTCCACAGCGTTCTGTTTAGCCTCTTGCTTGACTTACATCATATTTATGCTTAACAAGCTTTCTCTCATTCCCTCTTCCCCCTCCTCTCTCTTCATTCAGATGACACCAACTCTTCCCACCCCATATATTTTTGGTTTACACCAGAATGATGCAATTCACTTGGGATTTGCCTTGGACTTCTTCCAAACCCACCCACAGCAGCACTGCTCTAAAAAGTGATGAAGATGCACTTGGCAAGCATTGTGTTTCAGAGGGCTACTGATCCAAAAATGCTTCAGGAGGACACTTGAAGATGCACAAACAAAAGCCCCCCCCCCCCCCCCCCCTCCAAAGAGCTTAATTTTACATGGTTCAAAGTCACTGACTTTTGTGCTGCAGGATGTGGACCTCTGCNCATTTAAATGTCTAGAAGAGTTGAAGCCAGTAGCTAAAACTTGTCTAAAAATGGCTACTTCTCTACCAGGGAACCAATATCACAGAAATATTAAGGTTGGAAGAGACTTCTAAGCTCAAGTCCAACCATCTACCTATAACAAGCCACTGAACCATGTCCCTAAGGAGAACCTCTCTATGTTTCTTAAACACTTATCAGTCAGTTTTATGGCAACTGATGAGGTACTCAGGAGCTGTGTGGCATGATGTTGAAGACCTGCCATGGTTTTTCTTCATAGCAACAGTGGAGTTGGGTTCAAGAAGGTTCCAGGAGGTCAGAGGAATCATCAACACACCATTGACTAATTTTGTTCCATCTGTTGATGCACAGAACATCCTCTAGAGAGGTTGTGTTGTCCATGGGTAAGGCTATGGATCTAGATCTGTGGATGCACAGAACATCCTCTAGAGAGGTTGTGTTGTCCATGGGTAAAGCTATGGATCTAGATCTGTGGATGCACAGAACATCCTCTAGAGAGGTTGTGTTGTCCATGGGTAAGGCTATGGATCTAGAGAGCTGGTTTTAATCTTGCTTCACCTCTTGGCCTGCTCCACAGCCTTGGCTGAGTTTTCTCCCTGCCTTTCTAGAAAATGAAGGTCTAGGTTCTCCTGCTCTTGCAGGGGAGGTTGGACTAGATGATCTCCAGAGAGATCCCTTCCAATCTCTCCCATTCTGTGAGGCTCCACACTGCAGCATTCCATTGTAGAAACAATGAGGTACTGATGAGAATCCCAGGATCATGACTGGGATTTGCTTTCTACCACTGCACTGATTCCCAAACCCACAGCCAACCTCATGAAATCACCTTTTCAAGGATGAGACAGAGTCATTCTTTTTGGTTTTAAGCTATTCCATGCATTTGCATCCCTTGGGTAGCAATAGTGGAAAGCATCGATGAAGAGAGCCCCCAGCAGACAAGGTCTGGTTTGCCCAAGTGTGAAGGCTCAGTGATGTCAGGACACCAGGCTCCTTCAAGAGGGGTGGTTTATCAGGGCTCTCAGACCTTGTCAGCCTCATGGTCTCACATTCAAGGTTCTGTGAGCTGCCTTTCATTCCCCCTGCCAAACAGGAGCTGTGCTTATGGAGCTTTCCCAAACTGCAGGGCACTGCTCCATGAATGCAGGCAATGTTGAAGCCTGAATAATGCACACAGCCTCCCATTTGCAAAGCTCCTCCACCTCTCTCCCTTTTTCCCTCCTAACCCCCCCACCCCAGCCATGTGGTTTAGTTTTTGGCACTGCCCTAGACAACTCAGGATCAATGTTAGCTTTTGGAGAGACTAACACTGAGCACTGAAAGCCTGAGTCAAACCCAGCTGTGTGACAAGGCCATTGTTGAGTTGTTGGTGGGGTTGGGTTGGGTTTTTTCCCCCCCCTAGAGATCTATCACAGAAGAACTGAGCCTTTTGGCAGTAAAGACAAACACAACTACTTTTTTTTCTCTCTTGGTGCCCTGAAGATATCCATGTGCTAATAATCCAATCAGGAAGCCCAAATCTCTATGAGAGAGGAGTATATTGTTCAATGTGTATATTTGCCTGAGCTTTAGCCCACAAAATGTTAAGTAAGCACTTAGAAATGGAAAGATGAAGAGCATAAAAAGACCCAAATCTCTAGAGCTACATGCACTGTCATGACAATTTGTTGGAACTGTGAAGCCCTGTCCTGATCTGAGATGCATTTCAGTTTTCAGCTCAGTGAAATCCCAGCTTCTGCACAAGCAAAAACTTGTCCTTCTTAGCAGGCTGTAAGAAAATATTTGTGGTGGTTTTTTATAATGGTGCAAGCCACTGTCTGCTTCACTAGCTGAAGGCCATTAGCCTCATTTCTCTTCTGATCCAGACCACAACACATCTCCACAGCAACATCCCAGAACTGAAGATTGGTGCCAGGCTGTCCAAAAAGACACCTAAGGATCATGTTCAGTGGATAAGGAACTGGCTGGCTGGTCACATCCAGAGGGGAGTGGTCAATGGCTTGAAGTGCAGCTGGAGATCAGTGCCAAGTGGTGTCCCTCGGGGCTCTGTGCTGGGGCCTGTACTGTTTAATATTTGTATAAATGATATTGACAGCAGCATTGAGTGCACCAGCAGCAAGTGTGCAGATGACACCAAGCTATGGGGTGCTGGGGATAAGTTGGAGGGGCAGGATGTCATCCAGAAGGACCTGGACAAGCTGGAGAGCTGGGCCCAGGGGAACCTCAGGAGCTTCAACAAGACCAAGTGCAGGGTCCTGCCCCTGGGTCAGAACAATCCCCACTAGCAATCCAGGCTAGGGGATGAGATGATGGAGAGCAGCCCTGCACAAAAGGCCTTGGGGTGCTGGTGGCTGAGAAGCTGGCCATGAGCAAACAGTGCACGCTGGCAGCCCAGAAGCACAATGGCATCCTGGGCTGCAGCAAGAGAAGCGTGGCCAGCAGAGCCAGAGAGGTGATTCTGCCACTGCACTCTGCTCTGCTCACACCTCCTCTGCAATACTGGGTCCAGTTCTGGAGCCCTCAACACAGAAAGGACATGGAGCTGATGGAGCAGGTGCAGAGGAGGCCACGAGAATGCTCAGGGGCTGGAACACCTCTGCTCTGAGGACAGGCTGAGGGAGCTGGGATTGTTCAGCCTGGAGAAGAGAAGGCTTCAGGGGAACTACTAGTGACCTTCCAGGACCTAAAGGGAACTTCCAAGCAGGCTGCAGAGGGCCTGTTTGCAAAGGCCTGCAGTGAAAGGACAAGGGGCAATGGTTTTAAACTGGAGAAGAGTAGATTTAAACTGGACATTAGAAAGAAGTTGCTCCCCACGAGGGTGGTGGAACACTGGCCCAGGTTGCCCAGGGAGGTGGTTGAGTTGCCATCCCTGGAGGCATTGCAGGTGAGGCTTGCCAGGGCTCTGGGCAAGCTGCTCTAGTTGGGGATGTCCCTGGCCACTGCAGGGGGGTTGGACTAGATGAGCTCCAGAGGTCCCTTCCAACCCAAACCATTCTAGGATTCTAAGTACTGGACTTACTCTTTCTCTTCTGGTCCCAGAGAGAGCCAGGAAGGTTCATCCAAGAGATGGCAGATGAAGTCAGTTGAGACACTTTAGGGAACAGAAGGGCTTGTGGTTAATAGCTTACCATGTCCAGTAGTGTCTCAAACAGGATGACCTATAGGACTTTATATAATCCCATCCACATCTCTAATGCTCATTAGCTTTCATATAAACTAATAGGACTAATATGTCTTATTAAAAAGGACTAATATGGGACTGATATATCCTATATAAGCACAGGACAAGGCCATGATCTCCACAATATTCAGTGGAATAAATGAGTTTTAAATCTGTTTTCTTGTTAGCTGCAGTTTGCAAGGTGCTGTGAAACTCACTTGTTTTTTTCCCCCTCAAGATGCTTCTTTGTAGACTATCACTAGAGTCTTGGACATCTTCAATTCCCTTCTCCTTATTTTATCTTCAAGGTCTCTCTAGGCCACCTTCATGTTTAATTATGTCCCTCAAACATCCTAATCCCTCTTCACTCCATCTATATGCTCCTATCTCTTTCTTCCCATAGGTTTCCATTTAATCTCTTTTGAACCTCTCTTCTTCCACAGTGCCTTTAGCCTTTAATCCATCCATCCAACACCCAGACTGCCAACCTGAGCTAAACTGTAAGTGCAAGGGAAAGGAAATGTTTTCAGGAGGTATAAATGACTGTCAGAACACAAGACATTATTGGCCTGAGGGTATCTGGGATGTGTTTATTCCATGTAAAGCCATGCAGAAAATACCTGAGCTAGCTTGGAACATGCTAGGTCAGGTTGCAGAAGCAAAGTGTACACACATATTAGCAGAAAGACTGGAATTACCTGGGTGTGACTGCCAGAGATTATCCTGTTCCACCCAAACAGAGCAGCACTGTGAAGCTGAGGTAGCCAAAAAAAGGGATGCTTTCATTACACTTCTAAAGCCCCAATTTTTTTTTTGAGTGCTTTGCTCACTGCCCCAAAAGGCAAATTGGGTGAAATAAATGTCCACGTTCATTTCTGAAATGGAAGCAGTAGGAGATTTTGTAGCTGGTCAGAGGAAATCTGTGGAAGGGATTAACTCAGGGTCTCTCAAGTCTCAAATGAGCACTTTAGCCTCTGTGTGATCCTCCTACTCTACCTCAGTTTCCCCCAGGACAAAGGAAATTGCCTTCATAGAGGAACCAACATAACCACAGCTCCAATAAATTCATAAAGCAATTGCACCTTTATTCTCAGAGAACACATTGGTCTAGGATGCTGCTCAGGAAGCATCATAGAATCATTTGGATTCAAAAGGACTCCTAAGATCATCAAGTCCAACTACCAACCCTACACCTCCAGGCCACTAAACCATGCTCCCATGCACCATATCTACATGGGTTTAAATCCCTCCAGGGATGCTGACTCCACCACTGCCCTAAGTAGCCTCTTCCAATGCTTAACCACTCTTACAGGGAGGAAATTGTTCCTAATATCCAACCTGAATCTCCCCATGTGCAATGTGAGGCCATTTTTTCTTGTCTTATCACTAGTTATCTGGGAGAAGAGCCCAACCCCCATCTCACTCCAACCTTCTTATAGAGAGCACGAAGGTCTCCTCTGAGCTTCTTCTTCTCCAGACTAACCAACCCCAGTTCCCTCAACTGCTCCTCAGAAGACTTGTGCTCTAGACCATTCTCCACCTTCCTTGCCCTTCTCTAGATAAGCTTCAGCATCTCAATGTCCTTCTAATAGAGAGCATAGGCTTGTTGCTCAAAGCATCAATGATTTCCTCTAGAGGCTGAGACATCCTTGCCACCTGCATGAGCTCTCAGTGTTAGCCCATCACCATCAAGGTGCTGCACCTCCATCAAGAAACAAGCTGGATTGTGCCTAGATGGGGCAACTACCTAAACAAGATGAGGTTCATTTGGGTGGTGAGCCAACATGATGAATCCTGAGACAAAAAGAGCTTCTGGTCACCTACATAGGCTAAGCCTATAGCCCAGTACCAGGATGCAGAGCATCGATGCACAGCAGCAGGGTCATCTCCCTCTTGCAGCAGCACTTGGCACTTTTGCTAGGAGCACAGACAGGAAAACTTCCTTCAGCTTCCAGAAAGAAGATAAACATGGCTCTCCAGGAGGCTTAAAGCACACACACACACACACTTTTGAACCATGGTCAGTCATTCCTAATTCATGGCTGCTCTCCAGCCAGTGGAGAAAAACATTTTCCTGCGTAGGTTTAGCAACAGAACCAAGAGAGAAAGAAAGAAAAATAAAAACCATAAAGAATCAATGACTTACACTGTAAGCTCAAACAGCTTCGAACACAAACATTTCCAGAGTACAATATTTCAAGCAGCCTTGTAACTGGAGGAGCTATTTTTTAACTGGATTCCTCCTTTTTTTACTACCAACAGCCTCGTCGGATTTGCCGAGGCTCTGCTAGCTGTCAGACATCCTGACTCCACTTCATAAACTCACTCAGAGCAGGACTTGAAGTCACAGTGTAAGTACATAAATTAGTTGTTTCAGCCTCAGACCAACACACTTCTCTTTCTTCCCTCTCCCTCTTGAGCACTGAGCTATGACAGAGGAACTCAAGTCTCCAAAGAAGCAATGGTTCATTCCGGAATGTTGCCATAACCTCAACGTGCCTAATGTACTGCAGCTCCTGTTGGCTTTGGTCAGAGTTGCAGAGCCACTTATTTGGGGGTAAAACTAGGCAGAGTTTGGGTCTATAGGGCTGGGTGTTTAAGTTTAGAACCTCCTTTGGCAATGCTTTGTGTGCAGTGACCTCAGAGGTGATGCTGAGGAGATTTCTTTCCCCAGGAAGCTAGGAGACTCACCAGATAAGCATATTTCATTAGTGGGTGGATCTCAGTCTGGTTCCTTGTGAAAATGAAGCTCAAACAAACCCTACAGTCATGTCTCTGCCTCTGACCCTCCCTCCAGCCTCCTCCAGCCATTGGATAAATTTATTCACATGTGACAGCAAGAAATACAGTGCAAAAGGAAATAAAACTGAAGGATATGGGCTGCCAACTGGGAGAGGGATGCCAGAAGTCCTCCTGTCTCAGAGGGAAGGCCACTTAACCTTTCAGTGTGTCCAAAAAGGGAAGGGATTTTGGCAACTTGGGCTCACACCTTCACAAAATAAAACCAACATAAAAATGATGCAAAGCTGCAAGGCACAGAGCTCTGCTCCTTCCTCTGCTTGCAGCTGGTATTTCTTGCTGCTACTGCAGAGAAATGACCCATGGGAAGCCTGCAAGGACCCTCAAGGTCATCTAGGCCTGAACTTGGCTCTGCTAGCTCCTCTCTTGAGAGGATATGTGCAGCATGGCATCAATTTCTCAGCAGCCCCTCTGCTGGGAGGGATGAAGTGACTTCCCTTCTCTACATGAAAAGACAGAGCTGGTCTGATCTCCTGGGGTAGAAGCAAGCAAAAGGACCCTTTTGCCATCATGCACCTTGCATAGGGTCCTCATGGGAGTTTGGGCCAGCAGCTAAACCTGCTCTGTGGTCCTTTGCCCTGCCTGAGCTCAGGAGCAATGCCAGGCTGATGATGGGCAGTAGCTGGCACAGCACAGTGTTGCAAACACTGCTACGTGTTGTACCTGGTGGCATTTGCTATTTTGACATGGAAAGCTCATTTGGTGCTCCTAATCTCCACTTTCCATCTTGAGAAGCAGGTCTAGCCCTCTGGTAACTGGATTTTAATTAAACCACTTGAGCTGTCCCATCCAGTCCCTTTCTGGTAACATTGCGTAGCGCAACGTTTGGTGCTAGTCAAACACAACAAGAGGTTTTTATCAGCCTTTGCCTTGTAAATAGAGCTCCATTTCTAAGCAGATGCTGATAGCAAGGTTTGCCTTGCCCTGCCCTACCTCTCCCACCAAAGCTGAGTCAGAGTTAGCTCAGCTCCATCGCATGGTGTAACGCTCAGCAAGATTTGGCAGATAGGAAGCCTTGCTAATCTTCCAGATCTCATCTTTCAAGCTGAAACAGTTGGCTGGGATACAGCTCTTTTTTATTTATATATTTTTTTTATACCCCTTCTGTTTATTTAAGTTATTGTATAACATCATCTTCCAAGTTACATAATGGTTTCTCTCCTCACTTGGTGTCATCCGAGCCTGGCAGAGGAATGCACACTCATTGCCTCTGAGAGCTCCTGAAGGCCTCCAGAACCATTGCTCCCTCTCCACCAAGCAGTTTAGAAAGGGTTGGGACCATAAATTCTTTGTCCTTTCCAAAGAGTCACCTTCACCTGTCTTGCATCACCTGCCATACACCATTTGGAGAGGGTTTTTTTTTACCACCTTGTGCCAAGTCACAAGGAGGTTATCAGTAGAATGAGTTATATTTTTTTTCCCCCATCTCTCCTGAAGTGGAGTTGCCAAAAGGTATCTGGTTACACTCTCAAATGAAAAAGCCACATCCACTGTGGGAATCAAACTGTCAGCCCTGAAGAACAACCATGTTCCAGGAGCCCAGGGGTTGTGGCTCACTCCAAAATGCCATTTTTTGTCTCTGGACATAATCTTCTGCTCATGGAAAATAATATGCCTCTGCAGATAGTGAGGAGCAGAGGGGAGGCAGATGCTTCCTTCACTGGGATGGTTCAGCAATAGTTGGCGAGTGGTCTGGAGAATAGCTGAGGAGCAGCTGAGGGAAATGGAGTTGGTTAGTCTGGAGAAGAGGATGCTCAGGGGAGACCTCATCTCTCTCTACAACTCCCTGAAAGGAGGTTGGAGTGAGGTGGAAGTTGCTCTCTTCTCCCAGGTGACAAGCAATAGGATAAGAGGAAATGACCTCAAGTTGTGCCAGTGGAGCTTTAGATTGGATGTTAGGAAAAACTCCTTCCCTGCAAGAGTTGGTTAGGCATTGGAAGAGATTGCCCAGGGCAGTGTTGGAATCACCATCCCTGGAGGGATTAAAAAAAACCTGTAGCTGTGGTACTTAGGGAGATGATTTAGTGGCATGGTGGTGATAGGTAGATAGTTGGACTTGATGATCTTAGAGGTCTTTTCAAATCTAAATGATTCTGTCATTCTCTGATTCTCCCCAAATCTGAGGAGGATCATTGCTGAGCCCTCGTTGGACTACAGGCAGATGGTGCTCAGGTGGCAGATGCTACCTATGAGGAGCAGACCAATGGCTTCACCAGTCCACCTCCAACTGGCAACCCCAGTGGGTGCCAACAACCTCTCTTCAGCAACACAACAATTACTCCTCACAAAGAACTCTTCCAGAGGCAGAGCTAGTGAAGGGACTCAATTCTCCCTCATATATTTTGTTTTCCCTCCATTTTTCATTCTTTGCTGCAGTAGCTGATGATTCTAGTTGGGGATGTCCCTGCCTACTGCAGGGGGGTTGGACTAGATGAGCTCCAGAGGTCCCTTCCAACCCAAACCATTCTAGGATTCCAGGATTTTTGTTTTTCCAGTGGATATTTTCTCTCCTCCCCTTTCCCTGCTTCATTTCCCAGAGCCTCTTCCCTAACCCAAGTGATATTTATCTCCAACTCTTCCAACCTCCCATGTTCAAGAGGGCTCAGGAGTAAGGTAAACAAGTTGGACTGTGTGTTCAAGCAGGCAGTTCAATGGTCCATTTACATGAGATAATTCTGCTTCAATTTGCTTTTAAGCAGCCCCTGCCAAATTGCTCAGAGCTCTGGACATTGTTCTCTTAGGTGGGTTACAAACCCATCAGTAATTAGCTGAGTTTCCCCCCCCCCCAGTTTTAATGACCTTCCCCAAGCAGGGGCTCTACATGTGTAAATGCTGAGGGCCATTCAGTAAACAAGGAGCATTCTGAGCCAAATAGGCAGAGCTGGAAATCAAAACAGTTGACTTGTTTATCCTAGAGGAGACATTGTGGGTCTGGGTGGCTTTTAGCACCTGCTGTGTCCTTTGATAGCTCAGTTTTGGCTTTCTGGACCTATTAGTAAAAGGACTCAAGATGGATCTGTGTTACCCTTCCAGAAAGTTGGGATTGTGGGGAAATGTGTGGGGCAGAGCCCTGCTCTCCCCCCACCCTTTTTTATCACCCTTTTCAAGCAAGAAGCAGCACTTTGTTCATTGTCCATGCAGAACTCTCCTCTGTCGAGCAATCAACCAAGCAACTTCCAGCTGCTCCTTCTTCCTGCTGGCTTCAGGCCAACATTCCCCAGCAGGTGTCATGGACTAGCAGCTAAGAAGGAAGAGAAAGGGAATTGAAAGCTTTGGTGGTCTATCAGGTGGGCACAGCTCATCTAGCACCTCACAGAGCTCAGGAGCTGTGGAGATGTTAGCATACATGGTGCAAATACGACCTGGAGGAGTGGCTGGCACACCAGGAGCTGTGCTGCCATCCAGCGTGACCTGGACAGGCTAGAGACATGGGCAGGGAGAAACTTAATGCCATTTAACAAGGGGAAGTGTAAAGTACTGCATGTGGGAAAGAACAAGCCCATGGATCAGTACAGACTGGGAACTGATGTGTTGGAGAAGAGCCCTGGGGAAAAAGCTCTAGGAGTGCTGGTGGCTAGGAGGATGCCCATGAGGCAGCAATGTGCCCTTGTGGCCAAGAGNTGCACTAGATGAGCTTTCTAGGGCCCTTCCAACCCCTGACATACTGGGATTCTGTGATTCTGGACCTTCAGAGCATCTCAGTAGCTCACCTTGTGAAGACTGTTGCTATTTGTCCAGGGATGTACCCGAGTCACCATCCCTAGTGGGGTTCAAAAACCATCTAGATGTGGTCCTTAGGGCCATGGTTCAGTGGCATGGTTGTGATAGGTTGATGGCTGGACTTGATGGTCTTAGAAGTCTCATCCAACCTTAGTGATTCTGTGAAGACATCTCTGTCTGGGAAGCAACAGCTGCACAGAAGGGATGAAAATACTGGGTTGGCTTTGGTCAAAGTTGGATTTTAGGTGGTTCTTCTTCAAGCAGAAGGGTAACTCAAAACTGAACAGAGTATTTGAGGTGTAGCCTCCCCAATGCCCAGTCAAGGAGGACAATCATTGCTCTAGTCCTGCTGGTCACACCAGTGCTGATCCTACCCAACATCTGGTTTTAAATGGATCAGTTTGGGATTAGTGCACAGCTAGTGCATTTTCAGGGTCTCTGTAGCTGCACCTACAAGAGCACAACAAGAACCACAGTGATGCAACCAGCCAAACCTTCTTGGTGTGCTGCTTCTGGGGCAACCTGATGACCTTTTTGTGAGCCTTCAGGTAAAAGCAGCTGCTCAAAGGGCTGACTAAGATATAACCAGGCACTGCCAGAGGGAAGCTCACTAATAAAAGGAAAAGTGATGAGGCAAGAGTGCTCTGCCTGTGCCCTGGCTCTCCATCTGTGAAACAAGGATGATGGTATCACCCTTATCTTGCAGGGGAGTTGTGAAGATACATCATATTAAAGGTGATTTAAGAGGTGTTCAGAGACTGGTGGGGAGAGGAGCAATGTAATTGCCTCAAAGAGAAAGACTTTGAACTGTCAGATAAAGCAGGGCAAGAGCTCATATAAACTGCTCCTTCAGGACTTCCCAACAGAAGCAGCTTTGGGCCTCTTTGCTTCTCCTAGGGTTGATATTAAGCTCATTGTTTGGGTTTGCCAAGGCTGGAGTAGCTCCTGCTAATATTGGTGTGGGAATTATCCCATGTCAATGCTAACCAGAGCAGAAGTTGACCCAAAGAGAACTGGAGTAGCCACACAAAGTGCAGAAGTGATCAGAGAGATATCCAGGATAGGATTCTAAGGCAAAGAAGACAATAGTGGGGTTTTGGAACCTTATAAAGCCATTTCAGAGTGGTCAGGAAAACAGCTACCACTCATCAGAAGTGGCATGATATCATGATATATTCCATGATATCAAAGGATATCATGGAATCATGAAAGTTGGCAAAGACCTCTGAGATCATCAAGTTCCAACCATGCCTCATCTCTTCAGAGAGAGCCAATACCAGGTTTCTCTGCTACTGAACTCCCCTTCAGATGTGAAATTTTCCTCTGCAATTCCTGCAAATGGACACAGGGAGTCTATTTTGAATCCTAAATCCCCCTACTTTGGGCTTGTTGCTTTTTTTCCACCCCTCTATTTCCTTTCATCCCAGCAAGGAGCTTATTCAGAGTTTGCTTCTGCAGCAGGGCAGGCTCCTACCATTTAGATGTGATTTGTCAGAGAATAACCATCTGTCAGCTCCTTGGGAAGGAGGAAAAGGATCTATCCCTGAAGATTTGGTGGTCTGGGAAGGTGCTGGTGTCTCTCAGAACAGGAACTGGAGTGTCCTGGGAAATCAAAGAGGGAATTGGAGTCATAAAAGCTTGACGGAGGCAGCGTGTGAACATGCAGCAGGAGGAGGGTGGAAGCCTTTGCCCACAAAAAGCAAAGGGCTCAGGTTAATAATCAGAATGACCTCAGGTTAATAAATTGGGTGAAGGAGGGAAAGGAAAAGTGCTCCCTGTCAGAGAGCTCTTTAGCAGCTCTCCATGGAGCCAGCAAAGTGCTCCCTGGGTGCAGGTCTCTGGTTCCCTGTGGTAGAGCAAGTTTGCTGAAGGGCTTGCTGCAGAAAGCTCCAGCAAGCTCACAGCCTGGACACATGTGTCATGTCCCTTCACTCAGCTTTGGGGAGGCCTCACCTCCAGGACTGCATCCAGTTTTGGGCTCCTCACTCCAAGAGGGACATGGAGGTGCTGGAGAGGGGACAGAGGCTCCCAAGCTGCTAAAGGGCTNTTCTAAGCTAGGAGAGTACAGAAAAGGAGATCTATGCTTTCTTCTTTCATTTCCTCTGAGCTTAAGGAGGCTCAGCAGAAGCTGAGCTTGGCAAAGAAAGGAGATGAAGAAAATCAGGCCACTGGCTTAGAGGTGGTAGAGAAACCTTGTGATGGAAGAGAAGGAGCCACCAGGCAAATCTGGATAAGAAGTAGGATTCAATGGCTTAGTTTGCATAGCTCTAGTTGTGTCACAGCCTTGTCCTGGGTAGCACACAGTGGACTTACAGAGCAATGCAAAGAGTTGCTACATCACCTCTCTTTCTTTCTTCCCACAGCAGAAGTCTCCCCAGTCAATCACCCTAAATAGCCAGAGCAGACATTTACTGCCTGTTGGGGTTAAAATGTGTGACTTCCATGCTCTAGCTGCAAGCTCATCATTAGCTGACACCTTCTTATCAGAGACCAGCTTCATTTTCCTGTTGTTCTTCCTTTTATAGCTGCTTTGGTGTTGGTTTTTTGCCTGCTGTAAACCTGTCTCCACTGGGTATGCCTCATTTATTGAAGGAAAGGCTGAATTAAATTCAGTTTCATTGGTTGCCATTCTGGAAAAGATTCAACCATCCTTTTTTCCTTCATCTGACCATGTAGGTGGATGAAGTTTCAAGGCTAAATTCTATCTTTTGGTAAGGCCACAGCCATCTCAAATAGTTCCTTCAGTGTAACTTGGGGCAGAATCTATTCCACCACTAAATTTCTCCTACATTTAATCAGCAAGCTCCATGCTAAACCAATTCCCTCCTCCTAGGAAACTCTGGATCCATGGGAACTTTTGGAAGATATCTTGTTTTTATGACTGGACTCTTTAGGGCTGTTAACACCTCCTGGGGCTGCTGAAATGAAAATGTTCAATTCCATACAATTGCAGTGATGAAGTTCAATGATAATTCTCTGGTTTCATGTCTCTTGCTTCATTTTGGCTGAAGTACAGTGAGTGGAGAGCTGGACATGGCTCATTGCTTGGATAACACCTCCAGTCCAGAGGCAAAAGAGATGCTAAAGGGTTTTGCTCTTTTTGTGATGATGATTTTTAGCTTTTCAAACAGGCTGTGGAGGGAACAGATTTTAGCCAATGTGTTTGTACATCTTGCTACTTGTCCAGACTATCACTGAATCATTAAGGTTAGAAGAGACCTGTAAACTCATCAAGTCCAACCATCAACCTATCACTACCATACCACTAAGCCATGGCCCTAAATAGAACATCTAAATGTTAATAAATTGGGTGTGGGGATGGTGGAGGAATCACTATCAGTGATGTCTGGCTCCTCTCTCCAGCTATGGAGCAACCTCCTGGCTCTTGCCAGGCAACACTTACTCAGCTCTCTGGGTTACAGCTCCCAGTGTTCCTCTGCCATCCTCTCTTACAGATATTTGCTGTCACCAGCCCTTCAATAAACTTCAACAAGGGCTTTGTGCTTGTAGGAGCCATCAGGCTACTGGAAAAATGTCTCTTCAAAGTCACTTAGCACCAACATTGCCTCAAAGCTCACAGCATGCAAAGGTCATACATAGAGCCAGGGAAGGCAGCAAGATGTGGATTTTGCCATATTGGTCTCTTTGCCAGGGAATGAGTCATAGGACAAGAGGAAATGGCTTCAGGTTGTACTAAGGGAGGTTCAAACTGGATACTAGGAAGAATTTCTTCGCCTAGAGGGTTCTCAGGCATTGGCCCAAGCTGCCCAGGGAGGTGGTGGAATCACCATCCCTGGAAGAGTTCCCTGAACATGTAGATGTGGTGCTTGGGGCCATGGTTTAGTGGTGAGCATGGGAGAGTTGGGTGGATGCTTGGATTCTGATGATCTTTCTTGACTTTAGCAAAGCTTTCCATGCTGTCTCCCATGGTATCCTCATTGCCAAATATAAGAAGTATGGATTGGGAGACTGTGCTGTGAGATGGATTGGGAACTGGCTGAAGGACAGAGCCCAGAGAGTTGTGGTCAGTGGAGCAGAGTCTAACTGGAGACCTGTGACTAGTGGTGTGCCCCAGGGGTCAGTGCTGGGGCCAGGAATGTTCAATATATTCATTAATGATCTNAGGAGACCTCAGCAATGCTTAGAAATATGGGAAGGGTGAGTGTGAGGAGGAGAGAGCCAGGCTCTGCTCAATGGCGTCCAATGGTAGGACAAGAGGCAATGGGAGCAAGTTGGACCACAGGAGGTTTAGTATTAACACGAGGAGCAAGTTGTTTGCAGTTCAGGTGCCAGAGCACTGGCCCAGGCTGCCCAGGAGGCTGTGGAGTCTCCTTGTCTGGAGCCATTGCAGAGCTGCCTGGACACATTGCTGTGGGAGCTGGTCTAGGTGATCCTGCTCTGGCAGGGGGGTTGCACTAGATGATCTTTCTAGGTCCCTTCCAACCCCTGACATTCTGTGATTCTCTGATTCTGTGAGCATTTAGTTTAATTGAACCCTTCCAGCTTTGCCCTGCCTTCTGCACCAAGAAGAAAGATGAGCAGCAACTCCCTTTCCAAAGTACCAGCTACCTGTGGGATAGCACAGGAAAGTAGTAGATTTCACAGCCAGCAAAAAAGCTGAAGGACACTGCTTTTTATGATGAGTTAGGGAGAACATCTGTCCCAGGCCTTGGCCTTCTCAGGGTGATTATTCCAATCATACAAGGAAAAACAAACTCCCATTGAAAACAACTGGAGGAGAAAGTAGTGGAGTGTGCCATGTAGGAGATGGGATGTCCTGCTGCCTGAGAAGAGGAACTTGGATTCTCTTCTCCTTTAACTAGGTCAGCTGGGAGATATTCTGGTGCAATCTTTCTCAGCCCCCTTTTTAAAGGAAATGATTATTCTGCTAGATAACTAAAAAGATAGATTTTAGTATGGTTTGGGTTTTGTTTTTAGGGAAAACATGTGTTTTCCCATGTGCAAGCAGCAAGCAGACCTCAGGATATTCCAATCAGATGGCTGGATGCACACTTGCCCAATTTGTGCATCCAACTTCCTGCCTGAGGGATCTCTTAGCTAAGGTTAGGGATGGAAAACTATGGATAGTTATTGCTCAGTGAGCAAGTCACAGGAAACATAGGATTATTAAGGTTGGAAGAGACCTGTAAGCTCATCAAGTCCAACTAACATAGCACTAAAGCATGGCCCTAAGTCATAGTGTCTGAAGACAAGGCTGTGCCCAATCCACCAGGACCATTCCAGGTAGGATGTCCCAGGGTGTAATCCCTAAGAGGGACCAGCTAAAGGGAAAGTGCATTTGAGGGAAACACACAAATAACCCCAAATCAGCTAAAACCAAGAAATGACTCAAACAAGACCTTTTCACCCTTTTTCTCATGACTGCATCTGTTCTCTGGACTGGAAACCACTGAGGGCTTCTTCCATCCCTCATTCCCTATTTACACAACTGAGGAGCTTTAAGGATGATAACACCTTTTATCAACATAGGTGCACCCCAGGATATCTTTCCCAATCATTCAGTGCTTGTACATGACCATCTGCAACATATAGGCAAGGAGAATTCTTCTGGGACAGGAGAGGAAAAGCTGGAGTGAGTCCAAACCAAGCTTAGGATAACATTTCCTGTTAGTGAGGAGCTCAAGCATGGTTTGTTAGCTAGCAAGATCCTAGATGCTGTGTGGAAGAATTCCCACATCCCTGCAGAGGTTAGGAAGGTCCATGAAGGATGTGGAAGACACAGATGTCACATTTGTTGAACACTTCCAAAGATGGTGACTCCATCACTTCCATGGACAGCCTGTTCCTGTGTTTCCTTGCCCTTCTCCTTCTCCTTCCTCAGGGATATGGAATCCCCAGAGCCTTTGGGAGACTTTGCTGATCTCAGGCACATTTCAATGTGTTGAGCCATCATGTCTTCTGCACATCCAGACTCCCTGCTGGAGGTTTACATGATAGAAACAGGTATTTATTTTCCTTGGAAAAGCCATGGAGAAGAACTTTACCTCCAGAGCAAGCAAGTAAAGGTTGGCATCAGGTTGGCTTGTCCATAATTTCATCCTTCTGCTCCTAATTGTGTTTTTGCAGTGCTTCACGTTACAGTTTTTCCTCCTCTCCTAAAACCTCTTTCACTTGATAAATCCACTTGTCTGAGGAAAACTGCCCACTTTCTGCATTCTTTTCCCCTTTCTCCTCTCCCATCAAAGCCAATATAAATAAAGAACAAATTGTTGAGCTAACAGAACTGTTAAGAGAATACACTTGTTTTTTTTTTTCTTTCCCCTCCCCTGGAGCTGTAAAGATTTCCAATTCCCTTGCAGAACTGTCCTAATTGTTCATGGAACAACTGAGTATCCAAAGGTAAACAGGCTTGCTTGATAGGTCAGGTTGACTGTGCCTTTCTGGACCCTGTCTCTTGCCTGTCTGCTCTTGTTTTGTTAAGATTAGCTGTTCTCAGGTCAAGGGAGTAGGCAGAAAATGAATTTTGTGTACACACAGCTCTGGTTGCAGCTTTTCCACTCAGCTAGCATGTAGCCTGCTGCAGAGCAGCTTGCACAACCTGCCCCTTGCACCATCCTTCCCTGGCTGTTTGTGGGTGAACCTCTAGAGAGGAGCCACTGAAAGCCAAAAAAAAAATGAGCTGGAAGGCATCAGAAAGCAGCAGCTCAGCAACTCCATCTGCTTAGACAACAAGCTGGGCTTTGGCAGAAAGAAAACCAGGCAGATACCAAGCAAACTTGGATCTGGACAGGTTAGAGAGATGGGCAAGGAGAGACTTAATGCAGTTTAACAAGGGGAAGTGTGAAGTACTGCATCTGGGAAAGAACAAGCCCATGGATCAGTCCAGACTGGGAACTGATCTGTTGGAAAACAGCCCTGGGGAAAAAGCTCTAGGAGTGCTGGTGGCTAGGAGGATGCCCATGAGGCAGCAATGTGCCCTTGTGGCCAAGAGGCCAATGGCATCCTAGGATGCATGAAGAGGAGCGTGGCCAGCAGAGCCAGAGAGGTTCTTCTCCCCTCTCCTGTGCCCTGGGGAGGCCTCCCCTGGAATGCTGTGTCCAGTTGTGGGCCCCTCAGCTCCAGAAGGATAGGGAGCTGCTGGAGAGAGTCCAGCACAGGGCCAGCAAGATCCTGAAAGGAGTGGAGCATGTGCCCTAGGAGGACAGGCTGAGAGAGCTGGGTCTCTGCAGCCTGGACAAGAGGAGACTGAGAGGAGACCTCAGCAATGCTTAGAAATATGGGAAGGGTGAGTGTGAGGAGGAGAGAGCCAGGCTCTGCTCCATGGCATCCAATGGTAGGACAAGAGGCAATGGGAGCAAGTTGGAGCACAGGAGGTTTAGTATTAACCTGAGGAGAAACTTGTTTGCAGTTCAGGTGCCAGAGCACTGGCCCAGGCTGCCCAGGAGGCTGTGGAGTCTCCTTGTCTGGAGCCATTGCAGAGCTGCCTGGACACATTGCTGTGTGAGCTGGTCTAGGTGATCCTGCTCTGGCAGGGGGGTTGCACTAGATGATCTTTCTAGGGCCCTTCCAACCCCTAACATTCTGTGATACTGTGATACTGGAGGAATGGCATGAAGCTGTGCTAAGGGAGTGTTAGGTTAGATGTTAGGAGAAGGTTCTTCACCCGGAGGATGCTGGAACATTGGAACAGGCTCCCCAGTTGGCTCTCACCACCCAAACCTGGTGGTCTCCATCACTAAACTCATTCACCCCATCAGGGCAGATCTGTAAGAGAGCACATGCCATCTTTTCTGATTCTTTTTGTCTGAGCAGCTCTATCTTTCTACCAGAAGCTTGCTTTCTTTATGTTTCTACATACTACTTCAGCTATGCCTGATGCAACCCTCCACCATCCCACAAAATCAGCCTTCACTCTACAGTCTGTAGCTTGATTGTGGACAAAAGGAGGTAGGAGATAGGAGGAAGAAAGAGAAGCATTCCCCTCTTCACCCTTCTTCTTCTTCTTCCCACCATTCTTCTTGGACAAAGGCTGGACTTGATAATCTCCAAGGTCTTTTCCAGCTGTAACTGTTCTATGATTCTCAGCAATCCCTCAATTAGGAGAAATGATGAGTATATACTCCTTCACATTCCTTAGAGAACAGATTCCATAGGTTTCAAGAAGGACTTAAAGCTGTTGCAAGATGTCACAAGAAAGCTCTTCAACAAGGATGTGCTCTGCAGAGGTACGGAACACCAGGAGACCTCCACTTCTTTCCTCTGGATAAAGAATCTCCAGGAGGAGTTCAGCCTTGCTGCAGATTTCTTGTGCAAGAGCAACTAATTCTCTAAGGCTTATTTCTAGCAGGATCACAGAATCATTAAGCTTTGAAGAGGCCTCTAAGATCACCAAGTCTAACCATCCCTATCACTCCCATGCCACTAAACCATGGCCCTAAGGAGAGCATCTCAATGTTTCTTCAACCCCTGCAGGGTTGGTGACTCCAGCACCTCCCTGAGCAGCCTGGGCCAAAACTTAACAACCCTTTCAGGGAAGAAATTTCTCCTTATATCTATTTAAGTTCTCTGATCTAGGTTTCAACCTCTCCTGCTGTCTCAAAACTCCATAAAATGAGTCTTTTCTACCCTCCCTCTCCTCACTGATCCCATCTCTGGAGGGCAGGAATGGTTGACTACTGAAGTAGGCAATAATAACTCAATGAGAAAGCCAAGAAGCTACATAGAACACACTTTTCCCATTGTAAAGACTTCTGAAATCCTTCCAAATGTTGCCTTTTTTTGTTGTTGTTTTGTGTTTTGTGTTGAGAAACCCTCTTGTTCCCACACGTTCCTTCTTGCTCTTGCTCTGCAGCTCTTGAGTGTGGCTCTGAAGTTCCAATGGCTCTTGCTGGTCACAGCCTCTGGGCTTTGTGTTTCTCTCTCTCTGTCATGTCATGGAGACAACTGAAACCCCCAGCAAGCAAGAAAAACTTCACAGCACAACCAACCCCTGTGAGGCTGATGGATGCCACATGCTGGGTTCTGTTTGTTTCTGGTCACCCTTGGAAATTGTTCAGCTTCTTTATTTGCCACCCAGGCCCATTGTATAAAGTCAGGGGTTGTTTGTTTTTTTCCTTCTTTAGAGTCCAGTGGGTTTGGTTTATTTTTGAGGAGGGAAAAATAAGGCATTTCTCTTGGGTGAAGTAACAAATGTCATTGGAGAACATAACTAGGTTTATAGATACATTTCTTATCTGAAGTTGTCATTTTCCTCCTTGTTTTCAGGCTTTCACATCTTAATGTTGGCCATGGGCTAAATGAAGCCAATCAAGACATGTCCAGAATATTCTAAAGCCTTCAGTTAAAATCCAGTGATCTCCATGACATTTTTCCACCACATACAAAAATAATTATCTTGTCTTTTGTACAAATGATCCTATACAGATGAACAGAGGAGAACACAAGGAAGGCTAAAACGTAGCTACTAGCTAACAAGTCTCAGGAGACAAACTGAAATATTTTCTGTTGGTTGAGTTGGGGAGGGTTCTGTTTGGTTTTTTTGGGGGGTTATTTTCTTTTTGTTTGGTGGGTTTTTTCAGGTTATTTTCTTTTTTGTTTGGTGTGTTTTTCTTTTGCAGTTTGGACACAGCAGTTTTAGAGAGCTGAGCCCAAATTCATATTCTCATTCTATGAGTCTATGATTTCTCTCCAGGCATTTAGGGTAGATAGTAGGAAAAGTTTAAATACACTTAAAATCAAAAGAACCAACCAAATTCTTCTCTTCATTAGCTATTCCTAAGTTCAACCAAATTCTTCTCTTCATTAACTATTCCTAAGTTCAACCAAATTCTTCTCTTTATTCGCTATTCCTAAATTCAACCAAATTCTTCTCTTCATTTACTATTCCTAAGTTCAATCAAATTCTTCTCTTCACTAACTATTCCTAAGTTCAACCAAATTCTTCTCTTCATTAGCTATTCCTAAATTCAACCAAATTCTTCTCTTCATTTACTATTCCTAAGTTCAACCAAATTCTTCTCTTCATTAACTATTCCTAAGTTCAACCAAATTCTTCTCTTCATTAACTATTCCTAAATTCAACCAAATTCTTCTCTTCATTAAGGGTTCAGATGACTCACAGACTGTTTGAAGGAAGTTTTGCAACCTACATGTGTCCCTGTTGTTTAAAAGACACCAAGTGCCAATAGATAAGCACCTCAAAATAGAGAATATAGAGAAAGTAAAAGAGATGTGGAGCTCCTGGAGTCCAACAGAGATGCTGAGGAGCTGGAGCATCTCCCTTGGGAGGAAAGGTTGAGGGAGCTGGGCTTGCTTAGCCTGGAGAAGAGGAGGATGAGAGGAGACCTTCTGAGTGGAGAGAAGGAGCTGAAGGGAGGGTGGCAAGAGGCTGGAGCCAGGCTCTTCTTGATAGTGCCAAGCAATAGGATGTGAGCACAAAGTGGAGCAGAGGAAGTTTCACCTAAGCATGAGGAAGAACTTCTTTGCTGTGAGGTTGACTGAGCACTGATTGCAGCAGGTTGTGGAATCTCCTTCCCTGGAGATATTCCAGAACTATCTGAACACAATGCTGAGTGCTGTGCTCTAGAGCAGGGTTGTTGGAGCAGATGACCTCTGGTGTGCTCCCTTCCAACCTGAACCCCTTTGTGACTCTGCAACAAGAAATCCTTTCACTCCTCAGTGAGATGACAGAGGCATGGGGCAGTTGGGGCTTTGCAATTGATGCTTCTCTTGCTTCAGCTGCTTTAATAACTTCTCTCTGTTATAAACTCAGCTGCTAAGCTGGTTTTGGAGCTCTGTAACCTTCTGTAAGACAGGTAGGGGTAGGAGATCTGCTCAGCTTCATGACATAATTCATGACACATTCTTTTCCACCAACACAGAGTTTTTCTTGACCAGGTAGGACCTACTTGAAGTTTGAGCAGCTTCCTGATGTGCTATCTGACCTGGAGATGAGCTCTTTGAATCATAGAACAGTTCCAGCTGGAAGAGACCTTGGAGATCATCAGTGCAGCCTTTGTCCTAGCCCTAGCAACCTGCTAAATGATGCCTTCCAAATGCAACATCCACCTGGCTCTTAAACACTGGTGGTCAAGCAGTGGCTCTATGGGGTGTCTGATGGTCACCATCTGCAGCATATCCCTTTCATTAGGTAAGCATTGACCTCCACAGGCTGCATCCAGCCATCAATAACCTGGTGGGACAACATTTCAGAGAGCAAGGAGCCAAAATGATCATTTGTGTTATTCCTTCAGTGGTCAAGCTCCTGGGCAAGGATTCAGACAACTCATCAATTCTTTGCTGCTCAGTGGTGGGCTTAAAAAATGCAAAGATATACAATACACCTGGGCCAAAGAATTCCAGCCTCCAGATCTGTAGGCGATGATGTTTGTGCACTTCCTTCCTTCTTCTCTCCAGGGCCAGGGGAACAAGATATTTTGGAACAAAACCAGGAAAACCTGAGGAAAAACACTAGAGAAGGCAGTTTTGTTTTCTGTATTCCCTAGGAAAGTGAACTTGCTGGGGTTTGTTTCTCCAGGACTTCACTGAGTGAGCAAAGAGCTTGGATCCTGTTTAAGATGAGATGCTTCTCACCTTGGGCACTGCACAAGCTTTTGAGGCAGATGAACCATTTTGGGGTGAATCAGGGCTTTTCACACCAGCTTCCATTTTTTTGTCCTGATCCTACTCTCCACTAAGGATCTAGTTTGCAGCACAGGACAGGGAGGAGGGGAACAAACCTAACCCAACCATAAAGCAAAAGCTTTCACCTCAACCCTGACGCCGCAGCTGCATCCAGCAATGTTTTGTCCCAAATTGCTGTTAGGATGCCTCAGGGGAGTTGTAGGTCAGGTGTTTCAGACCTCCTTTCTTCACCTTGGTCCAGGCTACCCCCTCCTCCTGCAGGTTTCAGCATCCAGCTGTCCCCTTGCCCAGAGGCACCCTGCTCCTGTTGACATTTCAGACTCCTCTTGGTGAGCCCCAAGCCTCTGATTTACACTTGGGTTGCTCTGCTCCAGCCTTACAGAGGCCAACACAAAGCAGAGTAATAACTGGGGGAGGGAGCTGGCAGGCAAAAACAGGTCAATAATTAAGAGTAGGGCAACCCCCTGCTTGCTGACATTGGGTTGTGCTACATGACCACCAGCTGCCTTGGCCTCAGGGCTCTCCTGGTCCATGGCAGATCAACAAGGAGGCTCCTTTGATCCCCATTTCTCAGCAGCTGTTCAAGTCATGGCCTTTCCATCCCTGGCTGCTGACTCAATGCTGGATCAACTGCACATTGGTGCTTTTGGAGGGCAGAAATTAAGTTTTCTTTCCCTTTGAAGACCTTATTCTGCCCTGGCAGGAGTGTGAAGAGGCCTTTGTATGACCTGGACTCAGGTTCATTTACATCTGGCTGGAATATTCATTAGCATTATTTAAGCCTAGTCATTATTTGGAAGAAATGAGCCTAAATGAAGGAACCAGATTTGTAATTCAGGGCCAGCAAGCTACTTCATTAATCTCATATCTAATTAGCCAACAATAAATTACCCAAGCAAGACTATAAATCTATTGAGTGAGCTCCAACAAGCCAGTGCCTAAAGACCTGCCCCGTGCTGTTGGGAGCTCTTGATGTCATCCAGTTGCCCTTTGTCTCCCTAGCTGCTCCTTCAGGGCTTCTGGCTGGTTGAAAGCTCCTCTGGGCAGAGATCATGTCTTTGAAGTGGCTTAGATCCTCCTAGCCTAGAGTTCATGAACCCCTATCCCTTTTCCTGCATCTCAGAGGTAACATCTCAGAGGTACAACATTTCCAAGTAGCTTCTTTTCAGAGGAGCTGCCAACACAAAGAGGGATTTGTTGAGCACCCTTGAGTTCAGGAGCATCAAAAGGACATCATGACAATGGCAGTGCCTTAGCTGTGGTTGGCTTGAAGGCTTGGCTTCATACAAAAAGCTATACCACAGCCAAGTTGTGTCCTGAGGCTCTGTGTTAAAAGCCACACAGAGCAAACAATGAGAAGAGATAAAGCCTGACCACAAATGTGCTTCATGGCAGCTCAAGGATGGTATTTTTTTGTCAGCCTACTGAGGGCTGCAGGGCATGGGTGGCCCTAGAAAGGAGGACACAGACCTACTTGGGTGATGTTTTGGCTCTGAGAGAGCCAATGGGAAATGTACCATTGGCTCCCCTGAAGCTCTTCTTGTCCATCCCTCTTCTGATGGCTGTAGGCCAATGTCTCAGCTGGTGTAAAAGCTTCCTTGCATCTCCTGAGGCTTCACTGGTTGATTCTTAGTGGAGAACTTGGTCTGCTGAGCACCATCTTCCCTAGCAACCATGCTTTAAAGCAGAAGTCAAGGGTACAACCCTCAAAGTCTCCTCAGAGAAGGCTCACAGAAGCCAAGAAATAATGTGGTTTATTAGGCAACTTCAAGAAAAAAACCCCCAGACAAAAGGAGATTGCCTAGCTGGCCCATCCTCTGACCATCTGAGAGAAGCCTTAGTGCCTACATCAAAAGGCCAATCTCTTGGGAGCCATTCATGGATGCATCTCCACCAGCTTTTCTCTGGAGCCCTTACATCAAAGGCACTTGAGGGCATTTCCCACCTCACAATTTGCAGAGCTGCTTGTGATTATTTATCTACCAAGCTTTCCTATCATGGAAGTCATGAGGAGAAGCAGAGCTTTGCCAAGCCCTGCACCAAAATTAGTTTGCACAAGAGTAGGATAGTAAAGAGTAAACAAAGCATGGCATGAGGCCATGGAGCTAAAAGTCTCCAAGAGAGGTATCTTTGTGGGGAGACATGGAATGAGATGGTATAAAAGAAGGCATAAACCCAGAGCAGAATAAGGAAGCAGAGGCAAAATTCTGCCTTGATTTTTCCCTGTTATTCCAAGCAGACATTTGGAAGTGATAGAGTCAAGTTTAAAGGCCATGACTTGAGAAAGAATCCAGGTTCTTCAGCTTTTCTGTTGTTTGTCTCCTTTTTTTTGGCTTTTAAACCAAACCTACACCTTGCCCAACAGTTTGATTTCAGGGCAGACCTTAGAGAACAACAGGAAACATCCTGAAGTGAGCCAGGGCATGGGGCAAAGGAGGAATGTGGTGCACCTCTGGATGGCTCAGAGGAGAGCTAGTCACATCAGAGAGGTCAGCAAGAAGCTGCCCAAAGAAGGCAGGGAATAAAAAGCAACAGAACTTCCAAACAGAGGGAAACTTAGAAAATAAAAGTGTCTTTTAGGTAGAAGGAAGCATGGGTAGAAACCAGCAGAAGCCTCTCTCTTCTCTCTTCATTTCTTAACAGCTGTTCAAGTCATGGCCTTTCCATCCCTGGCTGCTGACTCAATGCTGAATCACATTGGTGCTTTTGGAGGGCAGAAATTAAGTTTTCTTTCCCTTTGAAGACCTTATTCTGCCCTGGCAGGAGTGTGAAGAGGCCTTTGTATGACCTGGAGTCAGGTTCATTTACATCTGGCTGGAATATTCATTAGCATTATGTAAGCCTAGTCATTATTTGGAAGAAATGATCCTAAATGAAGGAACCAGATTTGTAATTCAGGGCCAGCAAGCTACTTCATTAACCTCATATCTAATTAGCCAACAATAAATAACAATAAATTACCCAAACAAGACTATATTCTATATTCTATATTCTATATTCTATATTCTATATTCTATATTCTATAGTCTATAGTCTATAGTCTATA
>VWZO01016142.1:174488-185245 GCA_013396975.1 Bucco capensis
TTCTACCTCCTGAGGAGTCCTTGTGCTGTGCCTTTTGCAACCACTCTTGTCTGTCCTGCATTGGCCTTTGCAGCCAGCAGCACTTGGAAAAGGCACTTGGGAAGAGCATGGATGGAGCCCTCCCCAGAGCTGTGTTCATGAAGCCTGGCTATGATGAAATCAAGATAGAGCTGTTCTGCAGAAGGTATCCCACTCCAGGTCTCTTGGGTCCTATCTGGAGGCAGGCTGCCAAGGCTCCTTGAGTGTTGGGGCTGTCCTGTGCAGAGACAGAAGTTAGCCTCAATATTCCTTGTGGCTCCTTCCAACTCAGGGCATTCTATAATTCTATGAAACCAGGGTTTGCAATTCATTTTCCCAAGGTCCAACAGGGAACACTCTACAGGAAACAGGGACTAGTTCTGTCCTGGAAGACAAGGTAAGAAATGTGAACCGCTGGGAGCATAAAGTTGGGGAGGAGTGAGGAAAACACACTCTCAGCCCTTTGAGCAGCTTTCTCCTCTGTGTCCCAGAGAGTTACAACTCTTGGCTTTTCCTGCTCGCTTCCTGCCAGCAGCATCAATTTTTCCCTGGGATTGCTGGGAGCAGTGGGGAACCTGTCAGCTCCCATGGCCTTCACATTCAGAGCTTCTCCTTCCCTCCCTTCTCTAAAATGTCTCTATCTGAAGGAAAAAACAGTTTAGCACATCAGCAGTGATGGTTCATTTCCAAGGCTAAGCACGCAGCCTGGGAGAGAGAGAAAGAGAGAGAGAGGGAGAGAGAGAGAGATTTGGGGCAAATAAAAAGAGAAAGAAATCAGGTGCTCCTCCAAAACAATCAACCTGATTCACATGCAGCTCAGCAGCTTTTTCCCTTCTTTTTTTTTTTTTTTTTTGATGGCTCAATTCCAGATTTCACAGCTCTTCAATAGTTCTCTTGTGTAGCTGATCCTTGTCTTAGCACTCAGCACAACTCAATCCATTTTCCCCCTTTCTTTCTATAAACACCCCTTCCCTCCCTCCTCCTCCTCCTCCTCTTCCCCTCCCTTCATTTTCTTGCTTTACATCTCTAGGGAGATGGGAATGTGAGGGAGAAGCTTGTAGCCTTCCTTCCTGGGGGGCCTTGAACTGGTGTCCCCTGTCTCAGGTTCCCATTATCCTGGCAGCCCCTCTGCACTCCAAGGCCTACTCAATTGGAATTTAAATGCTTCATGATTGTTGTCTCACAGAATAGGGAAGTGCTGCATTAAAGAGTAAATTACAGCAGACAAGGAACTGCCTTGGGAAGGAGTCTGAAAGGAGAGATGAGCCCAGCACAATGCCAGTTTGCCAAAGAGGGGGTTAGGTTGGGTTGGGTGGGTTTTTTTTACCCTCCATGAGCACAAACTTGCTCCTGTTTGCCCTGCTTGGGAAGAGAAAGACTGTTTTATGATAGAATCATGAAGGTTGGAAGAGATCTCTAAACTCATCCAGTCCAACTATCCCTATCACCTCCATACCACTAACCCATGGCCCTAAGGAGAGCATCTAGATGTTTCTTAACCCCTTCCAGGGATGGTGACTCCAGCACCTCCCTGGGCAGCCTGGGCCAAGACTTAACAATCTTTTTCAGGGAAGAAATTCCTCCTTATGTCTAATCTAAACCTCCCCTGGTGCAGCTTAGACACAGATCTGAGTTGTGACCCAGAGCCTAAGAGCATGGCTAGATTTGGGCTCTTAGGTGGGCAGGATCCAGGCAGTTTCACTGGGATCCAAAGCAGCTTGCAAGGAAGTGAAGAAGTTTCCTCATCTCCTTGCTTGTGCTGCTTTCTAAGCACAGGCAGAGCTTGGAGTTCACTCATGATATCTCCTGATACTGAGAGCTCCCCAGAGACAATCATCCTCTCTTTATCTTTATCTCTTTATCCACTCTGTGGTGATGATTATTTGTTGTCTAAACACCTCAGTTGTGCCATTGGGACCTTCTCCTCCTTTCCCAAGCTGTCAGCTGTAGAAAAACAGAATGGAAAATAAGTCCCCAGATGTCTTGGTAGTTCTGGTATGGTAGTGATGGGTATAGTTGGACTTGATGATCTTAGAGGTCTCTTCCAACCTTAATGATTCTGTGATTCTCATTTAGATCATCTGAGTAGCTGCTTTGAACTACAAAACTCAGAATGGCCAATATAAGCTGGATTTGTCCTAAAACAGACCTGCCTTTGTAGTTTTCAGGTTGAAATGGAACACTTTATACACACACACACACAAAAATACTTCTTTGGATGAAATTCACTCCAAGCAGAGCCAAACTGGTTGAAAAAGCCAACCCCAAACTAAATGTTCATTTCCTGACATTGCATTTAACCTTTAAAATGAAGGAAGGGCAGGTAGGCCTCTAAATAACATCTTTCAGAGGAGACATTGGCCTTTGAAATAGAGCTGAACAGCTATTTTTCAGCTGTCTTCCTCCCAGCCAAGCTATTCATTGACTCTGAACACACTCTCTTGACCCTGATGGTGCAGATTTGGGTCACCTAAGACAGCCAAGCAACACTTTTCTGCCCTCCTCACAAATTCCTTTGGTTAACCAAGCACAACCTTCCCTCTCTCATCCAGTGGTGTGTGAAGGATAGACACCATCCCTTCATCCCTTCCCTAGGGGGATGATGGAAAAGGAGAAGGTAAAAGGGCCACTGTGACCATGACATTTGTATGATTGAAGACCTGAATACAGTAGGAGTCTTTTCACTGATTTTAGTGCATTCTGCACCTTTGTTTTCCTGATAAACTGAGAGGGTTGTCAGGTAATGGAACAGGCTGCTCAGGGAACTGGGGGAATCATCATCCTTGGAAGTGTTCAGAGAACATGTAGATGTGATGCTTGGGGCCATGGTTTAGTGATGAGCATGGCAGTGTTGGGTTGATGGTTGGATTCAGTAATCTCAGAGGTCTTTTTCAACCATAACCATTTACCTTTTTACCTTTCTAAGCAATGAAGAGAGGCTAACACAAACCAAACCAACCTCCTAGGTGGTTGGATCTCACCTTACCCCAGCCCTGGCTGTGGCTTCAACTCTCCTTGCAAGCTCAAATGATCCCACCAGCATGTTTTACCCTGGTAAAGCCTTTCTGGGCTCCAACTATACTTTTACCACCTCTCCTACTCCTATTTGCCTTTGGTGCAGCAGTGTCCAGATTAAAACCCCATTCTTGCCACAGGTGCACAGCATAAAGAGGTGCAACTGAGGTGTAGAGGTGACATGGCTTGGGAAGGAAGTGGCAGTCAGAGAGCTGAAGAATTGAGATCACCTTGCAGAGTGGTTTTTTTATCACAAGCCATAAGCTGGGCCTGAGTTAGTGCCACTGGTCAAAGGTCTATTGGCTTGGGAGGGACTGTGACATCTCTAAAGCAAAATGCAATACCCGAAGCAAATAAACCCAAAACACAACAATAAAACAACAACAACAAAATAAACCCCCCCAAAAACCCATTTAAAAAACCCCAAACAAACAAATCCCTCAAAACAAACAAGCAGAAGAAAAAAACAACCACATCAGAGTGGCCTTAGGTGCACATTCTTACTTAAAGCTTCCTTCCATCAAACTGTCACCAAATCCTCTGCTCAGCACCATCAGTTGCTTACTTCAAGTCCTATGTTTTCTTTCTTTCTTACTTACTTTCTTTCTCTTCATCTCTTTCTCTTTCTTTCCTTCTCTCTCTCTCTTTCATTCATTCATTCTTTCTCTTTTTCTTTCTCTCTTTCTCTTTCATTCATTCTTTCTCTCTTTTTCTTTCTCTCTCTCTTTCTTTCTCTGTATTTCTGTCTCTCATTCTTTCTGTTTCTCTCTTGTTTCATTTTTCTCTCTTTCTCTGTATTTCTCTCTTTCTGTCTTTTTCATTCTTTCTCTCTCTCTATTACTTTCATTATTTCTCTCTCTCTTTCTCTTTCTTTCCTCTCTCTTTTTCTCTTTCTTTTGGTCTCTGTATTTCTTTCTGTCTCTCTCTTTCTCTCTTTCTGTCTTTCTTTCATTCTTTCTCTCTTTCCTCTCTCTTTCTTTCTGTCTCTGTATTTCTCTCTTTCTGTCTCTCTGTTTCTCTCTTTCTGTCTCTTTCATTCTTTCTCTCTTTCTGTCTCTCTCTTTCTCTCTTTCTGTCTCTCTCTTTCTCTCTTTCTGTCTCTCTCTTTCTCTCTTTCTGTCTCTCTCTTTCTCTCTTTCTGTCTCTCTCTTTCTCTCTTTCTGTCTCTCTCTTTCTCTCTTTCTGTCTCTCTCTTTCTCTCTTTCTGTCTCTCTCTTTCTCTCTTTCTGTCTCTCTCTTTCTCTCTTTCTGTCTCTCTCTTTCTCTCTTTCTGTCTCTCTCTTTCTCTCTTTCTGTCTCTCTCTTTCTCTCTTTCTGTCTCTCTCTTTCTCTCTTTCTGTCTCTCTCTTTCTCTCTTTCTTTCCTCTCTCTTTTTCTCTCTTTCTGTCTCTGTATTTCTCTCTTTCTCCCTGTCTCTTTCTTTCTCTCTCTGTCTCTCTTTCTCTCTTTCTGTCTCTTTCATTCTTTCTTTATTTCTCTCTCTCTCTTATTTTTCTCCCTTTCTCTCTCTCTGTATTTCTCTTTCTCAGTCTCTTTCTTTCTTTGTCTCTTTCTTCCATTCTTTCTTTCTCTCTTCCTCTTTCTTTCTCTCTCTTTTTCTTTCTTTCATTAATTCTTTCATTCTCTCTTTCTTTCTTTCATTCTTCCTTTTCCTTTCTCTCCCTTTTTCTTTCTTTCTTTGTATTTCTCTCTTCCTCTCTCTTTTTCTTTCTCTCTCTCTTTCTTAATCCTTCTTCCTGCCTCCTGATTTATTGCCTTTAACCTTCACAACCCTTTCCTGCTTAGCCTAGAATATTGCATGCCCTAAATCTAAGGATTACAAAATGCTTGCAAGTGATTTAAGAACCTGACTTATTACTCATTTTGTGGGGTAGAAAATTAGCTCTTTTCTCTTTCTCTCTCCACGTTGCTGCTGGAGACAGAATGAGAAGGGAGAGGAGACTCATGTTTTATGCAGACCAGGGGATCTCTACTCTGCACAGTTGATGTATTAATAACCACAACAGCAACTCTGCACTACATAATGAACATGTGGAAGCAGTTTTGCTGCTTAGATAGGATCTCCAAGCCAAAGAAGAAGTTGTCTGATTTGTCAGCATCTGGGAAGTAGCTCCACTGAGACCAGACTCTAGTAGTCCTAGCTATGGATTCAGCCTTATTAAAGACTTATGCTTTGAGTCTGCCTCTAATAAAAACCTGCTTGGGAAGGAGTTGGACTTCAGGAGTCACCTATTCTTTAAAGGAGGGTTAGCAACACGTGCTACTGAGCTGCTGGGATACTTCAAGCCCTTAACTCACCTGCTTCATCTTTCCGTGCTACTGAGCTGCTGGAATACTTCAAGCCCTTAACTCACCTGCTTTATCTTTCAGTGGTGTATATGAGCTTAGCTGAGTCCCCTACAGACCAAGCAGCTGTGGTCTCTGTCAGAAAGACCATATCCAAACCACTGACAAACTGTGGTGTGACCACAGTGCAGAGGCAGAGGTGAGAGACCTTTCTGAGCTGGGCCATGTGGTGAAAGCTCTTCTGAGGGGCAAGAAGCCTGGAATTTAGCTCCTATCCATGACCCAGAGGGCTTTATTAATTCAATGGATTGCATCTCTGACTATCAGGTGGGTCCCTGCCTTCCCCAGCAGCTTTTGAAGCCCATGGGCTATAGGTAGAGGCAGAAGCACCTTATGCTCTACTTAGGGCCATGGTTTTGTGGTATGGTAGTGGTAGGTATGGTTGGATTTGATGGTCTAAGAGGTCTCTTCCAACCTGAAGGATTCTATGCTTCTGTGATCAACAGCTTCAGCCACCATCATCAGTGATGGAAGAAGCCATCTCTGATATCCCAGCTAGTGTGTAGACTTCCTTATTTAAGTGGAGCTGCTCTGATTTATATCTACTGGCAATCCAGTGGAAACCAGGTCTGCTCTGTGTCACTGTGCTGAGAGTTATTATTCCTCTGACACAGCTTGCTGCCTGGATTCAGTTCCTACCCAAATTCATGTGTTCTTGGTTTAAGTTTCATGGCCAACCTGGCCTTCAATCACTCCAGGTCAAAAACAAGGTTGGAAAGATTGATATCTGCTAATGGCTGCTTGGTGGGCTTTCTGGGATGCTTTATCAACCCTGTCACAAGCAACAACAGGAAGGAGCAGAATCCTGAAGGGCTTGGAGGTTCTATGGAACTAATTCCTCGATGCTGATGGCTGCAGCCCTTTCCCCATACCTCCACCTCTGCTGTGCCAAGGCGTGGCTTCTGAGATCACTTGGGTCAGAACAATCCCCACTATCAATCCAGGCTAGGGGATGAGAAGATAGAGAGCANGGAGGAAACATGGACCAGGTTGCCCAGGGAGGTGGTTGAGTTCCCATCCCTGGAGGCATTGCAGGTGAGGCTTGCCAGGGCTCTGGGCAAGCTGCTCTAGTTGGGGATGTCCCTGGCCACTGCAGGGGGGTTGGACTAGATGAGCTCCAGAGGTCCCTTCCAACCCAAACCATTCAAGGATTCTATGACTTTCCTCTCCCTCCAGGAGGCTGCTGATTAATGGCAGCTCCTCTGCCATTCACATTCAAATCTCCCATCTCCCCTCAGCAGACAAGAGCTGAGGGCTGTAGGAAAGCCTGAGGACTCTTGTGGCAGTGGCTGATGGGCTCCTGTTTGTCTAAAGTTTGCCAACAACAGCCCTTGGGGAGGGCTCCAGAAGGTTTTCTTTGCTCTGGGGATTAGTTTGGAGATGCAGCTGGGAAAATTGACCTCTCTCCCCTCCCCGTGCCTGATGCTCCTTGAGCCTCAGGAGACTTGGTGGGTTTTTTACATGCTATAAGGTGATATTTCCTTCCAGTATGTGGGAAGTATTTCCTCCCCCAGAGGGTTCTCAGGCATTGGCCCAGGCTGCCCAGGGAGATGGTGGAATCATCATCCCTGGAAGAGTTCAGAAAGCATGTAGCTGTGGTGCTTGGGGCCATGGTTTAGTGGTGAGCATGGCAGTGTTTGGTGGGTGCTTGGATTCAGTGATCTCAGAGGTCTTTTCCAATCATAAGGATTGATTCTTTGATTCTCTGATTTATTGAAAGGACAGCAGAGCATGTTTGCTTTGCTCTGAGAGAGATGATCTGTGTGGCAGGAGCTGAGCCAAAGCAGATGGCCAGGTGTTGCACACCAGTGTCAAGGCATGAGCCTGGAAGAGATTTGTCTGCTAAGAGGACTTTGCTGTCAATTAAAACGAGAACAAGGGCAAATACCCCTCAGGAAGCCTCAAATATGCTTTTTCTCCTGACATCTCCACATCTTTCCTCCCTTTCTCAGCCTTGCTTGGAGCCTGCTCTGTTCAGACAGGGGTGTCCTGCCCTCTAAGGACCAGGGCTTCAAGATCTATTTCAAGGTTAAAGGCAAACTCTGTCACCAAGGAGGCTATCTGGGGGATGTTTTGATGGCCTGGGGCTCTCCCAGGGAGCTTCAGGCTGGTGCCATGGGATAGGCACTGTTAGCACCACACTTTGGAGCCAGGGAGGCCCACAGCATCTCTCTCTGCCTGACCTGCCTGACATGTAACTGAAGAAAGGCTCCTCTCTTCCCAGCTCCTTCTGTCTGCTACACTTAAATCAGGCAAAAACGAGCCTCTCTCTTTTAGGATAAAAGGGATATCAGCTTTCAGGCTTTTTTCCCCCCCCCCCTGGTATTGTCAGAAATCAGGTCAAGGGGTTGGGTTAAAGCATTGCTGGCCAGCCTGTCCTCCAAGGTGAATACAACTTGTGTCTCTTGCTTTGCACTCCTTTGCCCTTTCTCAGGTTACTTTTCGTGGTGGGCAGGAGGACACAGAAGCTGTTTTGGCCACACTGGATAACATTTTCATTTCCATGTTTTCAGTTGAAGCCTGCCTCATGTTTATTTTAACTCTAACTTGGCATCCTCGCTGAGTTTTTGTATCTCAGGTTAACTCTGGGTGAAAACAGCCAGTGACTTCTAATTCACAGGAGAGTTTCCACTACTCTGCCAGCTATTACTTTGCAGTGTTCTATTGAACTGTGAGGTTCACAGGAGCAAGGAGAAGTGCAGATTGGCTCCAAAGACAAGATTTCCTTTCAGCTTCACTCTATTCCCAGACTCCTGCAACCTGCATGAGGTGAAATCCAGGGCTGAGGCACAATCACCCCACTCTGCAAGCTTGAACCAATCTCCTGCACCTTTGCTGTTCAGAGAGGAGGAACCTGAGCCAAGCCATTCTCATTTCTTCAATTGCAAAAAGCTAGTTCTGATTGAGATTCATAAATGCAGGTGCTCCTTTGACCCTTGAAGGTCTCTTCTAACCTAAATGACTCTGATTCTGCAAGGCTGCAGAACTTCTTCACACTTATCATAGAGTCATAGAATGGTTTGGGTTGGAAGGGACTTCTGGAGCTCATCTAGTCCAACCCCCCTGCAGTGGCCAGGGACATCCCCAACTAGAGCAGCTTGCCCAGAGCCCTGGCAAGCCTCGCCTGCAATGCCTCCAGGGATGGGAACTCAACCACCTCCGTGGGCAACCTGTCCAAGGTTACCACTACCCTCATGGTAAGGAACTTTTTCCTAATATCCAATTTAAATCTACTCTTCTCCAATTTCAAACCATTGCCCCTTGTCCTTTCACTNAGGTGGCTAGTAGCAAAGGTCTATTGCCCAGCCACAGGTTTGATGCCACATCACTGTATCCCCTGCTGAGATGATCACATGGCAGTCATGGAGAGGACAAGCCCCAAACATCTCACCCATTCCCACTGCCATGGCAAGATCTGCATTAAAGCAAGGTATCTGAGATGCTTTGGAGCTGGGCTGCAAGTGCTGAGCTCAGTCATCACTTCTGTGAGAGCTCTTAAAAAGGAGCAGGAGCCTGCAGGAAACCTCTAGGAAAGCCCAGGCTGCAGGAATCCCAGAATCCCAGACTATTAGGTGCTGGAAGGGACCTCTGGAGATCATCCAGTCCAATCCCCCTACAAGAGCAGGAGAACCTAGAGCAGCTTGCACAGGACAGGAAACTCAGGTTGGTTTTTGAGTCAGATCTGTACCTTTCCATCTGGTGAGACTGAAACTGAGCTCTGAGGGTTATCCTATTTGTGCTCCAGTGTTGTTTTGAATTCAGGTTTGAGGGGGAGAAAATGAAGCAGCAGAGAAGGGGAGGTGCTGCTTGGAGGAAGAAAGAACTGCAATGTCATTTTTCCCACCACCCTGCCTAGCTGGTCCTGGATAAACAAAGCCCAAGATGGCCATATTGAGATGACATTTGTCTTATCTGTGAGCAGGCCTTGTTGGAAACAGAACTTGTGAAACAGCAGTGAGAGAATAACAGTTTTCACTGTGAGGGAACAAGCTGTTCTTGGAGTGTGTAGGGGGTTTTGACAACCTCCTCAACAGACAGAGCCTGGTAGAAAAGCTGCCCAACTCCTCCAGCATACAGCCCAGACCTACTACAGGACTTGGCTTGAGGAGGGAAGTGTCTCCCAATTCCACCAGATGCATTTCAGGCACCTAAATATCATTAGCAATCTGATTATGTCTCCTTCCAAGTCTTTATTTCCAGTGTGATAAATAAAGCATCCTATCCTGGGGCTGCTGAAGGCCAGAAGGTGCTCAGATGCTTTGATGACATATACAGCACCAAGAACCTTGGATGCTGAGGAAGTTATCAAGGTGGGTTAGGTTTCTTCAGTAGTGTCCTGGTGCCCCAAGGAGATGAGAGCAACACCAGAACCTCTCCCCAAATCCACCACACCAACCTTACAGTGTGGAGCACAAGCCACATTTCCCACCAAGCTGCAGCTGGAGAGCTGGATATGCACAGAGTCCCTGTAGCATCATTTAGCTCTCCATTAGCTTTCTCTTGTTTGCTCTGACACTGGAACCACTGCCTGGCTTGCTTTGAACCACACTGCTGTTTTCCTGCATCCCAGAAGGTTGGAGGTTGGAAGGAAGCTCTGGAGATCATCTAGTCCAACCTCCCTGCAAGAGCAGGAGAACCTAAAGCAGCTTGCACAGGATGGGATCTAGTTGGGTTTGGAATATCTCCAGAGATGGAGACTCTGGGCAGCCTGGCCCAGTGCTCTACCACCCTGAAAGAAAAGAAGTTCCTCTTTATGTTCAGATAGAACTTATTCTGTGCTAGATTTTGCCTATTACCTCTAATTCTCTCCCTGGGCATCACTAATAAAAGCATTCCCAAAGTGCTGCAGATCCCAGTGCAAGGTTTGGGTCTGGGGGAATATGTGTGTGTGCCTAAAGGCTGATGTATTCAGAGAAAATGATGTTTCCCTTCCCTCCAAAGGCAGGAAGCTGAAATCCAAGGAAGCCTAAACTTCTTTACTATTGATGCCAGAACAACATTTGAGGTTTTGGGGAAAAAAAAATATGTTGCTGTAGTAAAGGAATGGTAATAAGATTCTTGGAATAACATGCTCCTGAGCTTAGCAGCAAGCTCTTCAATATCTTCTGCCTCCTCAAGATTTGTGAGGAGGGAGGTGCCCCAAAGAATGCTAGATATTCTGAATGGGGAGAATAACACAGCCCAGGGTAAATGGAAAGAGGTGCAGGAAAAAGCAGAGGAGCACTGCTGTGGTGTTATCCTCTCCCACCAGCTCCCACCTCCCTCGTTCTCTCAGCTTGGTGGGGCTGGAGTTCCTACTGTGAGGTTAGAGAATCATAGAATTGTCAGGGCTGGAAGGGACCTGAAAACTCCTCTAGTTCCAACCCCTGTGCCTGCCA
>VWZO01016142.1:185341-195976 GCA_013396975.1 Bucco capensis
CACCACCTCTCTGGGCAACCTGGGCCAGTGGCTCACCAACCTCCTGGGGAACAACTTCTGCCTAACATCCAACCTAAATCTCCCCTCCTCTAGTTTAGATCCACCCCCTCTAGTCCTAGCACTACCTGACATCCTAACAAGTCCTTCCCCAGCCCTCTTGTAGCCTCCTGCAGCTCCTGGAAGGTCTCCTCTGTGTGTTGGGCTGCATGCAGAGCAGTGTGGGCAGCAGGGGTAGGGAGGTGATTCTCCCTCTCTGCTCCACTCTGGGGAGACCTCACCTGGAGTACTGTGTCCAGTTCTGCAGCTCCCAGGACAAGAAAGAGCTGAAGGTGTCCAGAGCAGGGCCACGAGGATGCTCAGAGGCTGGAGCACCTCTCCTATGAGGACAGGCTGAGAGAGTTGGGATTGTTCAGTCTGGAGAAGAGAAGGCTCCAAAGAGACATTCTTGTGAGCTTCCAGGATCAGAAGTTTACTCTTGCAGGAAAGGCTCAAGGTATGGAGTGGACACTGAGCAGAACTTTACTCTTGGTGCATGTTAACCATCTCAAACTCAAATGCCTGCTTCTAGCTGCTCATCTTGGAGCTTTCTACAGGCAGAAAAGAGCATTTCTGAGGACTAACTGTTTCACTCAGCCTTTGGTAGTTGTTTCAAGATGAAAATTGTTCATCTGCTGGACACTGAGGCATCCAAGACAACAAGTTTAGAGCAGATTGCTCATTTCAGTTGAGAGAAATCCTTCCCAGCAGTTCTTGAACTTCAATTCTGTCTTTAAACCTGACAGCTGAGAGCTTTCCCTACAAACTTGAAGGGAAAAGAAGTTCCCTGCTCTCACTGAGCAGAGATTGGAGCACGTGAGGATTTGTAGAGTAAATCCTTCTGCAAGTTTCAATCAGATTTGAAATGAAGTAGCTAAACCCATCAGTGATATTGTACCTAGCAGGACTTAGTTTCCTTAAGTTCTTCTTATTTCCAGTTATTGTATCATTAAGTCTCTGTCTTATTGTATCATTAAGTCTCTGTCCTTTTAGGCTAGAAGTGATAAAAATGGCATGGAAATGGGTGTTCTCACCCCTTCAACAGCTGTGAGACTGGGTCTAAATGCATAATTCTAATGGATAGTGAGATTTTTTAAGGAATATCTGGACAGGATTTGGAGCTATTTCTCATTGCAGATGTGCAATTGAAAGTAGAGGGCATAGAGAGGCAAAGCTGAATTTGTTTCCCCTTCTTTACACATCATAAGAAAATTCTCTCTCTGAAACAAGTGGATGAGGAACCAAACCTTCAGACAGCAGATTTCCAATCATAGCCAACAAAATATCCTCATCTACTGGTAGATGTATCTATATCTTGTTTATTGGCTCTTTCCAGAGTGTGGTGTAGGAAATCATTTGTATTTTCAAAGAAGCCCAAAGGGCAATGTACAGGATGTAAAAATAAAACCAAGATCACTGCGAATCACAGAATCAATAAGGTTAGAAAAGACCTCTAAGATCCTCAAGTCAACAAACAAAAGAAAGCAAACAGAAACAAAAATCAAACCGAAACAAAATAAAACAAAAACCCCAACCACAAAGAAACAAAGCAAAACTCTGCAAACATCTCAACTTCTCCTGCTTTTTGCAGGGCTGTAGCTGAGGATAGAGAAGTTACCCTTTGAGTTTGGGGTGGTTTAGAGGAAATCTAGCTGCAATCCTCCTTTCTCCCTCCCCAAAATGCCTCTTAGAGCCACCAGGCAGAAGTTGGCTTGACTGCTTCAAGTTAGGGCAACAGAGACACAAGCATCTCTCTGGAGGCTTTTCCTCTCTATTTGGTGTCAGTGCTGGACCAAAAGTATTTAGAGAGGAGCAGGAGGGATGGCAGACAGCAAATAGGAAGGAAACATCATTTTTTTGTGTGTGTTGAGAGTAAGGCAAAATCTCTTTAGGCAGGAG
The DNA here is from genome assembly GCA_013396975.1 of Bucco capensis. NCBI lineage: Eukaryota > Metazoa > Chordata > Aves > Piciformes > Bucconidae > Bucco > Bucco capensis. Next base: position 187,277 of record VWZO01016142.1, read on the forward strand.
CATTCCAGGGCTCTTAGTGCATTTGGCTAGGCCAAGCTCTGGTTAATTTGTGGTTGGAAAAAAACAAGAGAGGTAGTGTGGTTGTTGAAAATGACATGCTGTGTTTCCAGTTGAAAAGGAAACAAAAGGCATGTGTTGTAAAGATAAACCTTTTTCTTTCTCTTTCTTTTTTTTTTGTTGTTGTTTTGTTTTGTTTGTTTTCTTCCATTCCTAAACCAGAAATCCACTTGGATGCTCTCTTGGGGTTGGATGCCTAGAGTAACTCTGCTCTTTCAGTGCTCATTTAGGAGAAAATTATCCAGGGAAACAAAAGAAATGACCTCAAGTTATACCAGGAGAGGTTTAGATTGGATATTAGGAAAAATTTCTGTACTGGAAGGGTTGTTAAGTCTTGGCCCAGCTTGCCCAGGGAGGTTCTTGTGTCAAGCTCTTTACAGTGATGGCAATATTTGTTCCCTGATGGGCCAACTAGAAAAGGAACATTCTTGCTTCTAATGATGACAATTATTAACCATTAGAAGGAAATGCCAACAGAAATGTTGGAAACTCCCATCATTAACTCAGGATTGTAGCCTTTTCCAGAGAATATATACCAAAACATGATAAGCTTAAGGCAGGAATTGCTTATTAAGGCTTCTCTTTCTTAGGTGCTCAGACTGAAGGATCAAAATGATGGGGTTTGACCTTAAGATTTTTGGGATATGTTTTTGCCATGACCATAGGAACTTTCTTAACAGAACTATGTCATTTTGATGGTGTTCTCTGTGTATTTGGCTTCCAAAACATTGCATTTCTCCTGCAAATAGCTGAGCCCTGAATGTTGCTTACTGCTTATCCAAGAGAGATATACAAGTTGTCATGAAGAAAAGATATTTAAGCAATACCTACAAAGCTTCATTTTCCAAAGGGTTGGAAATGACTGTTGCCAGCTTGAGTAGAACACTGAGGGTCTTCAAACCCAAAGGCTCATCTTTCTGGGGGGGCTGAACCAAGAAGAGATGTTGATAGCTTAGTGGTGGGGAAGGATTTTGTACTGCTGGATTGAAATGGATGCTCTAGACAAGTGCAAAGCTCTTCCTGCTGTCACAAACCTGCTATTTAGTGGCTTTTCTCTGCTTCCAAAAGTGACCTTGCAGCAGAAGCTTTGACCATGTCACAAGCTTCTTTTGTCTCATGTCATGCAACTTGTGCTTCTCCCAAGCTGCCAGTTTGCCTTGGGGAAATGTGCACATATTCTGTTGCTAGGTCTGCATTAATAACAACTCCTACTGCTTCAGCCAGGACTAGAAACAATGGGGGGGGAAAAAACAACCAACAAAACAAACCCTTATGATAAACTCTCAAAACTTGGCTGCAATTTTGCAAGCACAAGGAGTTTGGGAAATGTCAGATAAGTTTCCAAAGGTTTGGCTCTAGATCCAAGCCAAACCCAAACTCTCCAAATTATAAGGTTTGGGTGCCTGAGCAGCATATACTCCTCTATTTGCTTCCATTGAGAAATGCTAACCATTTTCTGGGCTTTTTTGCATGGCCCAGTTGGTTCTGGCTGGGGTGGGGATTGTCCTTCTGCCTTTGCAGCTATATAGACATCAAAAAAGATGACTAAAGCTGGGCAGGCAGATGCTAATTTCTGCTGCTCCTGTTGGCTGGCTCAGGGTCCTTCAGCACACATGCTTAGCCAGTGACCTTTCACACTCTCCTTCTACATCAAAGTGCTTCATTCTCCCACTTCCAAGATAATCACAAAGACCCAAATTCCCATTCAGCAAGCTGTTCTTCATCCACAAAAGGCCAAATCCTGAGGCTTTTTGAGCTGCTCCTTCTTGCCACCACAAAGATTTCAAGGGTTGAGCATTGCCTTCAGGGGTTTTGGACCCCAAATCAACGTGCAGAAGGGCCAAATGGATATAAATGAGGACAAGATCTCAACATCTCTTCATATTCCCTTGTAGCCAAAACTCTCTCTCTGTGGATTTGCTAAGTCCTGAGCAGAAATTTTGTTTCTTTGATCCATTTTATTTTTCACATTGCTCTTTTCAGCACAACATTCACTATCTCCTTGCAGAGATTTGTTGCACTAGCTCTTGCCTGGTTTAGGCATTCATCATTCCCCTGAGCCTCTTCTTCTGCAGCCTAACCCACCCCAGTTCCCTCATAGAATCATGGAACAGTTCCAGCTGGAAGAGACCTTGAAGATCATCAGTGCAGCCTTTGTCCTAGCCCTAGCAACCTGCTAAATGATGCCTCCCAATGCAACATCCACCTGGCTCTTAAACACCTCCAGGGATGGGGACTCAAGCACCTCCCTGGGCAGCCTGTTCCAATGGCTCACAACCCTTGCAGCAAACAAATTCCTCCTAATGTCTAGCCTGAACCTCCCCTGGGGCAATTTCCATCCATTTCCCCTTGTCCTATCACTCTCCACTAGGGAGAACAGCCCAGTTCCTGCCTCTCTACAACCTCCCTTCAGGGAGTTCTAGAGAGCCAGGAGGTCTCCCTTCAACCTTCTCTTTTGCAGGCTAAACAGGCCCAGNATCCTTTGATGGGCCCAAAGCTGAACTCAGTATTCTGTTTCTTCCAAACTAAGCACAGTTAGAATATTCCTACAAGAGGATCTATTTGTCACAATGTGTTTGGCTCTCATTCTCCAGCTGTAACAGGCAAACTCCCACTAAACTCACTTCCAATTGACCACTGTGTCAATGAAAGGAGACTCAGGGCATCTGATACACACACACAAAACATTTCCAGCAGTTGCAGACTGGTCACCATTTTCATTTGCCTCCTTTTAATTAATTCCAACACTTCTACCAAGAGAAACTTCTATTCCCTCCTTATGGTTTATGTGTTTTGGTCTTATTTAAATGCACTTTAGAATATCAAGCAGGCTCAGTTTCTTGCTGAAACTGAGCTGCTTCTTCAAGCAATGTTCTCAATCTGACCAAAACCCCCAAATACCAAAGTATTTCCCAGTAAGTAAGTCTATTTTTTTAGGGCAGCTCAAGGAACTTCTCTTTTATGAATGTTCCACCTGGTTTCAGCCTGAGAAGGAATTAATAATTAGTGATAATTATCCCTGAGATTGAAATTTTCTGCCCATATTCATTTTTAATGATGGTTCTGAAATATTCAAAGCAAGGAAATGGGCAAGATCAGATGAAAGATTTATAACCCAGAGGTGATGCCATGGATAGATTGGATGAAATGAAGGTGAATACATGCTTTTCAGGATCTAGGATAGAGCTAATATATTAATGAAACATCATCTGATCAGGGAAAAGTTTCTTTTCCTGCTGCTAGAGCCTGGATCAAAGTTCAGTTGGAGGTGTTTATTACACACTTCAGAGAATTAGAAAGCAAGAGGAGGATCTTTTGATCCACCACTTCCATGTGTCTCCTTGGAGTAGTGACATTCTCATCAAAGACCACTGACCACAGACAAGCTCTGAATGCTCCAGAGATGATTGTTTTCCATGGTCAGAGCTCTCCTGAGGGACCTGCAACACAGAATCACGACAGTAAGGTTGGAAGAGACCTCTAAAATTATCCAGTCTACCTATCACTATGGATTTTTGCAGCCTCTGTAGGACTTGGTCTTTCCATGGCCACACTTAGTGTGCTCTCCAGATGAGGGCTGTAGGATGCAGAGGCATGGTTTCTGCTGGGAACCAGAATGGAGGACACATGTCCCTGGGCTTTATCTCACATCTAACCTTGCTTTGATGCTATCTCAGAAGGGGAAGGTCAGGAAAAATTGCTATCTTCACCCAACAAATTGCTTAGATAAGCAAAGCCCTGCAATCCCAGTTGGTTGCCTCTGGAAAATCAACTAGTGCCATTGGCAGTGCTGCCAGGACCTGAGCTGATGAGGAGGTCTGGGCTGAGGAGCACTGAGCTGATAGGAGCTGAGGCCATGAGCCCATGCAGCTCAGTGCCAAGCACCTGATGCAAAGCTCTCTCTCTGCTCACTTGCATCCAAGCTGTGACTGATAAGAAAGTTTTAGCCTTGAGCTTCAGTCTCAATGTGGCAGCCAAGGCCTGCTCTGCAAAAGAACCAAAGCACTAGAGATCCCCAAAACCTAGGAACCAAAGAATGGAGGGAAAAAGGGAAGGGGAAAAACTCCACATCTTCATCCCAATTCCAACATGCCTTGAGCATCACCAGCAGCATGAAGTTCAATGAAAAGTGAGGAGCTAGCTAGTTTTGCAGGGCAAGTTCAAGGATAAGGATGAGTGTATAGATATTTATATATAGCTATATTTTATATATATGGGTATATATACATTTATTCCTCTGCAGGAAAGATGAGGATGGTTTTAGACTAGGATTTGCAAGCCTCTGGTGCCCTCCTTCCATGGATAACCTGAGTGACTGATGTGTGGAGCTGCTGCCCATCTATTTCCCACTGCAGACAGAGCTATTAGTGAGGTGATCAATATTTAATCTCTATTAGGGGCAGTCATTTTGAAGTCTACTTTATAAAGAGCATCTGCAGCACTTGATATAAATCATAACCATGCAGAGCTGTGCTGGACTCAGAATCTTCTCCTCTATCTTTTCCTGCTCTAGGTGAACCTGCTAGATGATCTCCAGAGGTCCTTTCCAACCCCTAACATTCTGTGATCTCAAGAAGGGACCAACCTTTGCATGAGGGAACAAGGAAAGAAAGAAATCCAGGACACTTGGATAGCTTCTGAGCATTTCAGACAGTGGAGTGAGTCCAAAATAGCTCAGGCTTGATTCACAGTGATTTTTGCCAGGGTGGTAGAGAACATGGGGAAAGGGTATCAGCATCTGTCCTGGGGTGAGTCAGAAGCTACAGTCAGAGCTGGCTGCAAGCATCCCTCTCCTCTGCTCCCAGAAAGGAGCTGAAATGTTTGGCAGAGATATGTCAGCTCATAGTTGGAAGGGCTTGGGACAGACTGGCAGAGAGAGGCTCAACTCCTAAAGGCTGACTAAGACTGTGGAGAATCAGATTTCATCTTCTCCCTGCCTAATTTGGAGTGATGTGGGATGAAAATGATGGTCTGGGGCAAATAAATTAGGACTTCAAATCAGTTCTGGTTGGCTCTTTCTTGTTTCTGATTGAGGGCAGAGTTTCAAAGCAGCCTCAGCAGAGCAAGTCCTCAAGCTTTTGCAGTGTATCAAGTGTGAGCATCCCTGCTCCTCTATCTCTGTGGCTTGCCAGGGGTCAGACTGCTCCCAGTTCATAGAATCTTGGAAAAGACCTCCAAGATCATCAAGTCCAACCATCAACCCAACACCTCCCATGCCACTAAACCAAAGTATAACATCTACAAGTGTTGTGAAGCCCTCCAGGGATGGTGACTCCACCACTGTCCTGGACAGCTTCTTCCAATGCTTAACCACTCTTTCAGTGAACAATTTTTCCCTAATCTCCAACCTGACCATCTAGCAATCTAGATTTTTACACTAAAATGCCCTTTATTGTCAGAGAATTATCCAGGAGGTGAAACTCAGATGGTGCAACCTTCCTGCATTTGAAGTGCCTATGACAACATAAGCAGCAAACAACAAAAAAAAAGAGGTGTTTTGTTTGGATGTGACTTGGCTAAAGATTTTGAGAAAGCATTTAGGTATTTGGCAGAAAGAAAAGGAGGAGGGGGAAGGGCTGAGATTGGTCAGGAATACACACTGAGTCAACACAGCTTCATTATTTGCAGTCATGGTTCAAGGCCAGCAGAATGCAGCAGGCACGCAGAGGACACGTTGGTCCAAGCCTGCTGAAAGTTAATATTGGGCAATATTTTCCTGCAGATGTGGAAGAGCAAACTCTTCTGAAAGCCAAAGCTCAGCTCAGCAGAGAGAAAGAGCACAGGTAAGTCCACTCATGCTCAAATAAAAGTCACCAAAACGATTGATGTGCTTGGTTTTGATCCCTTGCAGGTCTGTGCTTTCTGACTGGCACCCAATGGATTGTGGCTTACCTCTGGGCTCCTGCTTGGAGAGGATCTCAGCTCAGTGTGACTGAAGGAATAATTTATACCCAGATCTGCTCCTTACAGACAGTGCAGATCATAGAACTATTAAGGTTAGAAAAGACCTCTGAGATCACAGTATGTCAGGGGTTGGAAGGGCCCTAGAAAGATCATCTAGTGCAACCCCCCTGCCAGAGCAGGATCACCTAGACCAGCTCACACAGCAATGTGTCCAGGCAGCTCTGCAATGGCTCCAGACAAGGAGACTCCACAGGCTCCTGGGCAGCCTGGGCCAGTGCTCTGGCACCTGCACTGCAAACAAGTTTCTCCTCAGCTTAATACTAAACCTCCTGTGCTCCAGCTTGCTCCCATTCCCTCTTGTCCTACCATTGGATGCCATGGAGCAGAGCCTGGCTCTCTCCTCCTCACACTCNCATCATCCCCATGCCACTAACTCATCTTACTAAGCACAACATCTACATGTTTTTTGAACCCCTCCAGGGATGACAACTCCACCAGTGCCCTGGGCAGCCTGGGCCAATGTCTAACTGTGTTTCACAGGAGATAGTTTTTCCCCACCTTCCCCAAGCAGTTGAAGCTCAGAGCTCTGCATGGGGACACTTGATTGATGGTTGCACTATCAAGATAAGTCTTGGCAACACCTCCTCCTGTAAATGGCAAGGATTTATAAACTGCTTTGGGTTGTATACACAGAGACAGCACAGCAGAGACTGAGCTTTTCCAGCAGTGCCTGCACAGTAGTTTTGGAAGCTTCTGATGCACAGCTTTGCTCCTGGATGTGCTCTTCCATCTTCTGCTCAAACAGGGCTAGGAAATGACCTTCATTAACCATTTTCTCAAGCTGCTCCAGGGGAGGTTTCGATTGGATATAAAGAGGAATTTCTTCCCTGAAAGGGTTTTGAATTCTTGGCCCAGGCTGCCCAGGGAGGTGCTGGAGCCACCATCCCTGGAGGGGTTCAAAAACATCTAGATGTGTTACTTAGTGCCATGGGTTAGTGGCAGGGGAGTGATAGGGATAGTTAGACTTAATGATCTTAGAGTTCTCTTCCAACCATAATGATTCCATGATTCTAAAAGCTGTATAATGCCCAGCACTTTTTGCTCCCATTTGGGGATTTTACCTTATTTCAGAGCAAAAAGAAAAAGAAGCCATTTCAGTGAAGTAGAAATGTCTGGTTTTGGTTTCAGAGCTACCCTTCTCTGACATAAAACTACTAAGCCTTTATTGAAATATATATGATTCTCCCATAAACACCTCCTTTATGGAATGCACCTGGCCAATGGAATGGCAAACATCTTTGTTCCTGCTAGGAATGGGAGCAACTGTTCTGTAATAACCTCTAGAGTCTATTGGAGAGGGAAAAGGTCATGATTTTACACAAAGGAAAGAGAAATGCAAGCAAGGCTAGCAAAATGTAGCTACCCAGATCACATCTGCTTTGGGCTGAGGCTGGGGAGAGCAGCTGGCTTGTGGAGAGCATGCTGCACGAGCAGAGACACTGCAGTAAGGTCTCCAGACCTGGAATTACATCTCTAGACCTGGAATAACAGCTCCATACCTGAAATGACATCTCCATACCTTAAATAACATCTCCATACCTGAAATGACATCTCCATACCTTAAATAACATCTCCATACCTGGGAGCAAGTACTAGGTGGAGGGATGGATGGATGGGAGGGATGGATGGATGGGAGGGGGGATGGAGAGATAGATGCATGCAGGGTGGATGGATTAATGGATGGAGGGAAGGGAAGGGAAGGGAAGGGAAGGGNAGGAAAGGAAAGGAAAGGAAAGGAAAGGAAAGGACATCAATTTTCCTTCTGCTTTGGCTCTCAGTGTCTGCTTCACCTCCCCAGAAGCACTGAGGTTCCAGGGGTTGCCTTCTCTTTTGCTGTCGCCAGCAGCAGTGTGTGTCCTCTGTTGGGAAAGAGGCAGAGATGGGACAGAGCCAGCTCTGGGGCTGGGAGAGGTCACTCCTTTAAGGCTTCTTCTTAATCCCTTTTGTGCTGCAGACTTCCTTTGTGTCTCCAAAAGCAGATCTAGCTTAGGAGCCTGGCACCTGGTAGAGGATGATGTCTCAATTGCTCCTGCAGGGGCTGAGTGGGACCTCTAGAACCTCCTATGCATGCTGAGAAGGTAGAAGGAGAGGCATCCCTGTTCTCAAAGTAGTTGTGCTTGTGGAAGGAAGGGATGAAGGGAAGAAGGAAGGGATGGAGAGAGGAAGGGAAGAAGGCTGTAGTAGAGGAGACAGCAAAGAGCCATCTCCTATTGCTAATTCCCAGCCTACTTCTAATCCCTATCACATCCCCTTCAGCAGTGTCTTTCCCAGCCTGAAGAATCTGAGCCCAGTTCATTGCACTGCTCCTCTCCTGGAGAGCTGAGTTAATCTCTTGAATTATCTGTTTAGTCTATTCTGAACCTATTGTTATGGTTTGATGGCCAGGAGCCACCATGCTGTCTGCTCGGAGCTAGGCTGCTTGCTAGGAACCAACAACAAGGAGAGCTTCTGGACATCAGCACAGCAGAGACAGGATTCATCCCAGGGATTCCAGAGCCTACCCTGGTCTAAGGATGCCAATCCCACTCATTTGAGAGGAGAAGGAGAGGGAGAAGGAGAGGAAGAGAGGAGAAGGAGAAGGAGGAGATGGAGAAGGAGAAGGAGAAGGAGAAGGAGAAGGAGAAGGAGAAGGAGAAGGAGAAGGAGAAGGAGAAGGAGGAGAAGGAGAAGGAGAAGGAG
>VWZO01016142.1:197350-223321 GCA_013396975.1 Bucco capensis
TGCACCTTCCTGCACCTTCCCACACCTTCCCTTCCCTTCCTTCACCTTCCCTTCCCTTCCTGCACCATCCCTTCCCGCACCTTCCCGCACCTTCCCACTCCCCTCTGGATGTGACCATCCAGCCAGGTAGCAAAAGTGAGCTCACAGCTGGAGTAGTGTGTCCAGTGCTGGGCTCCCCAGGTCAAGAGAGACAAGGAACTCCTGGAGAGAGTCCAGAGGAGGATATGAAGACGTTGTGAGGGGACAGGAGGAAAGGCTGAGAGCCCTGAGGCTGCTGAGCCTGTTAAATGTCATTAAGTTTCTCCCTGCCCATGTCTCTAGCCTGTCCAGGTCACTCTGGATGGCAGCACAGCTCCTGGTGTGCCAGCCACTGCTCCAAGCTTGGGATCATCCACAAATGATGGAAGACTTTGTGCCTGCAGTTAGTTCCAGATGCCTTGGATCTGTTTGGACCTGGGTTGGGTTTTTTTTGCAGCTCAGTGATTTTTTAAGCAGGACTTTGAGCACAGACCATACTGGGCAAAGCCCTTGTTAGATCTTGGGCTACAGATAGCACAGAGGAGGCACACAGTGTTAGCAAGGGAATCCAAAGCACTTTTGAGTTGTAACTGCTGCCTGAATCCTCTCACCAAATGAACTTGCTACAGGCCCTGCAGACAAACTTAACACACAAAAAAAAATGACTGTACAAAGCAGCAGTGTTTATACATGAGGTTGATGTGGGTTGAAAGGCTGTTTGAAAGGGCTGGGGCTGACTTCTGTAATTATTGGAGAACAATAGAGTACAATGAGTGAGTATAAACAGTGGAAGGAGGCAGTGTGAGCTGGTTGGATGCTTACATGAAGCTGTCATCTCTTTTACAAGTGTCTCCAAATGTAAACCATGTCCTCCCTGGCCAAGAAATCCTCAGAGTATCCAGTTATATTTGGTGGGGGGAAAATAACTTAACCTAGGTGTGGAAGGACTGTTGGATATTTGGTGGTTGCTTGCTATAAAGGTAACTCTTGGGACAATGTATTGATGTTCAGTTTGGTTGCAGGTTTGAATCTGGCTCTGTACACCTAGGATGTAGGATAAGCTCTACAGTAGAGCATGGAAATAATCAGGATGTGAGGGAGAAAGAGCTAGTAATGGATGCTTGGTGAACCTTGTAGACTTGACACAGTTCACAGCTCATCACAAACTATCCTTATGGCTAGCTGGTGAAAGGTCTTCTCCAGCAATTGATGGGATTTATTTCTCCATTGAATGTGGGATCAACCAGAATGGCAGAAATGATGATGTGGAGTCTTTTGGAAAGAGAATAACTGAGATAATCTTGTAGTTGGTGGCTCTGACTCCCTCGCCAAGGAGGGCTGCTTTTTAACCAGATATATTTTTGCTCTCTCACTGGGTTTATTTCTCCATTAGTAAAATATGGATATATACTTAAAATATGGTGTTTTTTCTTCCTATTTTCTCTTCAGACTGAAAGTTCTTCAGGGAGAAGAACCTAGAACACGGAGTCAGCATTTTACAGGAGGCTGAGAAGAGCAATAAATATATGTCACAATTTTCTTCTGTCCAATTTTCTAGCTGAAATCATGGAGGTTTGTTAAAAAAAAAAGAGTAACTCATGTTTTCTTCCCTTTCTTTGTGCCTGTTTTGTGTGAACGGGAGCAGGAAAGCAAAGGGATATGGTTTAAATAATGATTCCAGTAGCACAGCTTCTCCTCTCTTCAAGAACAAGTCTGTTATAATCCAACCCTGGTGTAATTCCTGGCAGCTCTGGAACTATGTGAGAGTTGACATATAACACTGAGTACACACACACACACACACAAAAAAAGGCATAGTCAGGGTCTGTGCCTGGAAAAATAACTCCAGGTTGGTATTTTCTGGAGCAGGGCTTGCATTTATCAGGGAGCTTATCTGTCTTGTACAGCAAATGAAGCAGAGCAGTTGGAAGAAGGAAAAAATAAGGAAGGAAAAGAGGTTTCAAGACTGAGAAGCAATGAATGAATTTGAATATATTTGTTGTATGGTGCAGATATCTCTCCCTGCAAAGTAGAGAAACATGAGAAGAGTGACATCTCCCAACTGGTTCTTAGCACAGGGTACCCAGGGCAGTGGTAGAATCATCACCTCTGGAAGTGTCCAAAAACCATGTAGATGTGGTGCTTGGGGCCATGGTTTAGTGGTGAGCATGGGAATGTTAGGTTAATGATTGAACTTGATGATTTTAGAGGTCTTTTTTCCAACCAGAATGATTCTCTGATACCCTAAAGGTGAAAAGTGAGGCTGGCAATTGGGCTCCCATCACATTTTGCCCACACCTTGTTTGTTGTCACAGAAATCCAAGGTCACACTGACCTTCCATCCTTAGGAAGAACCTGATGAGCTTAGTTGGACTTGATGATCTTAGAGGTCTTTTTCAACCTGTGTTATTCCCAAGGATTCCCAATAGAAGGTCCAGCAGATACTCTACCTAGATGAAAACATCCAGAGTAGGAATCAGCATGTTGTGTGTCCAGAGGTGAAAGCATCAAGGTTGATTTCTACACTGCTGGATTTTGGGGGTAACAAGCAGCCACCTGACCTCCAGTACTTACCAGTAGTAATTAGATTTTCATTGCAGTCTGCACCACAGAGGCAAACTCAGAGCCTTCCCAGGCAAAAATGGCCTTGACATGACTTCACTGTACCCAAAAAAAAAATAGTTCAGAAGGTTTTGTTTTCCCTCTAATGCATTTTGCAACCTTGAAAGCCATGGTTCAAATGGCTTCATTGTCTGCTTGCCAGCTCCAGTCAGCTGCTTGGGCTACAGAGGAACACAAAACAACAACAAAAAAGAAGAGTTGAGTTGTTGCAAAACACCCAAAAGCAGGATTTTGCTTGCAGTGACTCCTCAACCTCTTCTGGAAATGAAAACCCACTAGGGAATGTTCTCAATTAATGGGACACTTGTGAGTGCAACCACACAGAGACAAGTTGGGGCTGCTCTTAGGCTGGCTTCTGATGGGAATTCACATCCATGGAAGTGGCTGTAGGCAGAAGTGATCCTGCTGAGGATGTAAATGCAATGATCCTAGCTATGCAGTTAGCACAAAGCCACCAAGACTGCTACAAAATCATTGGGAAAGCTCAAGGAGTGAGGTTTGAGCCTAAAGGAGCTTTGGTGCTTAGCCTGCACCAGGGCATGAGAATGCAGCCTGCTCCTTGCAGAATAATCCAGTGCATCAGGGTATTTCCTTCTGGCCTCTTCAAGCATTCCCATAAGGAGGTTCTCAAGTTGATATCTGAGAGGAATCTCTCTTCAAGGATTTTTTTTGTTTGTTTGGGAGGGAATATTTCAATATCTTCATCCATTTCTCAGTTCAGAGAGTTGTTTAAGAAACATCTAAGTGTTCTACTTAGGGCCATGGTTTTGTGGTATGTTAGTGATAGCTATGGTTGGACTTGATGAGCTTAGAGGTCTCTTCCAATTTTAATGAGTCTGTGATTCTGTGATGCCTTTTGCCAGCCTTATCCTGACTGTCTTCTTGGAGCTTTTTTCCCTCCTCCCCTTCAAACCAGGACCTGAATATGAAATTTAAGGAAGAACTGACTCTCATCACCTTTAGAATAGTTTTAAAGAGAGGAGATTTAGATTGGATGTTAGGAAAACAAACCCTTTTGTGCAGAATCCCAGAATCATGAAGGTTGGAAGAGACCTCTAAGATCATCAAGTCCAACCATCTACCTGTCATCCCCATACCACTAAACCATGGCCCTGTGGGGTGGTGAGACACTGGAACAGGTTGTCCAGAGTTGATGCAGATGCTCCATCCCTGGTGATGTTCAAGGCTAGGTTGGATGGACAACCTGGTCTAGTGGGTGGCATCCCTGCCCATAGCCACCACCACCATGGGCAGGCTTTGTGAACGCAGCTCCAGGGAGGGCTCCATCCATGCTCTTCCCAAGCGCTTTTTCCAAGCGCTGCTGGCTGCAAAGGCCAATGCAGGACAGACAAGAGCGGTTGCAAAAGGCACAGCACAAGGACTCCTCAGGAGGTAGAAGCTGCAAGACACGATTCTTTCTACGCTGTCTTTTCTCCTCCAGAGTGATCCTGTGTGCCTGCTCAAAAACATCCATGGCATTCAAACTAGTGTGTGTGCAGAGCTGCTGAGTGGAGGCCAGAGGANGAAAAACTTCCTGAGGTGCAGGTTGGTATAAAACTTCTGTTTTCTTTAAGCTAACTTCCAGCCCAAAAAGCTCAGCAGTGGCTGCAAAGCAGGACATTAAACACTGCAGAGCTACTTCTGTCTGGGCAACAAGGGCAGCGTCAGCAGCATAAAGCAGCTCCTGGACAAGATGGTTTATGGTCTTAGTATGGGCCTGCAAACCCCTTAGGTTAAATAGGCTTCCATCAGTATGATATCTAATGTAGATACCATCCTGGTCACCAAATTCTGCCCTGGCCCTTTGGAGGATCATGCTGGAAAAGAGTGTGACTAGAGTTGGTGCAAGAACACAGCCTTGTTTCACACCATTAGTTATCAGAAAGGGCTCAGAAAGTGCATTGCCATATCTGACTTGGCCATGCTGATTCTCCCTGCCCATAGCAGGGATGTTGGAACTAGATGATTTTGAAAGTTCCCTTGCAACTCAAACCAGGTTATGATTCTGTGCTTGATTGCTGGGATGTCAGTAGGTTTCTCAAGGCTTTCAAGGAGCCTTGTTGAGAGTTGTGGGCTAAACCCCTGAGAAGAAAGCTGATGATTCTGCTGGCCTGGGGAGTCTCACCCTTATTTTAACCCAAGTTTCTAAACCAAACCAAAACAACACACACACAAATCCATATGCTGAGAGCTGAATGAGGCCTATTGTTAGCCAGAAAGAGAACCTCCCCTCCCAAGGCTTACACCATGTTTCCTTCCATCTCTGAAGGCCAAACCCCAGCTCTTTTAATGAACCTAACTCAATAATTCCTAATCCTAAAATTAAACACCAACACTGAGGCCCAAAACTTGGCCTCCCACATCTCCAAACACAACTCTCTGGCCAGAACCCATTGGTAAACATTCCTGAAAATCACTTTTTTGTTTTGGTTTTATTTCCCCCTCTCTCCTCATGCTCTGCTGAACCTTGGAAAAACTAACTCACTCCTAATATTAATCCTAGGATAAACAGATGAGGAGCTCCCCTTCCCCCTGGCCTGGAAAAGAGAATGCCTGGGAAAAGGCTTTTTTGGTGTGGAATCAATGAAACCTGAACATTTGTCTATTTGATGGAGTCTCTAAAAACAAATTGTGCCTTAGTCTGAACCCTGAGAGAAAAGTTTCAGGGCTTATTAAAAAAGTGATTTAGGTTTTTGTTTGGGTTTTTTTATTAGCTCTTCTTTCCAATCCTAAGACAGAAGTTTCATGGCTAATAAAGAAAAGTGATTTCATTACTTTTTAAAAGAGATTTAATTGTTTCTCAATGATCTCTTATTTGGAATCCTGAGACAAAAGGTTAGAAGGAAAGGAATTTCATTTCTTTTAAAAATGATCTTTTCTTTTGAATTCTTGGACCAAAAATTTTATGGGTTATAAGAAAAGTGATTGAATTCTTTTTAAAATGATTTAATTCTTTGTCAATGAGCTCCTCTTGGGAATCCTGAGACCAAATTTTCCTGGATTGTAAGAAAATTGATTTTTTTTTTAAAGTGATTTAATTCTTTTAAAATATCTCTTATTTTGAATGCTAAGAGAAAAAGTTTCACAGATTAGAAGAAAAGTGATTTTTTTTAAACTATCTCTTATTTTAAATCTGAAGACAGAAGTTTCATAGATGATAAGAAGAGTGATTTAATTTTCTTTTTAATTATCTCTTATTTTGAATCCTGAGACCAAAGTTTCATGTGTTGTAAGGAAAGTGATTTAAATCTTTTTTTTTTTAAGTTATTTGTTTTAAATTATCTCTTGGTTTGAATCTTAAAAGTTTCATGGATTATAAGAAAAGTGATGTAAATCTCTTTTAAGTGATTTAATTTGTTCTATATCTTATTTTGAGTCTTGAGACAAAAGTTTCATGGGCTATAAAAAAAAAGATTTTATTTTGAATTATAAAACCAAAGTTTCATGGATTATAAGAAAAGTGATATAAAAAGTGATGTAAAAGTGATGTAAATCTCTTTTAAGTGATTTAATTTGTTCTATATTATCTCTTCTTTTGAATCTTTAGACAAAAGTTTCATGGGCTATAAAATAAAAGAGATTTTATTTTGAATTCTAAGACAAACGTTTCATGGATTATAAGAAAAGTGATGTAAAAAGTGATGTAAAAGTGATGTAAATCTCTTTTAAGTGATTTAATTTGTTCTATATTATCTCTTCTTTTGAATCTTTAGACAAAAGTTTCATGGGCTATAAAATAAAAGAGATTTTATTTTGAATTCTAAGACAAACGTTTCATGGATTATAAGAAAAGTGATTTTGTTTCCTTTTAAGTTATCTCTTACTTTGAATTCTAAGACAAAAATTTCATGGATTATAAGGAAATGGATGTAATTTTCTTTTTAATTATCTCTTATTTTGACTCCTGAGCGAAAATTTCCATGGATTATAAGAAAACTGATTTATTGATTGGATTTGTTGCCCTGGGTTAGTGGTATGGGAGTGCTAGGGATGGTTGGACTGGATGAGCTTAGAGGTCTCTTCCAACCTTCCTGATCCTGTGTTTCTGTGACTTCCACCAGACATCTGAGCCATTCTTTGGTTCCTCATAACTCAGGGGTTATTACAGTGATAATTCCTCCTAATTCAGGGTTTATTTCTGCATCTGAGCCTGCAGGTTTGGTGTCACACAAAGAGTCTTTTCCCATCCAAAGTGCAGGCTGAGTCCTGTAGCATTTAGTGTGTATAATTTGGGCTTGATACATTGATCCAAGGTCTGTGGTGAGGTAGTAGCTAAGCAAATCAAACAAAAATAACTTTCCCCCACTGAAAACACTGACAGCAAGCTGCTGAGAAGAAGCTCTTGCCTGTGTTTGATCAGATTTCCCCCTCCCCAAAGTCAGCTAAGGTTGCCTCCTCCTCTAGCACGCTCAGCTAACAGCATGTGCTGCAGATTTACAGCCAAAAATGGACATCTTGGCCTATGGAGAGCTGCAGTTGATGAACATTTGGTTTTGTGTTGGGTCAGACAGAGTTAAAGACAATCCTGGAGTAGAGCTTGGGCCATCTGTTGTCAAGGCAAGGGCTGAGCAGAAAGTGTTTCTTGCTCTTAACACTTCAGGCTCAACTCCTGCCAATGGCAGAGCTTGGAAAGGACTTGATTTGTGCATCTGTGAGGAGGATGTTCACAGATCTCAGTGGTGGAAGTTGGGTGTCTTGGCATTTGGAAGGTGGCTAGGTGAAAGGTAGGGAAGAAAGGAGGAAAGAAAGAAGGAAAAAAAAGAGAGAAAAAGGGGAAAAATGAAGATGGATAGATATCTGTTAGAGGGGAAAACACTGCCAAGGTTTCAGGAGTATTGACAGACTCTGGGAGATGCCAGACCATCCTCCAGGCCAATATCTGTGGGTCTCACCTCCTCCTGAGCCCACAACTCAAACTTTCTCAACACAGAAAGGACATGGAGCTGATNTTCATGTGCCTGTGTCTGAGAGAGATTGCTCATCAGCTGAGTGCTTGAAATGTTATAGCATCAAGGGTAAAATCTTCTAGCCCACAAGAGCCTCTGAGGGAAGGCTAGCAAGACCTCCACTCTTCTGTGCTGCTTGCAGCTCAAATGCTCTGAGACAAGAAGGTGAGGTTTGTTCTGTCAGGAAAGTTATTGGGGATGGGGAGAGTGAGGAGCAGAGAATAAATACTTGAAATAAATAATAATAAATAAATAATTGAAAGGAGTGTCCCAACACCAGTGCCATTGATAGGCCTGTGAGCTGATTTTCCTAGCAAGCTTTCTGCTGGAGAACCAAGCACCAGGAAATCTATTTGCCTGTGGGAAATTCCAGGTCAGGTTCAGCAACCTGCACATGTGTGGCTGTTTTAGGGGAGTGAACACATCCAGCACGTGTGCTCAGCATTGAAAACATGTGCAACTTCACGGAGTGACAAGAGAAACGTGGCATGGTGTCCTGTCTCAGCTGATCTCCTGCTGGCCTTCCTGAAGAAGATATTATGGAACAGGTCCCACATCCTGGAGAAAAAAAAAAGAAGGAAGAGAGTTCTCCATCTGTTGGCTGGGAAAGCTGAAGTGATGTAAGGTTTGCCTGATCTTGAGTTTGGTTTGAATGAATCTGAGCTCATTTTTTTCCCTCAAGAATTTGCTCCAGTTCCCACCCTTCCCATGAATAGAGTTAGGCCAATCCATAGTGAATTTGGGACAGCTTCTGGCTCTGCATCAGTTCTCAGATGCAAGAACTCAGAGATGAAAGCTTCAAGCAGATTTGAGATGAAGAATTTGCTCAGGCCCAAAGCTTAACATGCAATCCAGAGCAGGAACCAAAGAGCAAATGGTTTGGGAATCTCCTTCAAAGAGCAGGCAGCAAGCAGAGAGCTGTGCTCCTGTGGATGATTCCAAGAAGATCTGCATGTGGAATGTTAGTGACAGCTTGATGGTTAGACTTGATGAGCTTAGAGCTTTCTTCCAACCTTCATGATTCTGTGATTCTGCTGATTAAGGAGCCCAAACTGTTTACAAACACAAATGACTGGAAATGAGTTCAAAGAGGGATGTCACATTCCTGTCACTCAGGGAATTTGGACTGAAATAGGGTACACGTTGGCAGTTGCATAACTTAGGACGTGGTCGAGTTTCTGTGCATTCCCATGTGGACGCAAACAGGAATTCTGCCACCTGGAGAAGTGTTACCATGTCCTAATAAAGTGTTCAGAACACAGCTGGAGCACTTGAAGATCTATGGTGTTAGTAATACTAGCACCATATTCAAAGATGAGTCTTTTTAACCCATTTTTTTGGCTTGTACTTCCTTGGAATTCATTCCAAAATGACTTTCCCTCTTCTGGTATTAGGGATTTGGAGATGTGGTTTTGTGGAATCACTAATCAAGGGATGCAATTAACCAAATACACTGTTGAACATGTGGCAAACCATGGGAGAAACCTCAAGCCTAACACTAAGGAGTAATGTATGAGGAACATGTTCTCTTCTGGCAATCTCTAGGTCTGGAAGCAGCACTGCTTGAGGATATTCTGGGTATTTTCCTTCCTTTTGGCTGTCAAGTGGTATTTTGGAGCTGATGGATGGATGGAGATCACTTGAAGCTGAGGTGCAGCCTGGTCATTTTAGAGGCTAACACAAAACCTTTTAGCTCTTTAGCCTTCAGATCCATTCCTGGCTTTGTACAACTCAAAACTGGACCTTTGAAATAGGCAGGACTAGGACAGAAAAGTTGATTGTAAGCTGCAAGAAGTATGGAGAGAGATTAGTGAGAGTGGAGGGATGTGGAGAAGTCTAAAATCAAAGTGCACTTCACTTCTGCAGCATCATCTGTGTTTCTTCTGGCTCTTGCTCTCTTTGAAACAGGATGTTCTGTAAACTTCATTTTTATTGTGATCTGTTGATCTTGGCAGAGGAATCTTGTCTTTGAGTAGTTGAGAAGAAAGCAGAGTTACTCCTGGTGGCCAAATCTTTACTCTTCCTCTGAAGGTTTTATGAGCCCAGAAAGAAGGGAGAAGCACACCAAGAGCTTTCATGTTGACCAAGGAGCAAGTGACCAGCAAAAGGGGAAAAGAATCAATTCTTCTTCAAGCCTGTGTGTGGCTGAGCTTCTTTGGACACAGCTTTTAAAGCTGAAGGAAATACCCAAGGAAAATGAAATGACAGCAACCACAAAAGCACCTAAGGAAGGGATCTGAGTCACAGAACCAAAGGCTCTGCTCTTGACTTTCTTTTGCAGTTTTTTCCCTGCCTGGCACTTCCAAATATCCACATTGAATATTGAAGGCCCAGTATTAAGCTGTCTCAAGCAATACAGCTCCAAATTCCCTGTGGTTTGGGGATTTGTTTTCCTATGTAATAGATGCATTTCTAGGCTCTTTGAAATGATTTGAGTTTGTTGATCAAGGTGAGATTAAGAGGTGTCCTGGCCATGGCTATGCAAANCTCATTTTTTTCCCTCAAGAATTTGCTCCAGTTCCCACCCTTCCCATGAATAGAGTTAGGCCAATCCATAGTGAATTTGGGACAGCTTCTGGCTCTGCATCAGTTCTCAGATGCAAGAACTCAGAGATGAAAGCTTCAAGCAGATTTGAGATGAAGAATTTGCTCAGGCCCAAAGCTTAACATGCAATCCAGAGCAGGAACCAAAGAGCAAATGGTTTGGGAATCTCCTTCAAAGAGCAGGCAGCAAGCAGAGAGCTGTGCTCCTGTGGATGATTCCAAGAAGATCTGCATGTGGAATGTTAGTGACAGCTTGATGGTTAGACTTGATGAGCTTAGAGCTTTCTTCCAACCTTCATGATTCTGTGATTCTGCTGATTAAGGAGCCCAAACTGTTTACAAACACAAATGACTGGAAATGAGTTCAAAGAGGGATGTCACATTCCTGTCACTCAGGGAATTTGGACTGAAATAGGGTACACGTTGGCAGTTGCATAACTTAGGACGTGGTCGAGTTTCTGTGCATTCCCATGTGGACGCAAACAGGAATTCTGCCACCTGGAGAAGTGTTACCATGTCCTAATGAACTTTTCAGAACACAGCTGGAGCACTTGAAGATCTATGGTGTTAGTAATACTAGCACCATATTCAAAGATGAGTCTTTTTAACCCATTTTTTTGGCTTGTACTTCCTTGGAATTCATTCCAAAATGACTTTCCCTCTTCTGGTATTAGGGATTTGGAGATGTGGTTTTGTGGAATCACTAATCAAGGGATGCAATTAACCAAATACACTGTTGAACATGTGGCAAACCATGGGAGAAACCTCAAGCCTAACACTAAGGAGTAATGTATGAGGAACATGTTCTCTTCTGGCAATCTCTAGGTCTGGAAGCAGCACTGCTTGAGGATATTCTGGGTATTTTCCTTCCTTTTGGCTGTCAAGTGGTATTTTGGAGCTGATGGATGGATGGAGATCACTTGAAGCTGAGGTGCAGCCTGGTCATTTTAGAGGCTAACACAAAACCTTTTAGCTCTTTAGCCTTCAGATCCATTCCTGGCTTTGTACAACTCAAAACTGGACCTTTGAAATAGGCAGGACTAGGACAGAAAAGTTGATTGTAAGCTGCAAGAAGTATGGAGAGAGATTAGTGAGAGTGGAGGGATGTGGAGAAGTCTAAAATCAAAGTGCACTTCACTTCTGCAGCATCATCTGTGTTTCTTCTGGCTCTTGCTCTCTTTGAAACAGGATGTTCTGTAAACTTCATTTTTATTGTGATCTGTTGATCTTGGCAGAGGAATCTTGTCTTTGAGTAGTTGAGAAGAAAGCAGAGTTACTCCTGGTGGCCAAATCTTTACTCTTCCTCTGAAGGTTTTATGAGCCCAGAAAGAAGGGAGAAGCACACCAAGAGCTTTCATGTTGACCAAGGAGCAAGTGACCAGCAAAAGGGGAAAAGAATCAATTCTTCTTCAAGCCTGTGTGTGGCTGAGCTTCTTTGGACACAGCTTTTAAAGCTGAAGGAAATACCCAAGGAAAATGAAATGACAGCAACCACAAAAGCACCTAAGGAAGGGATCTGAGTCACAGAACCAAAGGCTCTGCTCTTGACTTTCTTTTGCAGTTTTTTCCCTGCCTGGCACTTCCAAATATCCACATTGAATATTGAAGGCCCAGTATTAAGCTGTCTCAAGCAATACAGCTCCAAATTCCCTGTGGTTTGGGGATTTGTTTTCCTATGTAATAGATGCATTTCTAGGCTCTTTGAAATGATTTGAGTTTGTTGATCAAGGTGAGATTAAGAGGTGTCCTGGCCATGGCTATGCAAAGGTGCTTTAATTATACCCACAGAAGCATGATGAAGTCAGGAAAAAGCTGGATAGGAAATACAAGGTGATTTTTTTCTTACACTGAGCATGATTAGCTAGCAGATTAGATATTTCTTGAGGATGAAGGTGACTTCTTTCCTCTCAGGACTGGATCTCTTTCTGTGACTCAGCTCTAAGCAAGGAACCACACTAAGACACATTTCTGGATGGTTAAGTGCTGCTTCTGCTCTGCTTTAATTTCAGCCTCACATGTGGTTCTTCAGCTTGAAGAGCACTAGGTGATCTAGTGACCTAGTACACTAGGTGTACCCTCAGCAAGTTCCTCAGTACCATACCTTCTAGGATGGGAAAAGGCTCAGAGGACCCTGAATTCCTCAGCATGGAGACATCTCCAGCATCATGCCCTCTAGAATGGGAAAAGGCTCAGAGGATCCTGAGCTTCTCAGCATGGAGACATCTCCAGCATCATGCCCTCTAGAATGGGAAAAGGCTCAGAGGATCCTGAGCTTCTCAGCATGGAGACATCTCCAGCATCATGCCCTCTAGAATGGGAAAAGGCTCAGAGGATCCTGAGCTTCTCAGCATGGAGACATCTCCAGCATCATGTGGCATCTCCAGGAAACTTAGGGAGATCTGAGAAGCTGAGATAACATGATGTTGTTTTCACCTACATCAGTATCAGGTTTTCCCTTTGGGTCAGAACTCAGTTTTCCAGTGCTTAATGACAGAAGGATCACAGTCCTTTTCTCTACACTTTTTTATCATCCTCAAGCTGGCCAACCTCAACTAAAAGCTTCTTAACTCCTTCTGATAAGAGGAGTTCCCACAGCCTCTCTCTCTCTCTCTCTCACCAACAGAACAGCAATTTCCATTGATAAAGTGCTGTGGGATCCTCTTCCTGACTGCTGCTTTTTAGCAGCTTGTGGAGTTTCCTGCACTCCAAGGGTGAGCAATGGCTTGGAAGAAAAGACCTCTAAGATCATCAAGTCCAAATGTTGACCAAAGATAAACCATGATCTTACCTGTAGCCAGCCCCACACTTCTCTGCCTCAGTTTCCCCATTCATAAAGCTGTCACTATGCAAAGAGTCAAGCTGCAAAATGCTTCTGCTTGGCCTTAAATAACTTTAACATCCTGTCTTTTGTCTTTACCACCTTTCAGGGCTACAGGGAACAGTGTTATTTGATCATCTGGAGATGATATAACAAGTTGGTTGGTTGCACGATGATTTCTTTCTTCCTTGATGTAATCCTGCCACAGATAATCTGTTCTCAGAGGGAATTTATCCTGAAGTTTATCTTTCTTCTTTGAAGAAGCTAACCATTAACTAGCATTGCCAAATTGCTTCAAAGCTACTTTTAACTGCATTTGTATTCTCACTCCATTGCTTTTAGCTCTCCTGAAACCAGCAGAGTGCTATGGATGAACAATCAGAGTTGGGAAGGACCCACAAGGATCATCAAGTATGATCATGGGATGGAATCTCCTGGCATCCAGTGTGTGCCCATTGCCCCTTGGGCTGGCCCTGGGCACCCCTGAGCAGAGTGTGGCCCCAGCCTCTTGCCCCCTGCACCCTTCAGCTCTTGCTCAGCATGGAGCAGCTCCCCTCTGGCTCTGCTCTGCTCCAGCCTCAGCAGCCCCAGGGCTCTCAGCCTTTCCTCCTGTCCCCTCACAACATCTTCATATCCTACTCTGGACTCTTTCCAGTAGTTCCTTGTCTCTCTTGACCTGGGGAGCCCAGCACTGGACACACTACTCCAGCTGTGGCCTTGCTTATTGCTACCTGGCTGGCTGGTCACATCCAGAGGGGAGTGGTCAATGGCTCCAAGTGCAGCTGGAGATCAGTGCCAAGTGGTGTCCCTCAGGGCTCTGTGCTGGGGCCTGGACTGTTTAATATTTGTATAAACGCTATGGCCAGCAGCATTGAGTGCACCAGCAGCAAGTGTGCAGATGACACCAAGCTATGGGGTGCTGGGGATAAGTTGGAGGGGCAGGATGTCATCCAGAAGGACCTGGACAAGCTGGAGAGGTGGGCCCAGGGGAACCTCAGGAGCTTCAACAAGACCAAGTGCAGGGTCCTGCACCTGGGTCAGAACAATCCCCACTATCAATCCAGGCTAGGGGATGAGATGATGGAGAGCAGCCCTGCAGAAAAGGCCTTGGGGTGCTGGTGGCTGAGAAGCTGGCCATGAGCAAACAGTGCACGCTGGCAGCCCAGAAGCACAATGGCATCCTGGGCTGCAGCAAGAGAAGCGTGGCCAGCAGAGCCAGAGAGGTGATTCTGCCACTGCACTCTGCTCTGCTCACACCTCCTCTGCAATACTGGGTCCAGTTCTGGAGCCCTCAACACACAAAGGACATGGAGCTGATGGAGCAGGTGCAGAGGAGGCCACGAGAATGCTCAGGGGCTGGAACACCTCTGCTCTGAGGACAGGCTGAGGGAGCTGGGATTGTTCAGCCTGGACAAGAGAAGGCTTCAGGGGAACTACTAGTGACCTTCCAGGACCTAAAGGGAACTTCCAAGCAGGCTGCAGAGGGCCTGTTTGCAAAGGCCTGCAGTGAAAGGACAAGGGGCAATGGTTTTAAACTGGTGGAACACTGGAACAAGTTGCCCAGGGAGGTGGTTGAGTTCCCATCCCTGGAGGCATTGCAGGTGAGGCTTGCCAGGGCTCTGGGCAAGCTGCTCTAGTTGGGGATGTCCCTGGCCACTGCAGGGGGGTTGGACTAGATGAGCTCCACATGTCCCTTCCAACCCAAACCATTCTAGGATTCTATAAAACCCAAAGGCACCGCAATGCTTTCCCAAATCTAGCCACCCACCTTCTCCCTGACTTCCAAACCTCACCTTCCCCTGGCCCAAAGGAGACCAGCAAGCCTTCTGAAAGGCAGATTTTTTGGTCATAGCCTCAGCCCATGACCCCCCTGAATGCCAAGGTGGGATGGCTCATTCCTCTGACAGCATGTCCAGCAGCACTGCAGCAGACAGCCTGCAGCTGGGCTCCATGCACAGCTCCTCCTGGGTGGGAGGCCAACCAAGCAGCCCTGCTTTGGGGAGCAGGGCCCTCTGCTTCCCCCCTCCCTTCTCTTTGTTTATCAGTTCCTAGCTAATGAGTCCTTCTCCTCCCATCAGAAAGTGATAGTAAAGAACAGAGCTCCAATAAACCAGGGGGAGAGGAGCAGTGGAGAAGAGTTTGAACTCGGGGTCTTCAGCCTGGCTGAGTGGAGAGGAGAGTGTTGTTACAGTGAAGGGACTATTAAAAACACAAAGTACAGACTCTCTGGGGCCTCAGATGTTGTTTTACCCTATGAGACAGGATTTCTTATTTTTCAATAGCTGTCATGCTTGTTAGTTTAATTTATCCCTCCCCAGCTGCAAAGGACAAGGTTTTATGAGCCTGGCTGAGGGCATTTTTCACACAGGCTTTGTGGCTTTCTGCACAGCCCTGCCAGAGTCAGGTTGGCCTAAGCCAGGGTCATATTTTGGACTCAGTTATCCCCCCTGCAGCCTTGCTGACACCAACCCATGGATCCATGGTGTACGTATATTAATTTCTCCTCTCTGCTGTGCCTATGCCCCAAACATTTGGTCTAAGTGGCACAGGAGGTCAGGAACTTGAACTTTGACTCTTGCACAGGCAAACTCCTTGCCTGGATCCTTCCTTCTTGCAGTAGGTGTCTGTTTTCAAAGGGAGTCAGCAGTTCCTCTGCTGAACTTCACTCCCAGCAGGCAGATGGGCAGAAGAACTCCTTGCCTTGACCTTCCCAGCTGCAAAATGTGGGCCAAGCTTGCAAATGAGATGGATCTGACCTGATTTGGTGCAGAACACTGGGCAGATAAAAGCTCTTCTCAAGCAGGACTGATAGGAACAACACTGACTGCCACTGAGTCTAATTAGAAGGAAAAGCCAAATGAGACATTCCTCCTTGAGGCTCATCCATCTGACCTTAGCTTTTCATCAGCTGTAGATTCCTTCAACAAGTCTAACCCCACTTTCCAGGGAGGGTGGGGAGAGACACAGAGGAGCCAGAATTGTTGGCTGTGATCAATAATCTGATTGTCAGCCCTTAGGTCTTTGCAAAGCATCCATCAGGCAACGTGAAGTGAAACCAGCAGCACATCTTCTTGTGATACATGGGAGGGCTTGACAGGGAGCCTTCCTTCCAGCAGGCACAGGCAGGAGGGAGCTGGCAATCTGGAAGACATGAGAATGAAAGGATGGCTGATAGAGAAAGAGAGACCACAGAAGACATCTGTAAGCCTAACCACATGAAAGAGCCAGAGGCAACTTCAAAACCACTAGGACAGCCACTCTGGGGCAGCTTCATTGAAACAATGTGCCACAGAACTAGCATCCAGGGCTTTGTGTTGAGACAGGATGATGACTTGCAGTGTGGGGAAGACAAGCCATCTGGTCTGAATGATGAGATAAAGCCAGAGTGGTTTGGTTTGCTTATGGCCTTGCCAAGTCTCCAGAGGCAATGGTCTCAGTTTCCATTGTTATGATTCAATTGCACCTTGGACACATCACACTGCTAAGGAAATCAAGTCTGAAGGCATAGAGGTCATGAAGTTCAATAGTTCTTGGATTGTGAGTGTTTACTGGCCCAAAGGTGAAAATGTAAAGGGTGTTAAAATGCTTTGTGGATGTAATGATACCTGGTGGTCTCAGAGGGTTGTGGTCAGTGGCACAGAGTCTAGCTGGATGTCTGTAACTAGTCCCTCTGCTCAGCCTTGAACTGAGTTCAGTTCTGGACTCTTCAGCACAAGAGAGACATGGAGCTGCTGGAGTGAGTCCAGCAGAGAGCTACAGAGATGCTGAGGAGTCAGAGCATCTCCCTGATGAGGGAGATGGGATGGACCCAGGCTCTTCTTAATGGTACCAAGCAATAGGACACAAGGCAATGGATGTGAGGAAGAACTTATTTCTTGTGAGGATGCCAGAGCACTGGAGCAGGTTGTCCAGAGAGGTTGTGGAGCCTCCTTCTCTGGAGAGATTCCCAAACCATCTAGATCCAATGCTGAGTGCTGTGCTCTAGGTGACCCTGCTAGAGCAGGGAGGTTGGACTAGATGAGCTCTGGTGATCCTTTCCAACCTGAACCACTCTGGGATTCTGTGATATCTTGACATTGTTCTGTTGGAATGGAGACAGGCCACACTTACTCACAATTGGGAATTAGATGTTTCAGTGCAGCTCCTTGGAATTGGGGAAAAAACCCAAACAAATCTAAAAGGAAGGTAAAAAACTTAGTGCTTTAGAAAAAAAACCCAAAGCTTGGAGCATTCCCAAATTATTTCCACCTTCAGCTAAACCTTCTAAGATCAACAAGGTTGTTTACTTCACAAGGTGAACCTCTCTGAGGGAAAACTCATCACTCTCTCCAGCTTGCATCAGTTCCCCAGAGCTCCGTGAGGAGAGTGGGAAGAGAAAGTGTTTGTTAAGTAGCAATTCTCTCTGTGCTGTCAATCATTCATCAGGCAGAAACAGCTAGGTGCAATGATTGGCTTCTGATCAACCTTTCAGCTCAGCCTTTATGGCCTCATCTCTAAATAGTGGAACATCTCCACACCAGTAGCATTTGGAAGTGAGACTGAGAGAAGAGGAGGCTCAAGAGAGACCTTATCTGTCTCTACAACTCCCTGAGAGGAGGTTAGAGTGAGATGGGGGTAGCTCTCTTCTCCTGGATTAACTGTAAAAGGACAACAGAAAATGGTCTCAAAGTTGCACCAGGGGAGGTTTAGATTGGATGTCAGGAGGAATTTCTTCCCTGAAAGGGTTGTTAATTCTTGGCCCAGGCTGTCCAGGGAGGTGCTGGAGTCACCATCCCTGCAGGGGTTGAAGAAACATTTAGATGCTTTCCTTAGGGCCATGGTTTAGTGGCATGGAGGTGATAGGGATGGTTGGACTTGATGATCCTTACAGAACTCCCAAGCTTTTTCATCTCCACAGCTGCTCTTCTCTCAGTTTTACAGCTGGAAAACAGAGATGGATGATCATTGAGGCTGAGCTTCATCTCTGCCCAAGTGGCATGCACCATGGCATGGGGAATATCCATGCTGGAATATAACACTGGCTGCAGGTTTTTAACCCCCAGCCCCATGCCTACCAGTCCAACCTGTTAGTGACCCTAAGAAAACCCTCAGTGAGCAACAAACTCCCTCTGAGTGTCACCAGGAAACATATTGGCCCCAGATGAGTGGAGCTTTGCTAAGCCAGGCGTGTGCTCAGCTCTTCATCCTCCTTCCTCCCTGCTGTGGGAGCAAGTGGAGGGCAGGGAAGGGTGTGGGGAGGCAGAGCTGGATTGGGATGAAGCAAAGCAACTGTTCTCCAGGCTGTTATTTTGCTAGTAAGGAGAGCTGTAGGAATTCCCATTATTCCCAGCAAGCTGTTTGCATCCTGCAATCCTCCCCAGGTAGCTCAGAATGGCTTTACCTAGCTGCAAAGTAATTTGTAAGCCCTGTTGTCTGAGTGTTTATTTTGGGCTGCCCACCCTCTGCATGGCAGTTAAAGAAAGAGAAGCTGAGGGGTTGAGGAGGAGCTGGAGGAGGAGGGATTCTTCCCCCCTGATGAATTGAAGTGTTGTTTGAAAGAGGCAGACAGGATTCCTGATATTGCTTCAAGTTTGGAGGCCACAGCCAGGCAGGGGGAGAAGGGGGAGCGAGGAGAGAAAGGACAAATCCTTTAATGAGAAAAGAGTTGGTTTGAGGTTTTTTTTAATTATCCCTAAAACCCCCAAGCCATTCAGGCTCCTGAGAATACAGTGGAGGCTCTCAGCTGAGGTCTGCTGTTATTGAAAGCCACCTCATCAGGCTGGGAATGTTGGGCTGGGGTCTTGTAGTGGTGTCACCAGCGCTGTTCCGGGGTCTCCTGGTTCTCACATTACAACACCCAGGACTCTACCACTCTGCCTGAGCCAGGCCCAATTAAAGCAAGCAGTTGATTAAACAAGCCAATCAGAGTAATTACTTTAAGCAGATTCCCTCAGTGTAAAAAGCAGCAGAAGAATGGAGTGCACCTTTTCTCTTTTTTTTTTTAAGCCTGAGGTAATTAGAATTAGCCCCCCCACCAAAAAAAAAATAAATCCTAAGGCCCCCAAATTGGGGAGGATCATTAATGAAGGCAATGATGTGTGAAGCCAACAGAAAGGAAGACAGGATGTGTGGTAAACAAATGGAGAAGGAGGCAGCTCTCTGGAAAAAAGGCCACAATGGGCAACCTCTCCAGCCTGCTCAAGGGCTCTGTCTGAAGTGCCTGGAGACGCCAGCGCTTTCCAGGGAAAGAGGAGCACTTTTCCTCCTCCCTTCCCTGGTGGCACCTCTGCTGTCCAGCCTTGTATAGGAAGGCTGGGAGAAAAAGAATCCTAGAATGGTTTGGATTGGAAGGGACCTCTGGAGCTCATCTATCCCAACCCTCCTGCAGTGGNAAAAAAAATAGGAGGTTGGTTGTTGCTGGTGGCCATCCCCCAGTGTCCCACCACTGGCTTCTTCTGCCTCCTTTTTATTGTAGAACCTAAGCAATGCTGTGGGATCAGACAGACCTAATGTGGTTGATGGGTCAGATCCCTTGGACTTTCTCCCTTGGCTCCTCTACACCATGGATCCACATCTCCAAGGTTGCTTTTCTGCTTTGGCAAGTGCTACACCTCTCCCTTCCCTTTGCTGATTATACCTGCCTCTCAGTTGTTGCAATTGAAGAACCCTATAGATGTGCTACTTAGGGTCATAGTTTAGTGGCATCATGGTGATAGGTGGATGGTTGGACTTGATGACCTTAGAGGTCTCTTCCAACTGTAATGATTCTGTGATTCCACTGGGAAAAAACAACAATCGAAACCCAACCAATCATTCTATGATTTTTCAGTGTCTTCTGTCTCACTCAACAAAGACAAGAGTTCTGACCTTGTGTCCCTGTTAAGGGTAAAAGTAGATTCCATAGGCTCAGTTTGCCAGCTTCCCAGAGTCTTCATGGAAAAGGACTCAGGAGATGGGGATTTTAGCTCTGCTCCTGCCACAGCCCCACTGTTTGTTGGCAGCTGAAGAAGGTGCACAGGGAAGAGCAAGCCTTCAGTGATGGAGGGAGGGAGTTTCCAGATATCCCTGCCTACATAAGAAGTGGAAATCCATGATAATCAAAGGCTGAAGAACCTAAAAACATATTAATTATAGAGAGACAGAGCTCAGAGGAAAGCTAAATAATAAGAAAACATAATAATCCACAGGATTTGAAAGTAACATGGAATACTTCCATGTTCTTTCTCATAATATCTCATCTGCCTTGTGGGCTTACAAGGGCAAGGTCATTCCAGAGCAGATGTTCCTGGTCCCTTATCATTGGCCTCAAGTTGCACCAGGGGAGGTTTAGATTGGATATCAGGAGGAATTTATTCACTGAAAGGGTTGTTAAGTCTTGGCCCAGGGAGGTGATGGAGTCACCATCCCTGGACGTGCTCCAAAAACCTGTAGATGTGGCATCTAGCAACATGGTTTATTGGCATGGTGGTGATAGGCTGATGACTTGAAGATCTTAGAGGTCTTTTCCAACCTTAATGATTCAATGAATTAGGACCTGGATTCAAATTTCAGGGGGTTTGTGAAGACTGTTTCTACAACCACCAGAGGGCAAAGCCCAACACCTGTCAGTACCAAGGAGTTTTAAAGGTCAGGCCAAAACACCTTCTCGCTCAAATCCCACCTATATGTTGAAAGATACATCCCAAATACTTTAAACTGTCTGGTAAGTCTGCAAGGCCTTTCCACAGGAGTTCCTGCTTTACCAGGACATCCCTCCTGCTCAATTGCTGCTTACCTAAATGATTTAACTTGTAGGGCTGAGGTTGTAGGCACATTGCCACTGTCTGAGCCTGCTCAGCTGTGACCACCTGTGATCCTCACTCCTAGCCACATCTCATGGTCCCCAACTCCACTGCTCATTCTTGGTCCCTTCCACCTCCACCTGGGATGAAAAGCTTGGAGCTGCTCTCTAAACCATTTCCTGCTTCCTAATGAAATCTATTGGCCTCCTGGGGAAAAAAAAACAACATTAACTCAGCCAACTCTTAATGAAGTCATCTGTTTTCCTGGTGTTACTTGGTGCCCTCTACTTTCCCAGCTCATTAAAGGAAACTAACAAGCTTTGGATACAGCCAAAGAGCCAGAGATGAGGTCTACCTGGTCAGAGTAAATCACTTGCAGTGGGGAAATCATTCCTCTTTCCCCTAGGAGCCATTTTGATGTCTTCCTGTATTACCCACTGTTTATCCAGTGCCTTCAGCATCTCCATGGAGAAAGAGATGTCTGTGAAGCCTTCCCTTGTTGATAGATTGCTCTGTGTCTGGTTTGGCTTCCTCCAGCCAGAGCTCTCTGAACTCAAACCAAGGCATAGCGCTGTCAAGGGTTAGGGCTAGGCCAACCACCAACCCAGGGACAGATATTCTCTATTATCTGCTTTTCCCCTACTCCAGGGAGGAAAAGGGGAAATTAACAGAGAGAGACACTTGGGCATTGGAAATGAAACTTAAATTACTTTGATGAAAATAATAAGAAGAAAATGAAACAAAACCAGTACTAAACCCAACTCCTCTTGATGGTAACTATTGTCACCACTGATGCTGGAGCAGGAGAACTTCAGCAGCAGCTGGGATTCAGGCTCAGGAGGTTGGATCCTGGAACTCAGGAACTTCTTGAACTGAGATGGAAAGCAGAACAAGGAGAGTCTTGTAGGAACAGAGCTAGGTTTCTGATCTTCACAAAGCTCAGGGTGCTCAGTCTTCTGGGATTGAAGGCAGAAGAGAGAGAGTCCTGAGAAGCAGAGCTAAGCTTCTGATCTTCACAAGGCTCAAGTGCTCAACCTCCTGGCCCAAGTGGAGACCCAGACCTGTCCTTATATATACACACACTAGTTAATCAAGCACATGTTTTGCTTGGGTCTCAAGCCTCATACAAGAGACCCCCCAAGGCCTATCCTTAATATCAAATCCTCCAAGACTGAATATGACCTCGATAGCATGGAATATCTTATTTTGATTCAAACTAGGACAGGTGGAACTGCAGTACTGTAGATTTTTGCCTCACATGGATTAGCTCTTTCATTTTTCCAGAGATATCTGAAACAATTCAGTTTTTCATGGACACACACACACACACAAAAAAAATAAAATAGGAGTATTCAGGCTTCCAGAGCCAGGAGTCTAAAATTCTTCATCATTCCTCCCAGAAGGAATCTGCAGATGGATGCTTGCTTAGCACCATTCACCACCCCCCATCCCTGCAAATCAATTAGTTCATTTTGGCCCTGCCCTCAGGCTCTCTGGCAGACAATAGCCAAGCCTTTTGGAGAGAAGACACAAGGGGGAAGAAGGAAGCACAAAGGCCATTGCTTCTAACGAGCAATTAGGAAAGTGTGCAGGGCTCCCTTTCCCTTTCTTGTTTTCCCCCCTTCTTCCCCCTTTTGCTTTCTTCAATTCATTCCTAGGCTCTAATTCTGAAAATGATGCTTTTCTTCCCCATTTCCTGTTTGTCAAATGAAGTGCTAATCAGCAGCTTACAGCTCCTCCAGCCAGCCAGGGGAGGATGAGGTAAGAAGGAGTTGGGAAAAGTGGAGAGGCAAGGAACAAGGGAAGGGGAAACAATGCTCACTTATGCTCTTCAGGCCTTCTGGGCAATGAGGGAGGTTGAGTGCAGCTCCCAGGGGAAAATAACCTGCCCTGAAACACTTGCTGGTGATGCTCAGAGGAAGGAAGCTCCTTGCAGTGAGCACTACCCAAGGGAGGCTGGATCCCCCACTGATGTGCCTGAAATGCATTCCCTTGGTCCCTGTGCAAGCAGTAGGGAAAGGGAGAATCATACAATCACTAAGGTAGGAAAAGACCTTCAAGATCAGCAAGTGCATGCCACTAAATTACTTCACCAAGTGCCTTGTCTACATGTGTTTTGAACCCCTCCACCTGGGCAGCCTCTTCCAAACATTCTTTCAGGGAAGAAATTGTTCTTAATATGCAACCTGAACATCTCTGGGTACAGTCCAGACTAGAGTGACTCCATCAGGAAGGGTTTGGATCCCCTTCCAGCACTAACAGAAAAACCATGGGAAAGACATTCCTAGCACAGACTCTTTATTAACCTGCCTAAAATGATGAGTGGTGAAACCAGGCTAGGCCAAGCTACCTCCACCTGCAACTTTATTTGGGAAGAGCTCAAAGAGAAGGTCCCCAAGGTATCTGCTGATGGATGAGAAGCTGGCCATGAGCAAACAGTGCACGCTGGCAGCCCAGAAGCACAATGGCATCCTGGGCTGCAGCAAGAGAAGCGTGGCCAGCAGAGCCAGAGAGGTGATTCTGCCACTGCACTCTGCTCTGCTCACACCTCCTCTGCAATACTGGGGCCAGCTCTGGAGCCCTCAACACAGAAAGGACATGGAGCTGCNATGATCTCCACTGAGGACAGGTCTTGCTCATAGTCACTTGCCTGCTGCAATCCTCTTTTTTTCCTTGCTTTCCAGAAGCAACCATAGAGGTGCTGATTGGCATTTTCTTTTCACACATGACTTTTAAACCCCATGCACATCCTAGTTTGCATGAAGCTTGAGCAATATGTGCAGCCAGCTGGAAAGTCTCTTCCAGACCAATCCCCACTGGCATCCCCTTCCTCTGGAGCTCTGGGTGGTCTCCACAGGGCTGGCTAGTTGGTAGGGATGGTGATTTGAGTTGTGGCTTCTGCACAGCTTGCTTAGATCTACTTTTGCTTCTTCTTCTTCCTTGTTTTTTATTGCTTATCAAGTGCCTGCCTGGTGGCTTGGAGGAAATGTGGAGGTCATTTCAATATCATCCTCTCCTGTAAAAATGCCTCCTCTGCAACATCTGCTGTCACTCCTCAGTAAGAGGGCAAGTATCAAACTGCTGGATGCAGCAGCTGAGCTGGGTGGAATTGGCTTTTGTCATGTGATACCCTCTCAGGTTCTTTGGTTATATTATTATTATTATTATTAGTAGTAGTAGTATCATTATTATCATCATTAACATCAACATTATCATCATCATTATCATCACCATTATCACCATTATTGTCATTATTGTAATCATTATTATCATTATTGTCATTACTATTATCATTATCATCATTACTGTCATTATTGTTATCATTATCATAATTATCATCATCATCATTGTTATTGTTGTCATCATTATCATTATTTTTATAATCATTAGTATTAGTATATCATAATTATCATCATTATTGTCATCATTATTATCATCTGTATCATCATTATTGTCATCATTATTATCATCCTCATTATCATTATCATCATTATTGTCATCATTATTATCATCCTCATTATCATTATCATCATATTATCATTATTATTTTATAATAATTAGTATTATCATTATTATTGTTAACTTTATTATAATCATCATTATATATAATTATTATTATTATAATCATTCTTGTCATTATTGTAATCATTATCATAATTATTACTATCACCATCATTATTTTTATAATCATTAGTATTAGTATTATCATCATTATTGTCATTATTATTATCACCTTTGTCATCATTATCATCATCATTATTATCTTTATCATCATTGTCATTATTATCATCATTCTTATTATTTTATAATCATTAGTATTATCATTATTATGATCTTTATTATAATTATCATTATATATCATTATTATAATCATTATCATTATAATAATTATTATCATAATTATCACTGTTATTATCATTATTATCATTACCATAATTATTATCAAATTATCACTGTTATTATCATCATTATTATAACCATTATAATTATTTTTATAATNATATAATTATTATCACAATTATCACTGTTATTATCATTACCATAATTATTATCACAATTATCACTGTTATTATCATTATTATTATAACCATTATAATTATTTTTATAATCATTACTATTAGTATTGTCATAATTATCATCATCATTGTCATTATTATCATTGTCATCATTATCATTATTATCATCATATTATCATTCTTATAATTTTATAATCATTAGTATTATCATTATCTTTATTATAATTATTATATATAATTATATATATAATTATAATTATATATANATGATTATATATATGATGATGATATTATTATATATAATTATTATAATTATTATCATCATTATTATAATTATTACCATCATATTATCATTCTTATTATTTTATAATCATTAGTATTATCATCATTATTATCATTATAACCTTCCCTGGCACAACTTGAGGCTATTTCCTCTTGTCCATGTCAAAGCAATGAGGCTGAAGAGCTCTAGGACTGTTACATGGAGGATGTGCAGGCAAGGGTGGGGAAAAACCTCTTTGTTCTTGGACCCTGCTCAGGATAGGGATGATTATTGCAAAGGAAGGCTCCAGCCTGAACCAAGGACAAGATCCACTTCAAACAGGCTATTTGGAGTGGGCAGAAGGCAAGGTTACAAGGGCTGAAAACCAGACCTGCCATGTTTTCCAGGTCAAAAAGAAGAGAGAAAACTGGTGAGAAGTGCCAGCTGTCAAGCTAAATTCAACCTTGCAAAGGAAATGAAAGTCAAACCCAGGAGGTTTTTCATCCAGAGGAATAGGAGAGATTAAAAAAGATTAAACACATGGCACCAAAACCTGAAGCAAATGCTTTGCTTAGGGGTACAGCTCTGAGAGGGTTTAAGAGGTTAGTAATGTCAGGCAGCAAGCAGAGGCTCTGCTCTGCTTTCTTATCTCCCCATGTGGCTTCACCCCACCTCTTCTGCCAGCTCCTTAATCCAGCACTAAACTCCCTCAGCAAAGCACATGGCTTGTTTTTTTCCTGCCATTTTAGCAAGCTGAATCAGCTCAGGAAACTGCTCCACAAGGAGCCAAGTTGGTGCCAGGGATGGGATGAGATGAGGGAGGAGAGAGGAAGGCTCTTCCTTGCAACCTCTGCAGTGTTGGGGTGGCTCATGGCAGTACCACTTTCATTTTGATTAAGGGCAGGGCTGAATTTGCAAGTGAGAGGAGATGAGGATAAGGTTGTAGAAATCATAGAATAGAATCCTAGAACAGTTCCAGCTGGAA
>VWZO01016142.1:223472-240500 GCA_013396975.1 Bucco capensis
AGAGCACTGCTGGGGGTTATTATGACCAAGGTGCATGGGAATGACCACAGAAGAAGAGGAGGAAGGGAGATTTGGGGACAGCTAGTCTCTTGTCCCCCAACTTCTGGAAGAAGAAGGATGTGAATTGGCTAGCCCAGTAGCAATGATGCATTCATCCAGTCATGGGTAGCTCATGTAGCTGGAAAAGAGGATTAGGGCTCCATGGTTAACTAAGGAAAGCAGGGAGAGGACAAGATGTTCTGGACAAGTACAGAGCCATCAGTTTGACCTCACTGTTAGACAAGGTTTTCTCATCATTTATTTATTTTTTTCTGGAAGGAAGGAAAAGTGCAAACCATGGAAGTTCATAGAAAATGGGATAAAAGGCAACTGATTTATCCCAAGTATCTTGCATCCTTTTTTGCCCACCCTGTGAGCTGCTCCTCTGCATTCAATCCTGCCCCAGAAGGCAGGAATTGGCTGCTTTTCTTCCGTCAGGCTTGTGTTTTATTCATTGGCCATTCACACACAAGCACACACATACACACCAAAAAAACCCAATCCTATTTCAATAGCCTTGGGAAATGGATGTTCAGCAACATTCACTGGAGCTCCTTGGCTTTCTAAAAGCCTTACAAACCAGGGATACAACATCCTAGCTCAGCAGTGCTAGGATGGATGCTGCATGGCTCCTGTCAGTGTGCCTTGCTCTTGGAGAGCACAAAAAAAACCCCCTCATCCCATCACTGTTGTAGCTTTCAAAGTGTCTTTCCAAAGTATAACAGAGCCCTCCAAGTAACATCTATAATTATGTGCTCTTCCCCAGGCTCCCCTGGGTCCTTTCTTACTATTTTTGGAAGGTTTTTTTGCTCAGAGAGGTCTTTATTCTTTGCAGGCAACTGCTGAATTGGAATGGGAAGCAGGGTTTCTTCTCATTGTAAGGTAGGCAGGGCTGCCTTCCAGTTTCCCAGCTGCAGAGATTTATAGCCACTACCAGCTTCACGAGGTGGCCAAGGTTTTTATAACCCCAATTGAAGAGAATAAAACCATTTAGACTGAAGGCAATTTGATGCAGGACTCAGATGACTTGATCTATTGCCTGGGATCATGTAAGTTACAAATTGGATCTGTGGTATGGATTTGACAGGGAGTTTTCCAAGACAATGCAGTTATTTGGGATGATTTAATTAGGGTTGACATGCTTGCAAAGCATCCCTGGGAATGAAGCAGAAAAGCTTGAAGTGTATGTGTGAAATCCTGCTCCAAAGAGAGGAGGGGGTTGGTATCCTTCCCAGGGCATCAGACTCCCCTGAATACCAATTCCCTTGGAATATCTCCTGGGTTAGGCTCATCCAGTCCATTGCTGGCTTGTCTGCAGCTCAAATGCAGCCAAGTGACAGTGGCATGGCAGAAGAGATATCTAACTTCAACATCCTTGGCCAAGCATCAAGGAGATTAATGTCCTCAGGGACATTGCTGCTTAGCTCAGCAGCAAGTGGAAAGAAACAGCAGGACACCCAAATACCTCTCTTCCACATTGGAGTGAGATGGTTGTAGGTCTCTTCTCCCAGGTTAACAGTGAGAGGACAAGGGGAAATCACCTCAAATTGCACCAGGAAAGCTTTAGATTGGATGTAAGGAGGAATTTCTTCTCTGAAAGGGTTGTTGAGTCTTGGCCCAGGCTGCCCAGGGAGATGCTGGAGTCACCATCCCTGCAGTGGTTGAAGAAACATCTAGATGTTCTCCTTAGGGACATAGTTTGGTGACTTGGAGGTGGTAGGTAGATGGTTGGCCTTGATGAGCTTAGAGGTCTCTTCCAAGCTGAATGCTTCTGTGAGATATTTGGAATGGCTGTGAATGCGCATTGCAGTGCTAGAAACTCTGAGTCAGCCCCAAGCTTCCTACTTGGGAAGAGAGAAATCTGGTGTCTGGGAGCAATCAAACAGAAAAGAAGATGAAAATGAGAGATCAAAAGCTATGAATGACAAGGAAACATCTCAACAGGAGCCTTATCTCCAAGGCTGGGATGCCTTTCAGGATAAAAATGGCTGCTAATGAATTCTCTCTCCATAGAAGCCAACACCTTGGCTGCTCCCACCCGGATGCCTGCAGCTTTCCTCTTCCCCACAGTTTTCTTTGGCTTTATTGCTTTCAGATGTTGCTTGGGATGAGTTCCTCTGGTAGCTGTGTCATTGCCACCAGCCCTGGGAGGGAGAGAAAGAGAAGGGGAGGGGATGGGGGAATGTGGCTTTGGCTGAGTGGGCTGCGAGGCGTCAGCTCTGCCTCTCTGGGGACTGTCTGACACCAAGGCAGATAATTCAAAGCAATCGATGCTATTAAGCAACCACAAGCCCTCAGAGCTCCAAGGATGTTCTCCTACAACAAGCAGTACTCAGAGGAGGCAATTGGTGGGAATGATACCTACCAGGAGAGAAGTTTTGCTGGTGGACACATGGCTCCTTCCGGGTCTTTGAGCTCTACACCTTTTGATTTAGCAGTGCAAGTTAGCTAAAATGCTGCAGGTCTTTTCCTTCTGCTTTGAAACGCTCCTCCACACTCATTCTGCTCTTAACCAGGCTCCTCAGATATTTTTCCAGAGAAAACAATCCAGGATTTATTTACAGGACTTCATTATTTATTAAAAACAACCTTTGTGGGGGGAGAAGGCAAAGGGAGAGCTGAGCTCTCTGCTGAGAACCTCAGAATGAGCTCTGAGCTTTCCAGGTAGGGATATTTAAACTGAAGAATCTACAGTGGAAGAACGTGGACCTAGGGTGGGAGCCTGTTTCTCTGGATGCTTCCTTCCCCATATCACAGTATCCCAGTATGTCAGGGGTTGGAAGGGACCTAGAAAGATCATCTAGTGCAACCCCCCTGCCAGAGCAGGAGCACCTAGACCAGCTCACACAGCAATGTGTCCAGGCAGCTCTGCAATGGCTCCAGACAAGGAGACTCCACAGGCTCCTGGGCAGCCTGGGCCAGTGCTCTGGCACCTGCACTGCAAACAAGTTCCTCCTCAGCTTAATACTAAACCTCCTGTGATCCAACTTGCTCCCATTGCCTCTTGTCCTACCATTGGATGCCATGGAGCAGAGCCTGGCTCTCTCCTCCTCACACTCACCCTTCCCATATTTCTAAGCATTGCTGAGGTCTCCTCTCAGTCTCCTCTTGTCCAGGCTGCAGAGACCCAGCTCTCTCAGCCTGTCCTCCTAGGGCACATGCTCCACTCCTTTCAGGATCTTGCTGGCCCTGGGCTGGACTCTCTCCAGCAGCTCCCTATCCTTGTGGAGCTGAGGGGCCCACAACTGGACACAGCATTCCAGGGGAGGCCTCCCCAGGGCAGAGGAGAGGGGAGAAGAACCTCTCTGGCTCTGCTGGCCACGCTCCTCTTCATGCATCCTAGGATGCCATTGGCCTCTTGGCCACAAGGGCACATTGCTGCCTCATGGGCATCCTCCTAGCCACCAGCACTCCTAGAGCTTTTTCCCCAGGGCTCTTCTCCAACACATCAGTTCCCAGTCTGGACTGATCCATGGGCTTGTTCTTTCCCACATGCAGTACTTTACATTTACCCTTGTTAAATGTCATTCAGTTTCTCCCTGCCCATGTCTCTAGCCTGTCCAGGTCACTCTGGATGGCAGCACAGCTCCGGGTGTGCCAGCCACTCCTCATATGCTGTGTTTCTGCAGTGCAAACTCCAGGAACATCCTGGAGACACCTGGGAGCAAAGTTGCTCTCCTGCATTGAAAGCAATACCAAGTGAGTAGAGAATGACAGAACCATAGAAGGTCCTGAGCTGGAACAGATCCATGAGGATCATCAAGTCCAACTCCTGTCTATGCACAGCCACTCTTCCTTTTTATTCCCTGCCTTAGCTGAGAGATGCTAATGGATCAGAAATAGACCTTCTGATGCCCCAGAGATATCCCATGGGAAGAGAGTTTTGTACTGAGCAATTTCAGGTTGAGGAGGAGAGAAAGAAACAGGGAGAGAGGAGGGAAAAGGGATGCTACCTGTTCCTGTTGCCTCCTCCCCACCTTTTTTCCTTTGCAGTTATCTGTAAAGAAAACTCAGTGGAAGACTTTCCCTGTCTCCAGATGGCTTTTAAAGCAACAGCATGCTGAACTTCTCATAGAGGGAAATGCATGTCCTGGTGAAAGCCAAAGCTCAAGAGAAGCCAATTGGTCAGCAATGCTTCTTCTCCTTTCCCCACACAAGTTATTTACCTCTTTCTCCCAATCCAATACCAAACATTCAGGCAAGCTGGATGCCTTTTTTTCCCCTTCATACCTTTTGAGGACCCAGGAGCTGTAGATCTCTTTGCCATGAACTTCATACACATCCTGGTACTCATTCTGCAGTGAGTTTCTCTGATCTTTTGGTTGTTGTTTGTTTTTAACAACCACAGACTAAGTCTAAACCACCAGTTTCTGATCTTTACATTAAAGAAACCCTTACACCTCAGGCTCCCACTGGAATCAGTGGGGAATCCCTGGAGAAATGCAAGGAAGTACAGCATCAAGATCTCATCCCTTTAAAGATGCTTTTAAAGTCACTTCCCTAATGCATCCCTTTAGAAAATGGCTATAATCTTCCCAGAAACACACTACTCTTTCCCCATGGCAACTGCAGTAGTTAATGAAGTTGCTTTTCCACTCTTCCCTCTATTCCAGCATATCAGGAGGCCTTGAAGAGATTTCTCAGTGCCTATTTCTATTACAGAGAAAAGCAACAAGGTCACAGAACTAAATGATGCAGCACTTAGTGCAACTTCTCTTCAGAGCTCTATATGAGAGACACTGCAGTCAGAAGGACAAGCACAAAGAGGATTTGCTCCTGGTACAAACCAGGAATGTCCCTGGGGTTTGAAGAAGTTTCACTGGAGATGTTGGGAGAACAAGCAGGATAACTATAGAATAGTTAGAGTTGGAATGGACATTTAGAGGTCATCTAGTCCAACCTTTCTGCACTCAGCAGAGACATCTTCAACTAAAGCAGGTTGCTCAGAGCCTCAAACAAGCTGACATGGAATGGTTTGAGGGATGGGACATCCATCACCTCTCTGGCAAAGCTGGGCCAGTGTTTCACCACCCCTCATAGTGGAAGATTTCCTCTTTATATCCACTCTAAATCTCCCTCTTTTAGTTGAAAACCATTTCCCCTTGTCCTATCACAGTAGGCATTGCTAAGAAAACTATGTCCATCTTCTCTGATGAGTCTATGATTCTTACACCTCCCTTTAAGGACTGATAGACCAAATCCTTAATCCAAAAGCCACTGAAATGATATGGGAGCATCATCCTTCCTCCCCTTTGGGCCAACTTTGTGAGCATCACCATTTCAGTTGTCACTGAGGCTTGGTGACATCAGGACAGCAGAAACCTGTAAGTGAAAATAAAACTGTCAAGCTCATCTGCTCTTCTCTAATGGATTGAAATAAATCCAGAAATGCCTGCCAAGCTTTTTTTTTTGTTGTTTGTTTTTATGGTGTTATAAAAGCCATGCTGCCAAGGAGGTTAGAAACCCCATCCTTTATGCCTTGTGGTTTAGGATATATATATATCTATCTATACCCTACTGGAATGCTAGAAATAGCAAGATGTGTTAGTTTAGGCACTTTAATAAGGATGTCTAGCTTTATGAATTGGCTTCATTTGAGCTCTTCTAAAGCAATACTATTCCTCCCTGTCTTAAATTGTTCTTTTTCAGTGGTTTAGATACCACTCCTATTACTGGCTCCTGGCTGATTGCATACTTGACAAAGTTTGTCATGAGGTCATGATTTTCTGCCCTCTCCAGAAGAGATGATTATGGAGTGGCCATGCAAAGAGCTTGCTGCCCTCTCACAACATGACTTATTTTCCAGCTTGCCTCTGATTCCACCAAATTTACCTGAGGAAAACCCCTCAGCATGTGGAAGAGTGGAGAAGCCACAATGCAGATTCAT
The DNA here is from genome assembly GCA_013396975.1 of Bucco capensis. Classification (NCBI taxonomy): domain Eukaryota; kingdom Metazoa; phylum Chordata; class Aves; order Piciformes; family Bucconidae; genus Bucco; species Bucco capensis. Next base: position 229,399 of record VWZO01016142.1, read on the forward strand.
CCCACACTTGAAGGTGGATTTGTTCTTTGTCTTGGGCTCACCTTCAACCTCTCTTTGCTTTGATTTCTATTTGTATAGTTATATTAGCTAGAAACTCACTGGGTTAAGTGAATTACAGAATATTAGTGCTTTTTGGAAGGGAGCTCTGGAGATCAGCTACTCCAACACTTTTGCCAGAGCAGGAAAACCTAGAGCAGCTTGATGGGGTCTAGTTGGGTTTGGAATATCTCCAGAGATGGAGACTCCAGCATTTCTTTGGGCATCTTAGGCCAGTGAAAAGTTCCTAAAGTCTCATTAAGAGCTAACAAGTAGACTGAGAGAGAGAGAGAAAGGTCAGCAAAGCTTGTGGAGTTTCCAAGAGCACCTGGATACAAAGTGGAGCAGGTTGTTGTGTGGCTAAGGCAGAGATCTTCCACCACAAACTTAGTTATCTAAGTTAACTAAGACCTTGGTAGTTCTTATCTTCAAGCCTGGATATCAAGGTATATGTTTTCCTCATCTCCCAGGCTTTAAACAGCATTCCTTGTCTTGGCTTTCAGGACTAGTCCAGCCTTTTTCTTGCTGGTTTGTGAAATGCTAAAAGCACTCAACCAGGTTGGATCTCTAGGATTCTCCACAATTTGGTAATATCTGACACAAAAATCACACCAATCCAAACCAAAAGGAAAAACTCAACACCCCCCCCCAAATCCACCCTACTCTGTCTTTTTTTATAGATACAAATCATCAAACATGGAACTTCCAGATTTAAGAGGTTCATGTTTTGTCTTCAGATTTCAAAGCAGCTCTACTCTTGCCAGAAGTTTGGCTTTTTGTTGTTAATTCCAGACCTAGACCTTTGCTTTTGCTCCATGTCTGTGCTGAATTAGGTGGAATTACTCAGTTTCTACTGCTTTACTTCAGCTTTTAGAGCCTTTGTCAAGGACCAAACCCCAAGCACTGTTCCTGTTAGCCAGCAGAGGAGTTCTACAGATGGCTCAGTAATCTTGTGGTTGTGATGGTCTCCATATAGATGGAAACTGTGGTTTAGAGAAACAGATAATATTTGTTATTAGTTCAAATGAATAAGAAGCATGGAAAAAAAACCTTTCAGGCCTGTGAAACTTGAAGGGAAAAAAAAGGCTGAGACCTAGACTATGGATGAATGTAAAGGTTGAAGTCATTTTTCTTTCATTTAGACTCCTTCACAGTTCCTTACTTTTACTTACTCTGACACTAATGATCCTTGTTGGAGCTTCTAAATGAGGTGAATAATCTCTTTTCACTGTTGTCCCCCTGAATTGAGGACATTCATCTCTCTGGGGAGGTTATTCCTGTCTCCACTTTGCCCCTAGAAGTGTCCAGTTGTCTCCACTAAAAGATCTTTGTGTAGGCTGCTGTGTGTAACACACACATAGCACAGGAGAGGATCAAGGCTGCCATGGCATTCAGCTGTGATACTGTGGCTTGAGGCTCTGGATACACTCCAGGTTATCTCCTCTGGGGCATCCAGAAGGGGTTTCAGAGCACCTCATTTAGACTATACCTCTGCAGGACCAAATTTCTCTCTTCTGGCTTTAGGGAAACTAAGCCCAGCTGCATCCCACCAAACTTTAATCTCCTCCCTGAGACACTTCTGTCTCCTCTCTTCCAAACAGCTGTGTGTCTATTAGCTACAGGAGATGACTCTAGTGCCACCATACACACCTTGGCTCACCTGCCTGAGCTGACAAGGGGCAAGTTTAAAGTCTGCTGGCTAAAGCAGATGAGTTGAACCTTCTCCCCTCTGTTTGAAGGGACAGTTACAGCCTGTATTTGTACTACTCAGAGGACACTTTGCTCTAGTGAGAACTCATCTGGAATACTGGGTCCAGTTCTGGAGCTCTCAACACAGAAAGGACATGGAGCTGCTGGAGCAGGTGCAGAGGAGGCCACGAGAATGCTCAGGGGCTGCAACACCTCTGCTCTGAGGACAGGCTGAGGGAGCTGGCATTGTTCAGCCTGGAGAAGAGAAGGCTTCAGGGGAACTACTAGTGACCTTCCAGGACCTAAAGGGAACTTCCAAGAAGGCTGCAGAGGGCCTGTTTGCAAAGGCCTGCAGTGAAAGGACAAGGGGCAATGGTTTTAAATTGGAGAAGAGTAGATTTAGACTTGATATTAAGAGAAAGTTCCTCAGCACGAGGGTGGTGGAACACTGGCCCAGGTTGCCCAGGGAGGTGTTTGAGTTCCCATCCCTGGAGGCATTGCAGGTGAGGCTTGCCAGGGCTCTGGGCAAGCTGCTCTAGTTGGGGATGTCCCTGGCCACTGCAGGGGGGTTGGACTAGATGAGCTCCAGAGGTCCCTTCCAACCCAAACCATTCTATGAGTCTAAGATAAAGGCAGAGGCTGTGGGTACACACTGACACTTCACTGTGCAGTATGGACATGTCCTCTGAGTGTCCCAGGGAAGATATTAGCTCCCTCAGCCCAGCTTGATTTCATTTCAAAGCTGTGACTATTCAGCAAGTCATTCTGTTTGCTGGCTGCAGATCCTCTAATGCTGGGAAAAGCTGGTCCAACCTTTCAGCAGGTCTGATGGGGGTTGGACTTGGGGACAAAACTTCCACAGACTACAAAACACTTGCTACAAAACAGAGGTTTGAGAGAACTTGCTGAGATGTTTGAATGCCACATTTCTGCTCAAATTGGTCCATTCTGATCTCTGCTCAGCAAAGGAGTTGCCTGTCACCTGCCAAGGAGGTGAGAGTCTTATCTTTATGCAGCCAAAGAGATCACAGAATCATTCAGGTTGGAACAGACCTCTAAGATCATCAAGTGCAACCATCCCTAGCACTGCCATGCCACTAAGCCATGGCCCTAAGGAGAGCAGCTAGATGTTTCTTCAACCCCTGCAGGGATGGTGACTCCAACACCTCCCTGGGCAGCTTGGGCCAAGACTTAACAAGCCTTTCAGTAAAGAAATTCCTCCTGACATCCAATCTAAACCTCCTTGAGGCCAATTTCCTCTTGTCCTCTCACTGCTAACCCTGGAGAAGGAACCCACCCCCATCTCACTCCAACCTCAAGAGGACAACCCTTCCAGAACCAGCATTTGGCAGTGAGCTCAACCAGGTGTAGCTGATCCTTGGTTTGATATGACTTGATTGGACTAGATGATCTCCAGAGGTCCCTTCCAACCCCTAATATTCCATGACACATCCAAGCATTCTATGTGTACCATCTCCAGCTGCAATCAGGCTCTTCCTCTTCAGAGGGAGAGTGAAAGAAAGGCAACAGGGCCAGCCCAAAAGCCAAGGAAAGTCTCAATGGGGGGAACATCTCCATCCTTCTTATTAAACTATGACAAACCTTTAATACATGGAGACTGTTGGTAATATTTTGCTTCATTTCCTGAGGAAATGAAGCTTCTGCAGCTGTGCTCTGGTTGTTTGTTTGTCCATCAGCTTTACTCCCCTCACCCTTTCAATCATTCTTGAGCTTGTTGGCTGATTTCAGTCCAGTTTGATGGAAGGAGAAAAGCATCACTGTATTATGGCTGAAAATAGTCAGGAAAGTTAGCAGTGGGGTACAGGACAGAGACTAAGTTAGTGGGAAAGGTCATGGTGTGAGCTCAGCTTACTTATTTGCCATGAGAGCATCCACATGGAAAGGAGCCACAGGAAGCCCAGGAAATATTCCCTAAGTCTCAATGCTTCAGGAACAACATGTTAATGCTGCTTTTTCTCTTCCTAACCCCATTAGAATTCTAATTAAACTGGCCCATTCCCAAGGATTCCTTTTAACTCCCTATTTTATCTTCCAGCAATTCCACTTCTAGTTTAATGCATCCCCTCCTCGAGTCTCAGGACCTATCCATCCACCTGCTGCCCCAAAACAAACCCTAGCTTTGACCTTGCAGCTCACCTCAAAGAATAAGGGATGCTTGGATTTAAGGATCTTAGAGGTCTCTTCCAAACTTGATGATTCTATGATAGCCTTGGCTGCAACAACACATTTGCCTTGAGCCTGAGGTTCAGAGAGTAAGAAGAGAAAGAAAAAACTATTTTGGTGTATTTTGGGGGTTTTGATGATGTGGTGTTGTGTTTTGATGGGATTCCTTTCCCCTTTCCTTTCCCCTTTCCTTTCCCCTTTCCTTTCCTTTCCTTTCCTTTCCTTTCCTTTCCTTTCCTTTCCTTTCCTTTCCTTTCCTTTCCTTTCCTTTCCTTTCCTTTCCTTTCCTTTCCTTTCCCCTTTCCCCTTTCCCCTTACCCCTTACCCCTTTCCTTCCCAGCTTCCTTCTCCAGGGCAGGTATCTGCACAGGCTTACTTCCCTTTGCTCCAGAAGAACCACAATGAGTGCTTGACAACTACTTAGATCCTTAAACCAGGGACTTAAGGCCTCTTGCAGCCATCTGACAGATGGGAATGCCACCTACAAAGAGCAGCAAGAGCCCAGACAAAGACCTGTTGATGGGATTGCTCAGAGCAAGTGAACAACAAGAGGGTTTGAAAGAGATGTTCAATGCTCTGCTGCAGCTCTGCACCCAGACCAGTACAAATGTGGCTATGTGGAGGGAAACAGAAAACACTTCTAAAAACACAGAGCACACAGACTAAGTGATTATGGTGAGGTGTTGGGGTTTTTTTTTCTTAGCAGGAAGGTTGAGTGAAAAATATAATGTCAGACTTGTTCTGTATTCAGCTCTGGAGGAGGAGAAATGCTGCTGCTCATAAAGGGAGCTTTGGCAGCTGCAGAGCTTTGGCAAGGCTACAGGGTTCCTTTAGGAGCTACTGAATAGCTCCAGCTGTGCAAGGCCTTGAAATGTCTCTTGGAAGAACTGACAGACAGCTGTCCTGCTTGCCTGCCTGGGACAGGAGGAGGAGGAATTCCTTCAGCTCGTGATGTTCTTATAGAATCATAGAATCCTAGGATGGGTTGGGTTGGAAGGGAGCTCTGGAGCTCATCTAGTCCAACCCCCCTGCAGTGGCCAGGGACATCCCCAACTAGAGCAGCTTGCCCAGAGCCCTGGCAAGCCTCACCTGCAATGCCTCCAGGGATGGCAACTCAACCACCTCCCTGGGCAACCTGGGCCAGTGTTCCACCATCCTTGTGCTGAGGAACTTCTTTCTAATATCCAGTCTAAATCTACTCTTCTCCATTTTAAAACCATTGCCCCTTGTCCTTTCACTGCAGGCCTTTGCAAACAGGCCCTCTGCAGCCTGCTTGGAAGTTCCCTTTAGGTCCTGNCCTGGAGCCCTCCCCAGATCTTCGTTCGTGAAGCCTAGCCATGATGTCCTTCCCCTTGCCCATGCTTCTTTTCCTGGCTCAGGAACATCAAAGGAACACCTTCTCCATGGGACAGGCAGCAGGGAGAGTGTGACATGGGGCAGCTCCACCTCTAGAGGAGTGTCAGGAGAGCCACAGAATCCCAGAGTGTCAGGGCTTGTTGGAGAGGACCTCTGAAGATCAGCTAGTCCAACATGCCTGCAAGAGCAGGAGAACCTAGAGCAGAGTCACTCAGCAATGACAAGGGAAAGGAAAGGGAAGGAAAGGTGCAGGAAGGGAAGGTGTGGGAAGGGGAGGGAATAAAGGCAAGGGGCAAGGCAAGGGGCAAGGCAAGGGGCAAGGCAAGGCAAGGCAAGGCAAGGCAAGGGGAAAGGGGAAAAGGGAAAGGGGAAAAGGGAAAAGGGAAAATGGAAAAGGGGAAGGGGGCTGGAAGGGAGCTCTGGAGATCATCTAGCCCAACCTCCCTGCCAGAGCAGGAGAACCTAGAGCAGCTTGCCCAGGATGGGCTCTAGTTGGGTTTGGAATCTCTCCAGAGATGGAGACTCCAGCACCTCCCTGGGCAGCCTGGCACAGTGCTCCAGCAGCCTCAAAGGAAAGAAGTTCCTCCTTATGTTTAGCTAGAACTTCCTGGCTGTTATTTTTTGCCCATTACCTCTAGTCCTCTCATCTTTCTTCATCTCCTCTACTGTCCTTTTGGGAATCATTGCTGGTCAATCCGTCAAGGATCAGATTTTAGTGTCTCTTCAATCACAAAATCACAGAATCATCAAGGTTGGAAGAGACCTCTAAGATGATCAAGTCCAACCATCAACCTATCACCACCATGCCACTAATCTATGTCCCTAAATACCACATCTGCACCATTACTGAACACCTCCAGGAATGGTGATTCCTGAGCATCCTGGGCCAAGACTTAGCAACCCTGATCATAATCTCAAGATCATAATTTTCTCTTGTTAATAAAAGAAGGCAAAAACCTGATAGCCTCCCTAGAGTCACATAAACCAAGAGTGACACCTCAGATCTGGAGGGAACCTGAAGGAATTCCCATCTTTCCAATGGAGAATGATGGCAGGGCCTGGGTAACTGGCAGTGTTACTCCTGGCAGCAGCATTTCTGTTGGATTTGCTGGTGTGGCTGGGAGCAGCTGTGTGGCAGAAGGACCACATTTAAGCATCCTTGGTGGTTATTTTCTATCCTGGAAGACAGCTGCTAGCAGGGGCATTAATAGAAGGCAAGTTTAGCCTCATGCCTTTTGGAGTTCATCCTCCTAATGGAAGGAATAATTCTGACAAGTTATTTCTCTGCCTGCTGTGGGGATGTCCTCCAAGTGCTTTTTATCCTGCTGCTTCTAAATTAGTGACACAGGGAGAAAGAATAACTGCAACAAGATGAACTCTTTATGGGACAATTTCCTGTGAGCAAAAAAAAAAAGCTCTAAAGCTGCTTTTAGTAGCAGTTTCATTCCATCCATGAAGAGCTGAGCAAGCCAGACCCTTCTGAGATGCTTGCAGCAGAGTTGCCCTTTTGTTAGTTCATTTTTGGGCTAAGAAAGTGACATATTGCAACTGATGTTCTTTAGAACATATCAAGTCTAAATCTACTCATCTCCAATTAAAAATCATTGTCTTGTCCTTTCACTCCAGGCCTTTGCAAACAGGCCCTCTCCAGCCTTCTTGGAAGTTCTCTTTACGTCTAGTTGTTATTGTTAAACTCAAAACTATTACAAGATGGGAATGGTCTATTTCATTAGGGTTGGAAAAGACCTCTGAGATCATTGAGTGCAAGCATCCACCCAACATTCCCATGCTCACCACTAAGCCATGGCCCCAAGCACCACACCTACAGGTTTTTTGAACCCTTTTAGGGATGATGAGGCCATCAGCTCCCTGGGCAGCCTGGGCCAATGGCTGAGAAGAAACTCTTCCTATTATCCAACCTGAACCTCTTCTGGAGCAACCTGGACCTCCCTGGGCAGCCTGAGCCAATGGCTGAGAAGAAACTCTTCCTAATATCCAACCTGAACCTCCTCTGGAGCAACTTGGACCTCCGTGGGCAGCCTGGGACAATGCCTGAGAAGAAACTCTTCCTAATATCCAACCTGAACCTCCTCTGGAGCTACTGATGTCTGACCATGCTTAAGAGATTTCCTGACTCTTTGCATTAGGTGGTTGGTTGTTTTTTTCTCTTGCCTGGGCTCAATAAGATTTGACTGGAAAGCAGAAACTCTTTTGCTGCGTTGTTGTGGGTTGTATATTTGTCCAGCCTTTGCCAAGGTGGGGGTGGGAAAGCATTTCAACATGAAGCAAATGAATGAAACCAGACACCAATTGAAAACAGAGACTTCACCAGGGCGAAAATGGCCACTTGATTTTCCTTTCATATATTATTAAGCTCAAGAAAGCAATAAACCCACCCAATTTCATGAGGTGGCTGACAGGAGTGTAGAGCATCGATGGAAAGAGGTTAGGTTGCATGAGTGTCATCAGCAAACTCTTTTAACAACCTTCCTCCAGTGGACACATGCTCTCCATCTGTATGTTTGTGTCTGGGATACTTCCTAGGGATTGCTTCCAAAAGGAACATTTGTCACATCCACTCTGAGCTGTCAGAAACCAGCCCTAGAGCATTTCTTGACCTGTCCTGATCAAGCTAAATGGGCACAGCTCCAACCAAAGAAGTCCTAGTGAAAATTGGGCAAGGCGTAAGAGAAAACATGCGTGGAAGGCTCCTGAGAGAAGGTGAAGCAGCCACTAAATCACATTTCTCCAACTCCCTGAAAGGATAGGGTTGGTCTCTTCTCTCAGGTAACAAGAGGAAATGCTCTGCTGTTGGACCAGAGGAGGTTCAGGTTGGATATTAGGAACAATGTCTTCCTTGTAAGAGTGGTTAGGCATTGGAAGAGGCTTCCCAGGGCAGTGCTGGAGTCACCATCCCTGGAGGGGTTCAATAAACAGGTAGACATGGGGTTGAGGGACATGGGTTAGTGGCATGGGACTATTGGGTTGATGGTGATGATGATCTTGGAGGTCTTTTCCAACCTTGATGATTCTATGAAACTCAGGTTAGGGGGATGAACCCTAATCTATGCTTGCTTAGCACCAGCCTAGTTTGGATCACAACTCTTTCTGATCTGATGCTTGATGAGAAAATCCCAAAGCTGTAACACTCCTGCCTTCTAGTGTCATTCCTGGAGGAGAATATTGTCCACTGCACCTTCCAGAGAAGGTTTCTTTTACAAATCCTTGCTTATTCATGAAGGTTTTTCCTAGAAATGTACCATTTTATTTACCTGAGTTCAGTTCTGGCTTCTGCCCAGCTTTTTCTCTTCAGCTTCACTAACAGTGCCTTTCTGTCTGTTCCCTACAATCCATCTGTGTTCTTCTCAGGGAAACACCTTCCTGGAGCAAACCCTTGTGTTTGTGGAAGATCTTGCCTTTGGAATGAAGCTCCATGATTTCTCATGGCCAGGTTCAGTGATGCAGATGGCATCTAGCTCCAATCCACCTGTGGAAACAACCAAGCCTGCAGCTGTGGGTTTGCTATGGAAATGAAGCACTACCTTCTCCAAAGGCAGGGCAGGAGACTGGAGGTTCCTAATAACACTGGGTGAAGGTAGGTTCTTCTGCACAGGGAGTTTAGGATGCTTTCCAGGTGCTTCCTTCACATGGAGAAATACCATGAGCCTCCTGTTATACAGGGACTGGGCACAGGAAAATCAGAGTTTTAAAGGTGTTTAGCTGTTTAAGCTGAGATCTTTCTCACAGCTGCATACGTACAGCAGATCCAGAGAGGTGATTCTGCCACTTTGCTCTGGTGAGAACTAATCTGGAATACTGGGTCCAGTTCTGGAGCCCTCAACACAGAAAGGCCATGGAGCTGATGGAGCAGGTGCAGAGGAGGCCACGAGAATGCTCAGGGGCTGGAACACCTCTGCTCTGAGGACAGGCTGAGGGAGCTGGGATTGTTCAGCCTGGAGAAGAGAAGACTTCAGGGGGAACTACTAGTGACCTTCCAGGACCTAAAGGGAACTTCCAAGAAGGCTGCAGAGGGCCTGTTGGCAAAGGCCTGCAGGGAAAGGACAAGGGGCAATGGTTTGAAATTGGAGAAGAGTAGATTTAAACTGGACATTAGAAAGAAGTTCCTCAGCATGAGGGTGGTGGAACACTGGCCCAGGTTGCCCAGGGAGGTGGTTGAGTTGCCATCCCTGGAGGCATTGCAGGTGAGGCTTGCCAGGGCTCTGGGCAAGCTGCTCTAGTTGGGGATGTCCCTGGCCACTGCAGGGGGGTTGGACTAGATGAGCTCCAGAGGTCCCTTCCAACCCAAACCATTCTAGGATTCTATTAGTCTATGATTTAGCTATCTGAGTTTCAGCTAATCTCACAGATTTTATATCCCTTGGTTAGGATTAAATGAATTGCCATCTGAAGCTATCCATTGCACCAGGGGAGGTTTAGATTGGATGTCAGGAGGAATTTCTTTACTGAAAGGGTTGTTAAGCCTTAGCCCAGGCTGCTCAGGGAGGTGCTGGAGTCACCATCCCTGGAGGGGTTGAAGAAACATCTAGATGTTCTCCTTAGGGCCATGGCTTAGTGGCATGGTAGATGGTTGGACTTGATGATCTTAGAGGTCTATTCCAACCTTAATGATCCTGTGGCTTCATGGGAAGCAGAGTAAACCCCCAGAGCTGTCTTTCATTAACTACTCTTCATGAACATGGCTTCCCTCACTTGTTCTGATAGCAAGGGAGGGATGAGCTTCCCATGTGATGAGTCAAGGAGCTAGAGGATACCCTGCTTGGTGCAGATATCCTGCACTCCACAGAATCACAAAGGTTGGCAGAGACCTCTAAGCTCATAAAATCCAACCATACCTATCACTTCCATACCACTAAACCATGGCCCTAAAAAACACAGCTAAATGCTTCTTAAACAGGCTCAAGCCAAAAGCACACTGAGACCCAAAGATGTCCAAGCTGTTGGAACAGCTGCATCTTAACTCTTATCCTCAGCTCTACCTGAATAAATATCAGCAGGGCTGAGACCTATCATAAAAGGCTTTAGAAAGCTGAGAAAGTAACAAAGACACCTCACAAAACAGGTCTCAGGCTGAATGCTGGGCTAATATTCTCTAATCCCCAAGGACTTTTCAAAGCAACCTCTCCCCACAGAGCTCTGTTTACTCAACAACTGGCACGTGAAATGGGTATATTACCTCTGTTTATGTTCTGAAAATCAATATCACAAGGAGAGGAAAGGCTCCTTGCTTGTTATTATCCTCAGGACTTCACAAGTCCTCCTCCCCCCCATGCCCTCCTGAGAGGTTTGTGAATAGCTGAGGGCTAATAATGTCTTAATTGCCCATGAAAAGAATCCTGAACTGCTAATATAAATATATACTCAGACTGCAGAGTGTCTCCTGACTGAGAAGCTGTCATTATTAACTCAGCAAAGGATTTGTTTGGCTTCTCAAGTTTAAGATCCTATCAGCTGGTTGGTGAGGAGAAAACAAGTTTTACTTGGGTTCTGCTTTATTTTTCTGTCTCTTTTTCCCTCTCATCCTTGATGTGCTTCTGAAAGGAAAAAGAAAGATGATGAAAAGAAAACAAATGTAGATCATGTAAGTCACTTAATCAGCCACATATTGAACCTTTGAGAGGAAAGCAATAGAGAAGAGTCCATGGAGAATTGTCCACAGAGAAGAGAGAAATACCTAAGTCACCAGTCTCTTCTTTTTCACACTCCAGCAATGCTCAGATGTTTATCTCCCAGTTTTAGACAGCAGAAAATTTGGATTTAGGTCTGTGATTGTCCTACCTCGTTGTTTTTCAGCACATCCTCTGGCCAGGCTGGAAGGT
>VWZO01016142.1:240630-274296 GCA_013396975.1 Bucco capensis
CTAGAGCAGCTTGCCCAGAGCCCTGGCAAGCCTCACCTGCAATGCCTCCAGGGATGGGAACTCAACCACCTCCCTGGGCAACCTGGGACAGTGTTCCACCACCCTCGTGGGGAGGAACTTCTTTCTAATATCCAGTTTAAGTCTGTTCTTCTCCAATTTCAAACCATTGCCCCTTGTCCTTTCCCTCCAGGCCTTTGCAAACAGGCCCTCTGCAGCCTTCTTGGAAGTTCCCTTTAGGTCCTGGAAGGTCACTAGTAGTTCCCCTGAAGCCTTCTCTTCTCCAGGCTGAACAATGCCAGCTCCCTCAGCCTGTCCTCAGAGCAGAGGTGTTCCAGCCCCTGAGCATTCTCGTGGCCTCCTCTGCACCTGCTCCAGCAGCTCCATGGCCTTTCTGTATGCCTCCAAGGATGGGGCCTCAACCAATCAAGTGAGTTTATTTGTCACTATGAGCAATCTAGATGATAGGAGCATGCAATCTGATGCAACAGAGAGTGGAAAATTCAGATGGGACAAGAGAAATCCAAGCTACTCCTCTTGGTGCACACAACTAACCCCAAGACTGCCCCATGGCAATCACTTGACTGCGTGGCAGCTTGCTAGGAGCATCCTGGCAGGTTCTCCATCCTCTTGGGACCTCCTACCAAGTGTAGTGTGGATATACCCAAAGCTGTGGATGCAGGCAGCTGAAGCAGAGCTACAAAGCCTGTTTCATCCATCAGGGGCTTTGCTGGCAGCTCCTGGTGTGCAGTTGTCCTTCTGATACCCCCCTGCTGCACTTCATCCTGCTCTTTCAAGGCAGAGCTGAACAGAGTCAGCACATGGGGCTGCTCCAAGGCCACCCAGAATAAGCACAGGCCTTGGAACAGGAGCCATGTCTCCTTGCTCTCAAGCTCAAGAGAGGGTTTGGGCCTGGTTTTTTTGTTTGTTTTATTATTATTTTTAAAGAACAAGACCTTCCTTCCTGTAGGTTGCTGAGTGCCCTGGCAGCAGCCACAGAGAAGAGGCCAAGCTTCAGCTCTTGTCTAGAACTGGGCACAACTTCCTAGCAATCCAAGAGCTAGCTGTCTGTTGGGACACAGGGAGAGAGGCTTCCAGTGCAACTAAAGTAAGGAAAACCTTATCCCAAATCACTTCTCCATCCCTTTCCTTCCCACTAATTCTCTTTGCATCACGTGGACAGAGGATGTTTCTCCTGGTCATAGCCTGGCTGCTGGTACATCCTCCCCCCCCCTCCTTGGGCTACTGTGGCCCCCAGGGGTAGAAATTCTGCTTCACAGAGAGGTTCAGGTGTTGCTAAACTGGCTTCAGAGGAGGATGACACTCAACCTTCTCTTCAATCCTCCATCAAGAAAACTCCTTCTACCTCTCTCAAGGATCAGGGCTGGAGATGACACTCAGGGGAAGATCTCCATCAAAGCCTTTCCAAACAGCTCCAGAGGAAATGTTTGACTTCCTAATGAAATCCATCTTCTCATGGATTAAATACTATTCTCTTGGGTTAAAAATGCAGTCCTGTGGAGGAGAACTAAGGAAAAGGGATAACTCTAGGGGAACACATCCCTGAATCTTGGTCAAGAACTTTGTCACTTGTTCTGGAGCATTTAGGGATGTGGGAAAACAACAGGAATACCTTCTAAAGAGCCTGGTCATGGAGCTGGCAGGAAGCACCAAGCTAACCAAAAAGACCTGTGTGATGTATGGGAGCAGCACAGCTCAGCTCTTAGCTGTGTCTTGGCAGAATTGTCCTGCTCTGCTTCTCTACCAGCCTTGGTTTGGAAAGCAGAGAGCAGGAATGAGAGATACCAAGGGACTTGAGATGCACAGAAGGTACTTCATGGAGCTGTTGAAGCAGAATCACAGAATCACAGAATGTTAGGGGTTGGAAGGGCCCTAGAGAGATCGTCTAGTGCAACCCCCCTGCCAGAGCAGGATCACCTAGACCAGCTCACACAGCAATGTGTCCAGGCAGCTCTGCAATGGCTCCAGACAAGGAGACTCCACAGGCTCCTGGGCAGCCTGGGCCAGTGCTCTGGCACCTGAACTGCAAACAGGTTTCTCCTCGTGTTAATACTAAACCTCCTGTGCTCCAACTTGCTCCCATTCCCTCTTGTCCTACCATTGGATGCCATGGAGCAGAGCCTGGCTCTCTCCTCCTCACACTCACCCTTCCCATATTTCTAAGCATTGCTGAGGTCTCCTCTCAGTCTCCTCTTGTCCAGGCTGCAGAGACCCAGCTCTCTCAGCCTGTCCTCCTAGGGCACATGCTCCACTCCTTTCAGGATCTTGCTGGCCCTGGGCTGGACTCTCTCCAGCAGCTCCCTATCCTTGTGGAGCTGAGGGGCCCACAACTGGACACAGCATTCCAGGGGAGGCCTCCCCAGGGCACAGGAGAGGGGAGAAGAACCTCTCTGGCTCTGCTGGCCACGCTCCTCTTCATGCATCCTAGGATGCCATTGGCCTCTTGGCCACAAGGGCACATTGCTGCCTCATGGGCATCCTCCTAGCCACCAGCACTCCTAGAGCTTTTTCCCCAGGGCTCTTCTCCAACAGATCAGTTCCCAGTCTGGACTGATCCATGGGCTTGTTCTTTCCCACATGCAGTACCTTGCACTTCCCCTTGTTAAATGTCATTAAGTTTCTCCCTGCCCATGTCTCTAGCCTGTCCAGTTATGTAGCTCAGCAGTGTGTGACCTTCTGCATGCTTGAAAAACAAGGCTGGATTGGCAAGGAACTAGAGGAAAATGCCTAGAATGTTTATTCTACCTCAGATTCTAGACATTTCAGGATTAATGGTTGGTATGAGCATCATCCAGCAACTGATATTTGGGGAAGCACAGCTCTCAGAACAATCCCATTCATTATTCCAGCCCACTTGCCTCAAAGCTCCCTTTTCCACATGAGAATGGAGGGGAAAACACACATTAAAAGAAAATAAATAGATAAATAGGATTCCAAACTGATTTTTTTTCATCTCACAGTGATTTTCCTCCTCTATAATTATGCCTCTTTTCTTCATTAACTGGCTAATGACTAGTTGGCTTGCCAGCAGAACAGTGAGCTGGGGTTTGAAAAGCAGAGGTTGTGTGTGTGTGCTGAGCCCTCTCCATCCAAGCAGATCTTTGTGCCAAGGGGGGGATGGCTTTCTTTGGAGAGACCAGAAACATTTCCACTCCAGCAGCCTCTGATGGCAGGCAGGGTGCAAGGATTAGGAACTGACTCCATTCAAAGAGCAGACAGCTGCTTGGAGGGAGAACTCCTCTCTGACAATTTGCACTCAAAGTAGGGAGAGGCAAAGAGGGAAAAAATAAAAGGCCCTGGGAATCATTGTAGCTTAATCCCTCCTTTGGCAGGAGATAAAACTAGGCCTTTCCAATGCTCTATCATTTCTTGCATTGACCTGGAAAGAGATTTCTCTATTCACTGGGCTGTAAACCTCCTTTTTTTTTTGATATATATCTGCATATATTTACTAGATGAGGTAGAAGAACTGAAGCTCCAGCAGAGAGAACATCTGGGGCTAGGAGCCTGGGAAGAAACTTCCTCTCAGGTTAAATGAGGGAATATAGCAGAGGTGACCAGGAGCTGCTCAAATCACTTGAGGGATTGTTCTTTTAAGCTTCCAGGGGAAGGTTTTCTCATCTTCTGTGGAATTGGCTGAGATTTCCAGAAGTGGCTAATGATTTTCAGCCAAATTGAATGCCAAATTGCCAACTCTGATTTTTTTGAGACTGGGTGAACAGCTCTGAGGAAAAGTCAAATGATAGAATCAGAGCATGGTTTGGGTTGGAAGGGAGTTTTCAAGGTCATCTAGGCCAACCTTCCCTGCAGTGAGCGCCAACCTTCCCAACTAGATCAGGTTGCTCAGAGCCCTGGCAAGCCTCACCTTGAATGCCTCCAAGGATGGGGCCCCAATCCAAGAAGGCAAATGGCATCCTGGCCTGCATCAGGAACCTCCAGGGATGGAGCATCCACCACCTCTCTGAGCAAGCTGTTTCTTTCCCCATTACAATAAAATAATGTCTTCTTTAGATCTTAGTCTAAATCTCTCTCTTTTAGTTTAAAACCATTTTCTCTTGTCCTCTCACCACAGCTCCTGCTTAATAGTTTATCCCCATCTTTCTGATAGACTCCCTCCAGGTATGAAGACAGGCTGAGACAGTTGGGATTGTTCAGCCTGGAAAACAGAAGGCTTTGAGGGGATCTTATAGCAGCTTTCCAGTACCTAAAGGGAGATTATAGGACAGAGGGGGAGAGACTTTTTAAGTGGTCAGACTCTGATAGGACAAGGGGGAATGGTTATAAGCTGAAGGAGGGGAAATTTAGATTGGAGAGTATGAGGAGGTTCTTTCCCCAGAGAGTGGTTAGGCACTGGCCCAGGTTGCCCAGAGAGGATGTGGATGGTCCATCCCTGGCCGTGTTCAAGGCCAGGCTGGATGCAGCCCTGGGTGAGCTGGGCTAGTGATTGGCATCCCTGCTCAGTGTGGGGAGGTTGGAACTAGATGATCTTTAGGGTCCCTTCCAACCTGCCCATTCTAGGATTCTATGATTCTATGATTGGAAAACCACTAAGGTCTCCTTCTCTCTTCCAAGCTGAACAAGCCCAACTCCCTCAGCCTGTCCTCAGAGCAGAGTAGTTCCAACTCTCCAACCATTTCTATGGCTTCCTCTAGACCTGCCAGCAATGTGTCCTTGTTTCCAAGAGGCCAATGGCATCCTAGGATGCATTAAGAGGAGCGTGGCCAGCAGAGCCAGAGAGGTTCTTCTCCCCTCTCCTCTGCCCTGGGGAAGCCTCCCCTGCAATCCTGTGTCCAGGAGACAAGGAACCATGTTGAAAACAGACACACCAGTGTTGGGAAAGTGGTACAGGAATGGGTATAACATACAGAGAGGGAAGGGCTGGAGCTCAACAGACCTTGACAGTGCTAGCACAGCCCCTCCCAAGGCACGTTGAGCATGTTGGATAATGAAAAGCTCATTGCTGAAGTGTGTCTCTCTAATTAATTGCTGCATTTGGCACAGTAATTGCTCTCCAATTGACTTGCTGCTGAGTTCAACAAGGGCTGGAAACTCTGGCAGGGTCAGCTCACCCTGCTGGCAGCTGATGTTGAGACCCTCCAAGGTGCTCAGCTGGCTCTCCCTGCCTGCCTGCTGGGAAGAGACAGTGTGGTGGAAGGGATGGTTGTTAAGAGTTGGAGCTGGGCCAACCACTAAGCCAGGAACAGCTTGAAGTGAACTTCCAAGCCTGCTCTAGCAGAGCAGAGAGCACAAAAAGACAGTCTAGAGACACTGGTCAGCTGTCCTTCTGCTAAGAAAATCACTCAGTACTGTGGAGCATCCTCAGTTTACAGCATGGAATCATGAGATGGTTGGAAAAGACCTCTGAGAGCATCCAATCCAAGCATCCACCCCACACTGCTATGCTCATCACTAAACCATGGCCTCAAGCAACACATCCACATGTTTTTTTTTGGCACTTCCAGGGATGGTGACTCCACCACCTCCCAGGGCATCCTGTTCCAATGCATGGTGACCCTCTGGGGGAAGAAATTACTCCTAATATCCAACCTGAACCTCCCCTGGTGCAACTTGAAGCCATTTTACTCTTGTCCTATCACTTCTTACTCTCTTTTTTTGGGAAGCACCAACAACTGAAAAGCTCCTGGCAGAGGCCCAACAACAGCCAACAAGGAGCAATTGGGATCATGCTCCCAAGAGTCTCCTGTAGAAGGTGGCAGCTGGAACAGGACCACAGATATCACCTGTGACCTGTGAGGTTTCTTTCTCCATGGAGATGGAAGGAAAGCAGAGTGAGGATATAGCTGGATCCAGTGTTTTCCTTAGGGCCATGATTTAGTGGCATGGTAGTGATAGGTTGATGGTTGGACTTGATGAGCTTAGAGGTCTCTTCCAACTTGAATGATTCTGTGTGTGACCAGGGAGGGGTAGGAGGATCTCCTCCACCCTGAGCATGCACAGAGTCAAACACATGGAGCTGCTGGCAAGAACATATGCAGGAAAGCAGTAGGAATCTTCAGATAAGGTTGTCCTGGCTCTACTTTCTCCAACCACCCTCAATCCTCTTCTCAGCCCTGAGCCTCTCCCTTGCTTTCCCTACTTTGAAAACAAAAGGTCCCTTCAGGCAATGCCAAAGTGCAACTAGATAAACAAGAGAAGAAGCCATCCTCTTTCCTTCTGCTCCTCTTAGGGTGTCTGAAAGCCATAAAAAAAACCCCAAAACAACTCTAAAAAAAATCCCCTGCTGACTTCACACTCTGCTGGAGAAGGAGATTTGAAAGCAACACAAATAATTGTCACTGTGTTTAGTCAGAGTCCATAAAAGCACTAAAGGCCTGGCAGTGTCCAACCCAGGAGAGAATAAATTGCCAGTTCATCAGCACTCCCTACAAAGGAGCCTGGAAAGAAGTTTTCTTTCCTTTCTTTTCCTCAGGAAAACAAAACTGATGGGGAGGGAAAAAAAGAGAGCTGAGAGAGTCTGGCAACCTATATGTCATGTCTAATGATATTAAGTGGGGAGCAATAAACTGGAAGGCTTTGAGTGATGGGATAGGGGAAAAAAAAAGAAGACAGAAAAACATTGCTTACACTGATTGCTTGTTGGACCAGGGAGTAAATCTGTAGTAAAATGTCCTATTCATAGGGATAAGCAGAAAAGTGGCAAAAGCAAGGAGGTGACATGGTCTAGCTTGTCCCAGATGATTTTCAGAGAGGGAGAAACAGGCTGCCCAGGGCAGTGATGGAGTCACCATCCCTTCAAGAAGCATGGAGATGTGGCACTTTAGGGACATGGTGCTGTTAGGTTGACAGTTGGACTTGATGATCTTGAAGGTCCCTTCCAATGATAATGTGATTGGGGATTGAAATGAGGCAACCAGTGAGCATTTTTCTCTTTGGAAACATCCCAATAGATGACATGTGTTGGGAAGGGATATATGTCACTTTGGCCCAACTGTTGCAGAAGCCTTGGTAACCCAGAGAAAGGAAGAAGTTCTCCATCAAACAAAGAGAGGTAGAAATAACATCCTTTCTCTTCAAGGCTGATGTTCCTTGGGCAAGGAGGCTACCATTTAAACCCTTGGGATTGGAACTGTTCAATCTTAGAGAATCATAGAATCAGTAAGGTTGGAAAAGACCTCCAAGATCAGCAAGTCCAACTGTCACCCCCATGCCACTAAACTATGTCACTAAGTGCCACATCTCTCTATGTTTTTTGAACCCCTCCAGGGATGGTGACTCCAGCACTGCCCTAGGCAGCCTGGGCCAATGCCCAGACATCTTTCCTAATCTCCAACCTGAACCTCTTCTGGCACAACTTGAGGCCATTTCCTCTTGGCCTGTAGCTAAAGATAGATTCAGTCTTCTTCTTCTGAAGGTTCAATCTTCTTTTTTCTGGGAAATAGCCACTGCTGCATGCAGAGCCTTGTACAACCTTTTTAATTAGATGTGACAGCTCAGGGTTCAAGCATGTGAGGAATTCCAGGCTGGATGAAAAGGAACCCAGGCAGAGATCAATGGGGATAAAGAAGCAGCGATAAGGAGAAGGACCTGCTTAATCTTGTTTTGATCTCTGTTTATTTATCCCCTGTCAGCAGCCCTCTCCTGATCAAACACACAGGCATGTAGAACCCAGCACGCTTACTCCTTCTGACATGACAAGAACAACAGAGCTGGTGCTCACACATCCCTGCTCACCCCATCCCTTGGCAAACAAGGTCTTCTGCTGGCTGACACGCAGCATCACTGCCTGTGTTTGCTCTCAGGCTCCTCAAAACACTCAACTCTGGCTCTTTTCCCTTCCCCTTGCACCTGATAGGGAGTGTTGCTCCTCTCCCACACCTCCCCACTTGACATCTTGCATAGTGGTTGGGCTAGAGATCACTGAGGCAAGTGCAGGAGGTGCTGGAGAATGGTGGCACTCAGCCCTTGCCTCTTGCTTGCTTCAAGAAGTCCAACTCGTCGCAAGTTATTTTTGCTCCATGGCTTGTTTTTTTAAGGTGTAGAAATCACAGTTTGCACTGCTCTTCAAAACAGGCACTCTGCAAAGGATATGGTGATGGTCTAGAAGCTCAACATGGGAACACTGCATGGAAGTCAGGAGAAAGTTCTTCCCTGCAAGGGTTGTTATGTCTTGGCCCAGGCTGCCCAGGGAGGTGCTGGAGTCACCACCCCTGCAGGGGTTGAAGAAACATCTAGATGTTCTACTTAGAGACATGGTTTAGTGGCATGGGGGTGATAGATTGGACCTCATGAGCTTAGAGGTCTCTTCCAGCCTTGATGATTCTGTGATTCCAACCTGAGGAGCTACCTGAGATCTGGATGCATTTGGGAGGAGCTAGAAGATTTAGACTTAGAATCCTAGAATCCTGGAATGGTTTGGGTTGGAAGGGACCTCTGGAGCTCATCTAGTCCAACCCCCCTGCAGTGGGCAGGGACATCCCCAACTAGATCAGCTTGCCCAGAGCCCTAGCAAACCTCACCCACAATGCCTCCAGGGATGGGAACTCAACCACCTCCCTGGGCAACCTGGGCCAGTGTTCCACCACCCTCATGGGGAGGAACTTCTTCCTAATATCCAGTTTCAATCTCCTCTTCTCCAATTTAAAACCATTGCCCCTTGTCCTTTCCCTGCAGGCCTTTGCAAACAGGCCCTCTGCAGCCTGCTTGGAAGTTCCCTTTAGGTACTGGAAGGTCACTAGTAGTTCCCCTGAAGCCTTCTCTTCTCCAGGCTGAACAATCCCAGCTCCCTCAGCCTGTCCTCAGAGCAGAGGTGTTGCAGCCCCTGAGCATTCTCGTGGCCTCCTCTGCACCTGCTCTATCAGCTCCATGGCCTTTGTGTGTTGAGGGCTCCAGAGCTGGCCCCAGTATTGCAGAGGAGGTGTGAGCAGAGCAGAGTGCAGTGGCAGAATCACCTCTCTGGGCTCTTCCTCTCCAAAACTTTCAGATGAAGTAACTTCTAGTGTTATTTAGCTCTTGACAGAAAAGAAAGACAAGAAGCAGAGCTGGCATTGAAGGCCAGCACACAGGCTGAAGTCTACCCCTGGGCCCACCCCAGCACTCTAAGGATATTTGCCTCCAGAAGCAAGATGTGAAGGATAAGTCTGAGTTGAGGTGCAGACCCAGAACTTTTGGGGTGTTCAGATCCAAGAGATGCAGAACAGCAAGAAAATGAAGGAATCCTAGAATCCTAGAATGCTTTGGGTTGGAAGGGACCTCTGGAGCTCATCTAGTCCAACCCCCCTGCAGTGGCCAGGGACATCCCCAACTAGATCATAGACTCATAGAATGGTTTGGGTTGGAAGGGACAAGGAAAGAAGAAAAGCAGGGAGAAAAAAATCCTGAAGAGGGCAAGGCAAAGTACTTTATTAAATGTTAGGGATACCTTAATGTTTGGCTGAATGTTTCTTCTGAACTTCTAACTCCTTTGCTTGTGTTATTCCTGTATCCCTTCCAACTCTCTCTCCATCTGGTCTGGAAATAGAGCTTCCCACTCTTCTTTAAGGGTGAGGTGCAATGTCTGCCAAGTCTTTTTGCCCTAACTGAGGACCTCTGTTAGCATTTTCTCCTCACCTGTGGTTGATACCTCCAGATGTGCCAAGTGAGAGAAGGATGTGCTTTTTCTAAGCCACCTCTACAGGTACTTCTTGTCCCAGAGGCTCTATAACCATTACTATTTTCTGATCTGGCATCTTCTCTGATCTTCTTGGCCAGCTTGGAGCAGGCAACAGATTTGTCTTTATGAGTGTGTGGTGGTACAATGTGTTCAGACCAAGGGGTGTACATGACCATCTCTCCTGTGGAACTGCAGCCAAACCAGGCCTAAAGAGGTCTTTACAGAAGCTTCTTTGTGTTACTGATGACCTTTTAGAAGAAATGATGCTCTTATCCCATTTCTAACCCCAGATGATTGCTTTCCATTCCAGGGCAGGAGTGAACCCAACAGGCAAGAAGAACCTGACAGTCCTCAGCTGCATAAGGGTTTTGGAGAACTTATATACCTTCCTGAGCATGGTTCACCTGCTGTTGTGTGGACATGAGGTGTTCATGAACCATAAATCAAGCCAAGGATGAGGTTCTTCCCACTTCCTGAGCTCACTGATCAAACACCTCAAGATATTCAGGTTTAAAATCCCCCAGGTAGGCATTACAGATGTGTTCTGTATCTCCTTAGCCTCAGCACCTGCCAGGGATCAGCTGTCTGTGGGAGGATGCTAGGCACAGATTACACAGACTAAAGAAGTAAAAGGATAATAAATAATAAAAGGATTGCTCAAGCTGCTGCATTTTAACTTCTATTTAATGGATTACTTTCTTTTGAGGTAGCTCCATGATTACTGAAGCACTTTTGCTTTCTCAAGTTTGCAGGTGATCCCAAGCTTGGAGCAGTGGCTGGCACACCAGGAGCTGTGCTGCCATCCAGAGTGACCTGGACAGGCTAGAGACATGGGCAGGGAGANACACCATTCATGGGGAAGAAACCATCAGCAAGCCAGCCAAAGGTCTTCTTCTCCATCAGGGTAGGATGGAGTGGTGATGGCACCAAGCCTGATGTTGTTCAAGAAGCTCTTGGACAGTGCTCTGAGGAATATGGTGTGACATGGTTTAGTGGTATGGGAGTGCTAGGTATGGTTGGACTTGATGATCTTAGAGGTTTCTTCCAACCTTCATGATTCTGTGATTTAAATGCAGTTCTATTGCCTCCCAAACTTAGTCCTAGCTGTAGTTTGTGCTTTCTTACTTCACAACCCCATCCTGCACGTAGCTGCTTTGAGTTCAGACATGGCAAAACATGCCCAGAAATGACAACCTCTCTGTGTGCCTCAAACTCACTGCAATGTGATCTTTCTAGGTCCCTTCCAACCCCTAACATTCTGGGATTCTGTGATTCTCTTGTCCTGCTTCTGAAGCTGAAGGCAACGAAAATACTGAACCTTTTGAGCCAGACTCCTCAGACACAGCACTGAGAGCACTGATGCTCCAAGTGAGCAGACTGAACTGCTACAGCATGAGCTGAAGAACTTTCCAGCAGAGATAAGGAAGGATCTGCACATCACTCACTAAACCCCAAGCTCCTGGTGCTCCAGATGGTCCCTCTGCTCTCTTGCTGATCATGAGCAGAGCTGGGCAGCCCCATCAGTAAATCAAGCTAAATGCTTTGTTCTAATAGTCCTCATTACAGAACATTGATAGATGAACTGTGCTCCAGCTCAGTTTATGAGCAAGGCTTTTCTGCTCTCCCTGGCAGTGTGATTAATGGCAGGTTCACATGTTTAACATTAGAGACCACTATTTATGGCCTTAAAAACAGCCAAGAAGAAAGCAAAATGTCTGCTGTGACAGCTTATAGAGCACAAGTGTCAGAGCTTATCAAGGATCCTCTCATCCATTTGAGCTTCAAGAGATGCTATCATTTACCAGGCTGACCTGCAGCCTCTTTGAGATGTTCTTTGTATGGTAATCCAGTTAAGATCAAAATGCAGCTGCAGTGAGACATAGCTGAAGGCTTTCAGATGCTCCATGACACCATTCATGGGGAAGAAACCATCAGCAAGCCAGCCAAAGGTCTTCTTCTCCATCAGGGTAGGATGGAGTGGTGATGGCACCAAGCCTGATGTTGTTCAAGAAGCTCTTGGACAGTGCTCTGAGGAATATGGTGTGACATGGTTTAGTGGTATGGGAGTGCTAGGTATGGTTGGACTTGATGATCTTAGAGGTTTCTTCCAACCTTCATGATTCTGTGATTTAAATGCAGTTCTATTGCCTCCCAAACTTAGTCCTAGCTGTAGTTTGTGCTTTCTTACTTCACAACCCCATCCTGCACGTAGCTGCTTTGAGTTCAGACATGGCAAAACATGCCCAGAAATGACAACCTCTCTGTGTGCCTCAAACTCACTGCAATGTGATCTTTCTAGGTCCCTTCCAACCCCTAACATTCTATGATTCTATGATAATGTACACTGAAACCAGAGCACACTGCAGCTCTTTGCAGTTTCTCACCTTCAAGCTCACTGCAGATGTGTCTTGTGAACCAGTTCAGGCAAAGAGAGGAAGGTGAATGATAGTCCTCCACATTGCTGGACAAATAATCACCCAATCTTATGTCAATAAAACTTGTGCAATCTGCCAGCATTTCCACAAATACCTCAAGGTGTTTAGCTCTGATTCATGGAACCACTTCAGCATGTGCTTGACTGCAACTGCATGTTGGTACCTCCTTCAAGTTAATGATTCTGGGGTGTATCTGGGATTACCTGCATGTTGAAGTGTCTTCAAGTGCTTCAGTGATGTCCTGAACAAGGCCAGGCAGCATTAGTCACTCAGTACCTGTCCTATTCCAGGAGCACATTAATAAATCAAGCTGGCCAAGCTGTCTGTGAGCTCATCTCTGAAGCATGTTGTGATGGCAACCAGTGAGGAGTGCAGCTCCTGCAGCAGATCATGCCTGCAGGCATGTCCCTGATGTGCAAGAGGCCAATCCAGGGCAGTTGGAGAGATTTAGCTTGGCAATAGGTTCCTTTCATCTGTTTTCCTCACTCTTCTGAGGTCATAGAATGGTTTGGGTTGGAAGGGAGCTCTGGAGCTCATCTAGTCCAACCCTCCTGCAGTGGCCAGGGACATCCCCAACTAGAGCAGCTTGCCCAGAGCCCTGGCAAGCCTCACCTGCAATGCCTCCAGGGATGGCAACTCAACCACCTCCCTGGGCAACCTGGGCCAGTGTTCCACCACCCTCATGCTGAGGAACTTTTTCCTAGTATCCAGTCTAAATGGACTCCTCTCCAATTTAAAACCATTGCCCCTTGTCCTTTCAGTCCAGACTCCATCCAGAACATCCATCCCTAGCATTCCCACACCACTAACCCATGGTCCTAAGGAGAGCATCTAGATGTATCTTCAACCCCTGCAGGGATGGTGACTCCAGCACCTCCCTGGGCAGCCTGGACCAAGGCTTAACAACCCTTTCAGGGAAGAAATTCCTCCTGAAGTTTCAACCAGCTTTATCACCAGGCTTGAGCACCAAATGAACAGGTTGTTTCTCCAAGGGAAGACTTAAGCTGGCATCATAACACACTACCCAACTTCCAGCCTAGAGCAGATCCCTTTCAAGAGCCTGCAGGCAGTGCTGTTTCACATCATTTGGAGGGTTAAAAACATTATCCCCCCACTAGCTGGGAAAAGGATTTGGTTGCTTTCTGCTTTGGAAAATGATAAAGAGCTCTCAACTTCAGCTGTGAGTTGTAGTTAAATCACTGCCTGGGGTCAGTTGCAAGCTTTCCTGAGCTGGGTAGGGAGATAGGAGCTTAGCAAACATCTCCATCTGATGTTAAGGGAAAGACTTACTGAGGAGTTCACATTTACCCAGAGATTTATTGGAGGAGAGGGCAGGCTTGTAAGAGGACATGCCTCTGAGAGAGAAATTCATTTTCCTGTTTATTTATCTAGGGTAGAAAAATGGTCCTGCCTAGCAGAGCATATGCTGGGGGTAATGAAAGACAAACGTCAGCCTTGGGAAGGAAAAACACCAATTCATCAAAGGGCCCAGGAGAACAAACAACTTGGTCATTAAAACACAACTGAAAGGTGCCTTCTCCTCTTCACTCCACCTGCTTTCCCAAGTCAGGGGCTGCATGGGAAACTGCTGCTCTCTTTCTACTTTCTTCTACTTACTTGCTGTCTTGGAGTAGATGAAAGGCTTTTAGCATCCCTGGCATGGGTTAAAAAAAGAAGCCCCCCAAACCCAAAACCTAGGTCTAGAGGATTTGCAATCATAGAATCATGAGATGGTTGGCAAAGCCCTCTGAGATCATCCAGTCCAAGCATGCACCCAACATTCCCATGCTCACCACTAAACCATGGCCTCAAGCAACACATCCACATGTTTTTTTGGACACTTCCAGGGATGGTGACTCCATCATCACCCTGGGCATCCTGTTCCAATGCATAGTGACCCTCTGGGGGAAGAAATTGCTCCTAATATCCAACCTGAACCTCCCTTGATGCAATTTGAAGCCATTTTACTCTTGTCCTAACACTTTGTTACTTGGGAGAAGAGACCAAGCCCAGCTTTTTCTTCACTGTTTTGGAGAAGACCATGTCTGCTTTCAGTCCAACTAGAAGCACTCACTCTTTGCCTGGACCAAATTTTGGAAGGCAATCTGTACCCTCAGAGCAATTCCTCTTGGTAAAGGCTAGAAGCTGGTAACAAGATCCAACCCAAGAATCCTCCTCTGAATTAGGAGGAAGCAATCAACCTCTTCTAAATGTTCCCAGGATGGGAAAGCAATTTCCTCCTCCAGCTGTAAGAACAGAGCAGCTTGGAAGGTCTCAGGGAAAGTAATTATTGCTCTTTGATGAGTCTATCAGGAGGCTGAGTGTGGTTCCTTGGTGTGAATAAACATTTCTGTCTTTGACCTAATTGTCTATGTAAATACAACAAGAAGAAAACATCAGTCTGGTGTCTGCCTCCCTACATCTGCTGGTGGTTTCTGTCATGAAGTATCAGACAGATAGATGCACATAAATAAGGAATAAGAGTAAGGATCCATGTGGTAGTTATCCCAGATGAATCCACAAAGGTTTGGGCTCTTCTCACTGGTCTGTTCATTCTCTGTGTAACATCAGTCATCAGCATCACTGGAAACTCTAACTGATTCATTTCAGTAAAGCCATGGAATAAAACAGAGAAGTATTAGTGGTGCTGTGGTTGTCCCTCAGATTGTCTTTTATCACAGAATCATGAAGGTTGGAAGAGACCTCTAAGCTCATCCAGTCCAAGCATCCCTATCACTCCCATGCCACTAACCCATGGCCCTAAGGAGAGCATCTAGATGTCTCTCCAACCCCTGCAGGGATGGTGACTCCAGCACCTCCCTGGGCAGCCTGTACTAATGCCTAACAACCCTTGCAGGGAAGAAATTCCTCCTGACATCCAAGCTGAACTCTTCTAGTACAACTTGAGGCCATTTCCTCTTGTCCTCTCACTATTAACCTAGGAGAAGAGATCTACCCCATCTCACTCCACCTCCTTTCAGGAGAATGAGAAGGTCTCCCTTGAGTGTCCTTTTCTCCAGACAAACCAACCCCAATTCCCTCAGCTGCTCCTCAGAAGACTTCTTCTCCAGACCCCTTCCCCAGCCTTGTTGTCCTTCTATAGAAGACACAGTTCAGTCTTCTCCAAAGAGGTCAGCTGAGCCCAAAAGATCACCTTGACAATTCCCACTTGTTACCAATGACTTGCTGCTTAAAAAACACAAACAACAACAACAAAAAACACCAAAGGGAGACTTGGAGATTTCTCTTTAAGTGTAGATTGGCTCTAAAAAAACATGACTGGAGGAGAAAACCAACCTGGTTTCCACTTGAAATCTGCAAAGTGGACCAGAGAAAGGACAATACAGCTTCAATCTGGGAACACCTTGTAAAAACCAAAGCCTGGAGACATATGCCTAGCTTCAGATGACTCACCAGCCTGATCCCCAAAAACATTTGGGTGTTGACATTTCTTTGGATGGAACTGGAAACTTCCCAACCATCATCCACTTGAGCTGGGGATTTTCTTAACCTATAAAACTCAAGGAGCTGTTTCTTCTCCCCA
This sequence comes from Bucco capensis, assembly GCA_013396975.1. NCBI lineage: Eukaryota > Metazoa > Chordata > Aves > Piciformes > Bucconidae > Bucco > Bucco capensis. The sequence continues at coordinate 256,238 of VWZO01016142.1, forward strand.
GACCACTGCTGTGGCTCTGAGACTCAATAGAGCCCTTGTGTGAGTGAGTGAGCTTCTTGACAACTCTTGGCACCTAGGCTTTTCTTTTCCAAAAGGCAGCCAGGTTTAACTTCTGACCTATGAATACATCTAGCTGGGGTACAGCAAGGCCACAGGCATCTCAAATTGGACACATTGCTTTGTGCCCACGCTCAACCCAAGCCCTGAGAGGTTTGTGAGCCAACAGGGAGATGAACTCCTTGTGGAAGAGCTAAGACATGAGGAGGCAGAATCCTCTCTTATTTTTACTGCTTTCTTTGGTTGGTTTGGGGTTTTTGTTTGTTTGTTTGTTTTTCTGAGTCTCAATCCAGAGAGGAATAACAGGGATGAGCTCTCCAGTTTGGGTGTACCAACTCCTGTGTGTAAGGACACAAATTCATGCCTTCATACCCACGTGGAAAGGAGTAGCAGCTCTTCCCACATCTCCCCTTTCAGCTCAGCTGCTGATCAACCCAGGATGCTGTTAAGGAGAGGGGAGAAATGACAACTATTAGGTAGTTGCAAGAAAAAGCTCCTCCACTCACTTATTCCTTCCTTCCATGTCCCACAGAGGATCCATGGCACCAGTCTACTTTCCTGCTGCTCCCAGTGTGTTGCCTTATATAATATAATGCCAGTCCAGACAGTGATAGAGTGAGTGGGAGACATCTCATCCAGCTTTAGCCATCAAGAAAGGCTTGAAACAAAATCTCTGCAATCAACAGAAGGAAAGAAACCTGTGGTATATTCATTTTCACTTAGTGTGGGCTGATGGCACTCATCTCCTTCTACTGAAGAGAAAACACCAGAGATCATTTCCCTTCCCTTCAAGAAAGATATTGAGGTGCTGGAGTGTGTCCAGAGAAGGGCAAAAATGCTGGTGAAAGGTCTAGAGTCTTGTGAGGAGCAGCTGAGGGAAGTGGGGTTGGTTAGGCTGGAGAAGAGGATGCTCAGGGGAGATCTTCTTGCTCTTTACAACTCCCTGCAAGGAGTTGGAGTGAGGCAAAGGTTGGTCTCTTCTCCCAGATAACTAGTGCTAGGACAAGAGGAAATTTGGGCCAGAAAGCTTGGCTACTGGCTAACAAGAGAAGCTAAAAGACTTCCAGGTTCTTCTTCAGCTGATCTGAAAGGAAAAGATCTTGCAAAGCCTGAGGGCTAAACTCTGTGTGCTTTAGTAACTCTGCTCTGCTTTTCTGGGGCCAAGCAAGATGGAAATGGCAATCCTGGAGATAACCAAGCAGTCAGATTAGTGAGGCTTAGAGATTTATGCATATAGACACATATCTAGTGGTTCAAGCAAGCCAGGAAGCCTCACTCCTTGGAAAAAAGATTAGAGAGAACATCAGGCAGAGCAGACAGTGGTAGAGACAACCACTTAGAGGGAAATAAATAATGGAGCAGATAACACACTAAAAATAAAATCATTTAATTGCAAAGGCTGGAATCTAGCAGAGGTCACTGGGTTTCTGCTCCTTGTCAAGGGTCCTGCAGATAGAGCAAAGCAGAGAGTGCAGATGTAGCTGAGTGCTCCTTGCATCCTGGTCCAGCTCCAGAGCAATTCCTTAGGGGAGAAGCTGCACTTGCTGGATTCTCCAGCAGCAGAAACAGCACAAGAATTGCCTTTCCACTCCCATCCAGAGTCACCCAGCCCCTCTCTCTCTCTGCAAGTTATCTTCTCCTCTCTCATGCTCATTTGGCTCTTGCCCTAGATCCAAACTGGGTCACTAAAAGTCTAAGGGAATCAAGAACAGCTCTCTTACCATCAGCAGAGGCTGTCCAGGGAGCTGGTGGAGTTCCTATCCCTGGAGGGCTTCAAAAACCTTGCAGATGTGGTACTTGGGGCCATAGTTTAGTGGGGAGCATGGCAGTGTTAGGTTAAAAGTTGGACTTGATAATCTCAGAGGTCTTTTCCAACCATGATGATTCTCTTCTCAGGGCTCATTCTCATCCTTAGCCTTTGCTTTTCCTCCCTTCTTTGTCTCATAATATCCACAATATCCACCCTGGAATAATCCTTTGGCTATTAATAAGACATTTTCTCTGTGTTTCCCATAATGGCAGCTTAGGGTGGTAAGAAAATCCAATTTTTCCCCCTCCTAATGCTGGGCTTTGCTTTGTGAGCCCAAAGAAAGGTTCAACTCAGTGTTAAGTTTCATCTACACAACTGGCCTGAGTTCAAGCATAAAATTGCATGGAATGAAGCTAGAACCATCTCCAAAAGGTGAAAAACATACATTCAGTTCGAAGGGGATCAAGATGACACATTGCTGTGTGAGCTGGTCTAGGTGATCCTGCTCTGGCAGGGGGGTTGCACTAGATGATCTTTCTAGGTCCCTTCCAACACCTGACATCCTGGGATTCTGTGATGATTAATTGATTTGTGCAGCAGATGCAGGAGAATATTGCAGCACAGATCATCTTACTGCTAGAGGTGAATCTGAGTCCCAGTGCTGGGATCTCAGAGTGAACTTCCCCAGAACTGACAAGGATCTCACCAGGGAATATTAACTTGGGTCTGGGAAGTTTTGTTGATTGTTTGGGGGTTTTGTTTGGTTTTAATAACTCTGTTTAAGTCCATGCAGTCTTCTCTAGAAGTTCCCAGCTGGTATATGAATGCTTCTCCTCCCTCTTTGCCTTGTTGCACCAGAGAAGGATGGATGAAGATTGAAGAGGTGTCTCCTTGTCCCACAAAGAGAGTGCCTGACTCTGTCACTTCTCTCCCTGCATGGCTGCACAGAGGATCTGGAAGACCTTGGAAGATCTTCTCATCATCCTAGGCCATGCCTGAGGACTGAACTCTTCTTGGCTGCTGGATCCACAACTTACCAAGCCATGCCTAGACTCTCCATGACGAGCAAACAGCTCATCCCTAGGACTCTATGATATGTGAAGGTTGAGGAACTATTTTTGCACTGTCTCCAGTGGGGTATTTGATTTGAGTTTGGGGGGTTTTTTTGTTGCATTTCTGTTGGTTTGGGGTTTTTTTTTGCTTCCTGGAAGTGCTATGTAACTGTCACATTGCTTTGGAGGCAGAAGAAACTCCTGGGAAACCATCACTTGTGTCCTCTAGGTCAGTGATCCTTCTCTGCTGTGGCAAAGGAATGGCCAGGAGCTTTCTCCATAAATCCCAAAGCAGACTCATCCAGCTGTGAGAAACAGCTGTTTATGTTAGATATTGGTGAGCATAGCTTAGAAAAGGATTGTTTAGTCCAACCTTGACAGCAAAGACCACTCCTCAGACTTAAAGACACACTAGCCACAACTCCAGGCTAACCCAAGAAAGGTTTTGTCCCAAATCTGTGTATTTTATGGGAAGCTGATGCTTCTTTTCCACAAGGAACCTGATTTTTTTTGTTTCCAGAGGACAGCTTCAGCTCAGCAGCTCAGCTCCCTGCTGCTGCCTCAAGTTGCTTTTTTTTAGCCCTGCTGGTGGATTTTGCTGCTAAATATGTATTATTTTTTCTTCAGCTAAGTCATGAGGCTGTTGACAGATCCCTAGTGGAATGAAAAGAGAATGCAAGAAAACATCTAGGTTGGAGCCACAGAGCCAGAAAGGACACAGGTTGGAGTCACATTTGTGTTGCTCTTGGTAGTAAAAGGATAATCTAAGTTTGGTAAAGAACCTGAATGGAAAACTTCTGCTCAGGTAGCCTCAGAAATTCTTTCTTTTCTTGCCAACATACAAGACCTAAATGATTTTTCTTGATCCAGACCTGCATTTTTTAGGCTAAAAAATAATAGAAGCCAAGTGAAAAAAAAAACCAACACCTTCCAGCTCCAATTCTGACCTTGATGGCAGTGAAAAAAAGGTTCTCTTTAGCTCTTAACCAGATTAAGACTTCAAGAATGAAGTTAAAAACAACCCAAAAGGCTTAAAGGCACAGTTCCTCCAAATGAAATGTTTTCTGGCACTAGTGTCTTAATCTTTCTAACATGACATTAGACAGCTGAGCTTGGAAAGTTGCTTACAGAAGTGGCTAATAAAAAGGATTTCTCAGATGAATCAGGGCATGAACATCTCAGAAAAGATCTCTGAGATCATCAAGTCCAACAATCCACCTAACTCTTCCATACCCATCACCAAACCATCTCCCCAAGCATCACATCTACAGGTTTTTGTGTAGATTACTGCCTTTATTCCTGCTTTCAGCCTTCTCATCTACCATGAAGACACCTCAGCCAGTCTCAACTGGGAAACAACATCTAGACAAAACAGGTACAAAATGTGCCCAGTCACATAAATCAGCCTCAGGCTATCAGCTCATCCCAAATCCCATGCCCAGAAACCATCAGTGAACTCAAATCATTGTTCTCCTCCAAAATTCTTCCTCGTGGATGGAAACTGGCATAGATTTTTCCCTTCTTGCTTTTATTTCTGAAGGCAGCCAGTTCATCCACAAACTTCTCCATGGGGCATAATAAACTAACTGCATCCAATGTCCTACTGAGAAGAGCTCAGGCACAACCACAAATCCTCAGGAAACAGAGCTCAAGAGATATCCAATGATCCTAAGCTGGATGTTGAGTTATTGGCTTGGAAACAGAGAGTTAGTTTAAAGAAGAGAAGGAAACTCTGAAAAGCTTTGCATGGAAATGAATGTTTTTAAAAGCTTCTCTCTAGGCTTCTGATTGCAATTAGCTAGAAGTGAAGCAAAAGCAGTGTTTTGAGCTCACACCTCTCTTGTTTGGAAGGTCACTCAGCCATGCTGGAGAAGCAATGAAGTCAATGGTTGAACATGAGGCAAGATTTAGAGGATACATTGATTATGAGCTGGCAGCTCTCTTAGTTGTTTTACCAACAAGGTACCTAAAAGCTATTGGAGTTCATCTGGTGTTCCTCACCACTCAATGTGGCCAGCAGGTATAAAAATGGTGGTCAGAAGGCTTCCCATGCCTTTCTATCCAAAGCATCTTGCTGACAGACCCTTCACTCTCAGCCAGGACTGTCCCCATCCTAGTGGTTTAAATGAAACTCTACCAGCCTTGTCATGGCAAGGCTTCGCGAACGAAGATCCAGGGAGGGCTCCACCCACACTCCTCATCAGCGCCTTTTCCAAGCACGCTGACGACTGAAAAGGCCAATGCGGGACAGACAAGAGCGGTTGCAAAAGGCACAGCAGAAGGANCAAAGCACTCTATGCCTTTGCTAGCCTATTGTCTATCTCTCTGTCAATCTTACCATCCAAGGAGATGAGGCTGAAGGTCTCAAGGGTGCTATCCACTATCCACCAGCCTTGTAAAGCTAATAAAATGGTCCTCTGCAAATTTCCACCCTGTGCCAACTAAAACTCTTCCAGCAAAGCTGAGGAGATAGAGCAATCCAGGAGGTGTTCCCAGCAAGCAGCTGGTCCCAGAGCCAGGGACATTCCCAAGGTCATTTCCTTTACTGGTATAGGCACAGCTTCAGTATACAAACGTCATGCTGAGGCTTGCAGGATGCTGGAACTGTAAAGTGATAACATCTTCTGCACAATGACTTCCCCTCCTGCTCTGAACTCATCAGATTGCACCAGGGAGCACAGCAGCTTGGCCCAAGTTCCCAAAACACAATATCCCACTGGCAGTGACCCCCCCTTAGAAGCCCTGATGTGCACAACCCTCTGCAAACATCTTACCTAATGAATGACCCCAGCACCAAAGAGCAATGTCTAAATCTAAGCAGCACAAGAAGCAGCAAGGGTGTGGATGGACAGGAAACAAGGAGATGATCTTGGAAGGCACTGCAGGAAACTGCTGAGCTGTAAGCATTGCCACATTTTTGTTTTGGAGGTATGACAGGGTGTTTTTGGAGGTGCTGGGGAGAGATTTGCAGAGCTGGGCAGAAAGGATCAGGAGGTTGAAGATTAATCTCTAACCTTTTTCCCAAGTAAAGCAAAGCCTACTGTGATGGATAAAGGGAAGAGCTGTGAGGACACCTCTCCTAGGAGTCTATCTTCAATAGTCTTTCCCTACATTTTGTAGCAAATGCTTTCCATTTCCACTTTTATTCCCTCTCTTGACAGCTTTGACAACTCCCTGCTGGATCTCTTCCCACTTTTGCATCATCCCCACCAGCAATGGAAGCCCAAATACTCTTCATGATGTGCAACCTCATGATGTCCAGGTTCAGTTTTTGCTGATATTACATCAAAGGACCTTAGATAAGTCCAGTGCAAGGTCCTGGAAGGTCACTAGTAGGTCCCCCTGAAGCCTTTTCTTCTCCAGGCTGAACAATCCCAGCTCCCTCAGCCTATCCTCATAGCAGAGGTGTTCCAGCTCCCTGATCATTCTCATGGCCTCCTCTGGACCAGATCATAGAATCCCAGAATATTATGGGTTGGAAAGGACCTCTGGAGATCATTGAGTCCAACTGCCCTGCCAGAGCAGGAGAACCTAGAGCACGTTGCTGTGTACAGTCATGACAGCATCAGCCATGGTGCTAGGCAATGCTGTGCTCACCCTGAATTCCCTGAACCTTTTAATCACTGAACTATCATGCAGGAACACATCTACCTCCTGTTGAAATACTCCTTGCTTTAAAGATCATCTCTCCTTCACTTGAGGCCAGACAGAAAGTTGACCTGAACTATGTGATAAATAGACAACTACAAACAAAGGTTGCAGCTTCACAATAGAAGTGTGTGTGAACTGAAGACATGGAAAACTCTTCTCCTTTTGATATGTTGTATGCTGAATTATACACAGGAGTGCATTTTGTTGTGAACTTCTTTTTTTTTTTTTTCCCCCAAGCCTCCATCCTTCTTTTATGCCAAAATAACTTTTCCAAGTGACATCTTTAATATGGAATAACACATCTTGGGCTTTCTGCTGAATCTAAGCCAGGATGCAGGATGCCTTCATCTGGTTTTCCCCTTCAAACTCCTTTTAAAGCCCAATAAATCTGTGCCTATTTCCTCTCTGAAGCCTTGGAGGATATAGAATTACTTCACAACTCCTCAAGCCCTCAGCATGGCTGATGGAGAGCCAAGATCAGGATGGAGTTGCTGAAATTGGCTAGTGAAATCAAGCTGGTCCCTGGGAAAGGACCAAAGCAGAGTGACACCACCAAATCCCAGTTGGAATTGCAGCATGATGGTGAGCAGGCAGGATGGTGAAGTGTTTGATTGGCTCTACAAGCTGTTAGAAGTGTGGCAAGTGTCATATGGCTCCAGTCAGAGCCCATCAGGAGCAAACACTCTGTAAAAGCAATTTCAGCTCTGTCCCTCTACAGTCAGCAGCTCCTTATTCTTCCTGCAAAGGGATCAATGATCTTTCAGCTTTTATTTTATATAGTGTCATTAAAAAAAAAAAAAAAAGGAAGAAAAATAGAACCACTTCCACTCCCCACATTGCTCTTTAGCTGTATGATCCATCTCATCTTTGGCAGGAGTTGTATGGACCATTAGGTTACTGCTGGCTTTCAAGTACAATTTCAGATGCAGTGATGAGTTCAGGCTAAGGGAAGCAAGAAAATTCTCTGGGTACTGCCAGGGTTTGCCTGGATTTAGGTTGGATGTTAAAAGAAAATCCTTTATTTAGAGGCTGGTGAGACACTGGAACAGGAGTGCTGGTGGCTAGGAGGATGCCCATGAGGCAGCAATGTGCCCTTGTGGCCAAGAGGCCAATGGCATCCTAGGATGCATGAAGAGGAGCGTGGCCAGCAGAGCCAGAGAGGTTCTTCTCCCCTCTCCTGTGCCCTGGGGAGGCCTCCCCTGGAATGCTGTGTCCAGTTGTGGGCCCCTCAGCTCCAGAAGGATAGGGAGCTGCTGGAGAGAGTCCAGCCCAGGGCCAGCAAGATCCTGAAAGGAGTGGAGCATGTGCCCTAGGAGGACAGGCTGAGAGAGCTGGGTCTCTTCAGCCTGGACAAGAGGAGACTGAGAGGAGACCTCAGCAATGCTTAGAAATATGGGAAGGGTGAGTGTGAGGAGGAGAGAGCCAGGCTCTGCTCCATGGCATCCAATGGTAGGACAAGAGGCAATGGGAGCAAGTTGGAGCACAGGAGGTTTAGTATTAAGCTGAGGAGAAACTTGTTTGCAGTGCAGGTGCCAGAGCACTGGCCCAGGCTGCCCAGGAGGCTGTGGAGTCTCCTTGTCTGGAGCCATTGCAGAGCTGCCTGGACATATTGCTGTGTGAGCTGGTCTAGGTGCTCCTGCTCTGGCAGGGGGGTTGCACTAGATGATCTTTCTAGGGCCCTTCCAACCCCTAACATTCTGTGATTCTGTTTACCCAGAGAGGTTGTGGATGCTCCATCCCTAGCAGGGTTCAAGACCAGGTCTATTGGGTGACATCCCTGTCCATGGCACAGGGGTTAGAGCTAGGTGGTCTTTCAGGTCCCTTCCAACCCAAACCAGTTTGTGATTCAATGATCACAGAATCCCAGCATGTTAGAGGCTGGAAGGGACCTCTGGAGCTCATCTAGCCCAACCTCCCTGCCAGAGCAGCAGAACCTAGAGCAGCTTGCCCAGGATGGGCTCTAGTTGGGTTGGGAATCTCTCCAGAGATGGAGATTCCAGCAGCTCCCTGGGCAGCCTATTCCAGCCTCTTCAGCTCTTCCTCTAAACAGAATGAGGGAAAACTGCTCAGTTTGAGAACATCCTTATCAAAATGACTTTCTTTAATGTCCTTGTAGACTCCCAGCAGGCATGTCACTGTGGTTTAACACTCCCTCTCCTTTCTGCTGTGTGCTCCTAACTTTACCAGAGGCTAAACCATTAAAATATCTGTTTCACAGCATGGACACTTGGCTCTGAGTATTTACTTAAAGGACATGGGTAAACACAGGAAAAGATGTCCCAGCAGGGAGGGAAGTGATTGTGAGGACAGTGTGTTCTGACAGCAATAATTACCAGGAGGTTTCAGAATAGGAAGTGGCAGATAAGGAGTTGTTTTATTTAATTAACCAGTGAGTCTCAGCCCAGAAAACAATAAAGTCTCCTTCTCCACCCAAGAGAACTTCATTTGGTCAAGGCAAGAAAGAGAAGACCAAAGGAGATAACATCTCAGAGGGATGCACCAGGCTGAGAGCTTGGCCCTGATTCTTCTTGTGGATGTCACTAGAGGTGAGTGGTAGTAGCCCATGAAAGAAATAAGGCAAGTTTGGACTTTCCCAGCCTCAGGGTGATTTTTAGTTTTCATTGGAACACCTGTAATGTTCTCAGGCCAAGTGAGGCAGAAATTCCAAAGCCCTGGTGGGACAGACAAAATATTCACTGAGACCAAGAGGTTAAATTGAGATGAGGGAAGAGTGAAGTATATCAAAGAGTCTCCACCTCCATGGAAGCTGTGATTTTTCAGTATCCAGTGAAATAATGAAGTTGATCTAAATCAATCCTCCTAGTGATTGCATTTGCTCACAGCAGTAGCAGCACCACATCTGGTGGCTAGGAAGATGTTGCACAGACAAGGAGAAGGTGGCAAATCATTTCCCATCACTGAGTTGACCTCAGACTGAACAACAACAACAACAACAAAAAGCAATACTTGAGGGAAGCAATAAACCATTCTTCATATCTCCCTTGGGACAAAAAGAGGAGGGCTGAGCCTGCCAGAAGAATGATTTCAGTTAGGCATTAGGAACAAGGCCAGTGGCTGAATTTGGGCAAGTCATGCAGTGCCAATCCCAGAGGCTAGAGAAACCTCTGTAAGAAGTTGGCCAGGTCTGACTGATCTTGCCTGAGGGCAGGGAGAGGATGAGCTAGATGCCTTCTCAAGCTCTCTTTCCAACCACCTTTTCCAAGTATTTTTCAGGCCACTGTGATGTCTTTGTTTCCTATTTTCCCCCTAAGAAGGAGCTGGGAAGCTGATTGTCCACTCAGCAGAAAGCTTGTCCTTCAAACCCCTTGAACACATGAGCTGGCTACCACCCAGCTTGACTAAGCCTCTTAAAGAGAAGCTTGGGAAGATGAAATCCCATGGGATTACCAGAACTTCATGGTGTTGTTGGATGTGGGAAGCTCCCTCCCCTACTTGGGGAAGGAGAGAAGTTTGTCTTTCACATATCTCCCCAACCCTGATGGTTAGGATTGGGTGCTGCTTCTGATCAAGGATGGTTAGGGAGGTTCTCAGAGCAGCAAACCCATGATGAAAGATTTGGGATCATCTTACCAACCACCAAGCTCAAGCATGCCAGCAAAATGAACAGAAGCCCTTTAGAAACACACAGAATTCCATTATTTTGGCCAAATCACCACATCCATGGCAAATTACAGGCTGCCTATTGGAAAATATCTCCTGGCAGCCCTGCCATTGTTGGATTTTTTTTTGTTGTTGTTGTTCTTCAGCTCTGTTTGTGTTCCCAGCATTTTCCCCTCCTGGCAAAGGCCCAGTGTTTTTTGGGAAGGCTTAAAGATAGGCTTTTGCTCCACAGAGCAGCAGTTAGTGGTTGGAGGAGGTTGCAATTAGCCAATGTGGTCTTCATTCCTGCTGCAGATCCTTGAGAGCAAGCTGGTGCTGTGACCTAAGATGCTATCTCCAGCTCTGAGCCTTGCCAGACCAAACCAGTGCAGAAAACCTGACTGCTGTTTAGAGGGGGAGTGATAAGGGCTGTGGCATCACAGGCTATCCAAAACTGCAGTGTCTTCAAGGACTTTGGAGAGGGATGGAGGAATTCACTGCCTCTGAGCTTATTTCTGCCCATTCCTGTGCAAGAAGGCCAAGGAAAGAAGACTGCAAATGCCTGAACTTGAGCAAAGATTCTGCTTTGCTGGAAGCTCAGAGGCACCAGCTTGGGTCTCAAAAAGCTGTACCTTGTGTCAGTTCAGCAGCCAGCAACCCTCCTCATTCAGAAATCACTCAGAGAATCCTAGAAGCTCCTGAGTTGGAGGGAGCCAGGCTCTTCTCAATGTCATCCAATATTAGGACAAGAGGGAATGGGAGTAAGTTGGACCACAGGAGGTTTAGTATTAACCTGAGGAGAAACTTGTTTGCAGTGCAGGTGCCAGAGCACTGGCCCAGGCTGCCCAGGAGCCTGTGGAGTCTCCTTGTCTGGAGCCATTGCAGAGCTGCCTGGACACATTGCTGTGTGAGCTGGTCTAGGTGATCCTGCTCTAGCAGGGGGGTTGGACTAGATGATCTTTCTAGGTCTCTTCCAACCCCTGACATACTGTGATACTGTGATCCCCAAGGATTGTTAAGTCCAGCTCCTGTCTCTGCACACAACAACCCCAACACTCACACCAGGACCCTGAAGGGGTTAAATGGCTAAATGCTGCTGGAGTTCTGTCAGCCTTGGGGCCAGGAATACATCCCAGGGGAGCCTGTGCTAGTCCTCCAGCTGCCTCTGGGGAAAGAACCTGCTCCTGATGCCCACCCTAACCCTCCCCTGGCACAGCTCCATGCCATTCCTTTGGGATCACTAGAGAGAAGAGCTCAGCTCCTGCTCCTTTGCTTCCCCTCCTCAGCAAGCTGCAGACCACCAGGAGATCTCCCCTCAGGCTTCTCTTCCCCAGGCTGAACAAACCAAGCCTCTCCTCACACAGCTTCCCCTCCAGACCCTTCCCCATCTTTCTGGCCTCCTCTGGACACTCTCCAGCAGCTTTAGATCCTTTGGATCTTGTGGCATCCAAAGTGCCCCCAGTGCTGGAGGTAAGGCCACAGCATTCCAGAGCAGAGCAGGACAATCCCTGCCCTTGCCCAGCTAACTGCTGGATGCATCCCAGGACACACTGGAGACTCATCTTCAACTTGCCATGGAGCAGAAGCACCAGAGCCCTCTCTGTTGCTGCTCTGCAGCCTCTCCTTCCCCAGCCTGTAGGTATATCCAGGCTTGTCCTGTCCCAGGGGCAGAATCCTGCACTTGCCCTTGATGAACTTCACATGGTTGATGAAAAGTTCAACTTCATACAGTTTAACTCCAACCTTCCCAAACAGTGTAGAGAGACTGGAGATGGAGCCAGGATTTCTCTCCTGAATTTTCTGCTCCTTTTCTCCTTTCTCTTATACATTTGAGATTTGCTTTTCCTGCTTCAACCTGCAGCTAGATGCCAGAGGTCTCCATGGGCAGAATGGAGCTCCTTTAAAACCCATACTCAGCGTGACACACATCCTTAGAGCAGATGCTTCACAGGCTGGAGAAGCAAGTAGGAGCTCACATTGACATTTAGAAATCATTAACCTTCTTGGCCAGAAAGAGTAGGTGTTGTAGAACTAACTGCATGTCTCTGGTGTCCATGCTGTGAGTTAGCTTGTGGCTGGTGGGAAGGGACAAACACAAAAGTCTGGGGTGGGGAAAAAGAGAAGGCAAATTAAACAAGCCACAGAATTATTTGGGTACATTTTAAACTCAACTACATGACATAATGAGAAACTGCAGCTCTTATTTCTTTTTTTTCTTTCTGGGGAAGTAACTGTGTTCCCTAGCATCCTAATTCAAGTTGCCTATAAATCACCTCCTTTCACAAGACTGCCTGGTGTAAAACTAGCTAAAAACAAACACACCAAAAAAAAACCAACAACCAAGCAAAACGTAAACCCCAAAGTTCTTTCCAAAGATAAACTTTTCAATGCCTAATCTCTGCAGGGTGTATTATTTCTTGATGAGCACAGGTTGATCTGGAGGCCTACAGGAGGGAAGAATGAAGCCCATAGAAGAGTTTCAGTTCAATCAGTTAGCTTTCAGAGGTTATATGAAACCTGAAGACCTCTCCTTTCATTTTTTAAGATGTCCAGAGCTCCAAGGGCCTTATGCCTTTTCTTGGGGCCAACACATCCCTTAGATCCTTATGGGCAGGGGGGAAAAGTAGTGTGAGGATATCTTCTACTCCCATGCCTTTGCCCCCATTTCCCAGCCACTTGTCACCTATGGTGAAGGTGAAATAGCATTTTAAATTCCTCTTTTCCCCTGTCAGAGCATCAGCTGGATCTGAATGGAGTTTAGAAAGCTAAAAGGAGGCCTGGTTTTCATTTTAAGGGAGCAAAACCCAACCCTCCTAAGCTTGACTTTGCTTTCCAGCTTGCAAAACAGCAACCACATCCTCCCTGTGCTCCTTGCTTCTCCTTATCTGACAGACCAGTCTCATGCTGCAGGGATGAAAAGATCCACTTCCAGCACAGAGGTCTCACACTTTTATTGGGAACAGCTAGATCCTTAACCTACTCCATCTCCTCTTTTCCTAGAGCTTCTTTGATGGCTACTATTGAAGTTGGGTCCTTTCCTTCAGCCTCCAACCCTGAAAGCTGTTCCAAATCATAGTGCCCTGAGTGCCAAAACCTTTTTTACCATTCCAATCCCTTGGGAGCAGAAGAGGGAGAGAAGAGCAGGGTTAGTTGCACTCAAATGACCTCATTTGCCACATCAGAGCCCAGAGCATTTGCTCTCTGAAGAGCATCAGTGTGTGTGTGTGTGCAGTATCCAGAATGTATTGTGAGCCACACACTCCAAGCCTGCTACCCAGCAGGCAGCTCTTAGAGGGGAATGGTTTTGGCTGGGAACAGGCAAATGTAGAAATCCTACAGCAGGCACAATTTTGAGGTCATGAGCAGCAAAGCCACTGCAGCTCAGATGGAGCTTGAAGGAGGCAAAGAGGGAGAGCAGCAAAACTTGCCACAAAAGCTGTTTGCCAGTGGAAAATTAGCTGGTAGGTATTGCAGGCCAAGGGGCACTTTGCTTGCCTCTTTTCCTTCTCTACTCTTCCCTCTTTTCCTTCTCTTCTCTGCCCTTCCCTTTTTTCCTTCTCTTTCCCTTCCCTTTTTCCCTTCCCTTCTCTTTCCTTTCTTCCTACCCTTCCCTTCCCTTTCTCCCATCTCTTCCCCTTTTCCTCCTCTCTTCCCCTTCTACCTTTCTTCTGTTCTCTTCCCTTTTTTCCTGCCCTTCCCTTTCTCCCATCTCTTCCCCTTTTCCTCCTCTCTTCCCCTTCTACCTTTCTTCTGTTCTCTTCCCTTTTTTCCTTCTCTTTCCTTTCTTCCTACCCTTCCCTTCCCTTTTTCCTTTCCCTTCCCTTTTCTCCTGCCCTTCTCTTCCCTTTTCTCCTGCCCCTCTCTTCCCTTTTCTCCTGCCCTTCTCTTCCCTGTTTTCCTTCTCTTCTCTTCCCTTTTTTCCTTCCCTTCCCTTTCTCCCATCTCTTCCCCTTTTCCTCCTCTCTTCCCCTTCTACCTTTCTTCTGTTCTCTTCCCTTTTTTCCTTCCCTTCTCTTCCCTTTCTTCTTCCTTCAAAAGCACAAGTAGCCATGGCCCTTGGTGACATGGTTTAGTGCCATGGAGGTGAGAAGTGGATGGTTGGACCTGATGATCTTTGAGGTCTCTTCCAAGCTCCAGGATGCTGTGCTTGCCCAGCTTTCCAGTTCTTCTGCCAGAGACTCAGTTTACAGTAGGAGATTGAATCTTCTAGAATAACTGATGTTTATCCTAAGCAATCCTATCCTATCCTCTCCTCTCCTCTGAAAGCCTGGGACACTTGATCTGACCCAAACTCCCACTCCATGGGGACAAAAGAGACAAATGCTCTCCTGTGCTGGTTGCATCTCACTGTGCTCCAAGTTGTCTCTCGGATTACACAGTGAGTTCATCTTCACACCTCTTTCTACAGCAACACAAAACACTTGATTTAATCACACTGTGAAACACAATAAGGAAAGTTCTCCATGCCTTCAGCAACGAGGATGTGATGGGAACAGCAGATTTAGCCCCTCAGAGTAACTCAGTGCCTCCTTCCCTGCTTGGAGAGAGACCTCGTTTCAGTTCCTAGGTGCAGGATGGACGATGGAGGCCTTGGATTCCAGCTCAGCTGAGCACTTTGGCATGTCTCATGCTTTAAAGAGGTGCTTGAGACCCTGCAAAGTTCATCACACTTAATGGGGCATCCAGAGGTAAGTGGACATCAATGGGGTTTGCTAGATCAAAGCCCTGGGGTTAGGAGCAGGCAGCTGCAAATCTGAGATGCTCTCAGGGAAGAAGCTTCCTCTCTTTCTCTCTCTCCTCCCCAGGGAAGTAATTCTCAGCAGAAAAAGTGATGTACTCCTCAATTCCTTTAACAATCTCTTGCCTGAGTCTCATCTAGGATCATCCTCAGGGGTGTGTGACTTCAGGACTGATAAGGAAACCTGACTGATTAACAGGGCTGGGAATAAAAGCAGGGAACAAACTCTTCCCATTTGGGCACATCCACATCCTACTGAATTAAAATGAGGTTGTTTCCAGAGAGAGAAAGTTCAGTTTTGCTTCTGGAATTCATTGTGACATAATCTCTGTTCACTTCTTTATTTATCCAGTACTAGTGATCAAGATCTTGAGTTGTCACCCAAGGATTTGATTTGCAGCAGTTCTTTGGTGGCTATTTTGTCTCAGAACCAGCATGATATAGTAAAAAGCACTAAATGTTATCTTATTTTCATTTGAAAAGGCCCAAATTCTTTCCAGAGGAAGGAGATAAAAGGGAGCTGTAGGGATTTCTTTAGCCTATCAAGGACAACACAAGGAGAGAGGCAGAATAAGAGGGAGGTAAACAATTAAAAGACTGCAAAGAAATGCATCATTTTCCCCTGGATAATCCCAAAGTCAGCATGTGCTGGATTTATTTTTTTTTTTAGGAACAATTTCAGGGTTTCAAGTCTGGCAAAAAACCTCAGTGTCAACACTCTCACAGAATCATGAAGGTTGGAAGAGACCTCTAAGATCATCAAGTCCAACCATGTCACTAAACCATGGCCCTAAGTAGCACATCCAAATGTTTCTTGAACCCCTCCAGGGATGGTGACTCCACTGGAGGAGCCTGAGCCAAGACTTAACAAGCCTTTCAGGGAAAAAATTCCTCCTGACATCCAATCTAAACCTTCCCTGGTGCAACTTGAGGCCAATTCCTCTTGTCCTCTCACTGTTAACCCTGGAGAACAGACCTACCCCTTCTCACTCTAACCTCCTTCTACCCCCAAAACCAGGAGTCATTGGTTTAAATTCTGAGCCCTGATCACTTCATCACCTTCTGGAGATGCCTTCCTATCTCCACTCACTCCAAGGGGAGCTTAAATTAGGTTTCTTGGTTGGGTTGGGTTTTTTTTTGAGTAGCAAACAATGAAAACAAACCAGACCCACCAGGACCTATTGGAAAACTTGCACCACCTCCTGCTCCTCCAGCTCCTAGCTGAGAGTTCCCATTAGGGTTGGATTAGGCTAAATCAGATTAAGTCCCACACACAATGGTGTCTGCAAACCAGGGACAAAAGGTGGCAGGGCAAATATCTCCTCAGGCCCCCTAAATTTGGGCTGTGAAAGGAGTTCCCTCAAGCCATGCTCCTCGTATGGACAGGCTCTAAGGTGACAGAGCAGGAGCAGACTTGGGTATATGAGCTGAAATAAGCCTTTGCCAACACACCTGCATCTGTCTCAGGTGGAAAGGGAGGACAAGAGCTACTTAGATTAAGAGCCAACCTGGTTATCTTCCTTTATTTCCCTTCTTCTACCTTCTGTTGGCAGCCACGAAACAAAGCTGCAGGGCAAATGAACATTTGGGGCTAAATACTAAGTTTGGCCAAGACTGTCTCCAGCCTTTTAAACAGCTTTAGGTGTTTAAGAAACATATAGATGTGCTANAGGTCTCTTCCATCTGGAACTGTTCTGTGGTTTAGTGGCATGATATTGATAGGTTGATGGTTGGACTTGCTGAGCATCTTGGTTTGGCTCAGGACTAGTGTGGCCAGCAGGAACAGGGAGGTGATCTTGTCCCTGGACATGCCACACTTTGAATACTGTATACCATTTTGGGCACTGCAGTCTAGGAAGGACATGGAGGTGTTGGAGAGTGTACAGAGAAGGGCAACTAGGCTGATCAGGGCTCTGGAGAACAGGCCTGGGAGCTGGGGCTGTTTAGCCTGGAGAAGAGGAGGCTGAGGGGAGACTTTACTACTTTCTTCAGCTACCTGAGAGGAGGTTGTAGAGGGGCAGGTGTTGGCCTCTTCTCCCTTGTGACTAGAGGTAGAACTAGAGGGAATGGCTTCAAGTTGTGCCAGGGCAGGTTTAGATTAGATATAAGGAGGAATTTCTTCCCTGAAAGGGTTGTTAAGTTTTAGCCCAGGCTGGCCGTGGAGGTGCTGGAGTCACCATCCCTGGAGGTGGAGCTCTCAGAGCAATGCCAAGGGAATTTTAACCTATAGAGTACATATGCAGACAGTTGTGAAGAGTGAGTGATGCTTGGAAAAAAATATCCCTACCTTTATCAAGGCCAGGCTGTGCCTGCTAAGGAGAAAGCAGGATAGTCAGAGGACACCCTTAGTCAGACAGATCAGGCACAGCTTCCTAGGATGATTCCTCATAGCAAGCTATGTAAAAATTTGGGTGGAAAAAACCCACCCTATTTTAAGTTGAAGAGGTTAAATTATCCTGTGAGGTCAACTAAACCACTTTTAAATGAAGTGGCCACATCAAATAGAGCAGAGATGAAACAATTTTCCCTCACTACTCTTCATGGCTTTAAAGGACTGATCCTCACTTGATTCCATTCAACTCAGAGTTCTGGGGTTGTGGGAAATGGCACAGCACTTTCTGTTTCTCTTTCCATGTACTGAAATTCTTTTTCTAAGCCCTGCTACCTCCTCACTGTTATCATGGCTTGGGGAATTTCACTTTTACGTTGGATAAACTTGCAGCTTTTTATGGACAACAACTATGTCCTACACTCTGCCTGCTGTACAAAGAGGCTTTGTGGGAGAGAAGATAAAGGAAATGGCTTTGTCAGAAAAGACCTGCATTTCAGCTACATTTGGAAAGTGAGGATTATCCCATTGGACAACTGAAGCCCATCAGCTTTCCAAAGGCCAGGCTGGAGCACAGAAAGGAAGAGATGCTCAGTGACATGCCAGCCAACAGCCCAGTTAGCCCTGGGCCATCCTGTGATACCTGTAAGAAACACAATGGGGTAAAAGATCATTTCATTGCAAACTATGATCACAGAAAAGAAGGACAACAAAGAGTAAGTCAGATGGTAAATCTTCGCCTCTAAACGTTCTAAGCTTCTCTCAGGGGAGGAGGAAACCTGCATTTCTACCTCAGGTTTTTAGGCTTCCCCTTCCTGAAAGCAGCAGAATTATTTAGCCCAGCTACCTGGTGGGACATCCCAAACTATCCCATGTGGAGCT
>VWZO01016142.1:288135-316161 GCA_013396975.1 Bucco capensis
GGGCTTCACAGCTTAATCCCTTTACCTCTGACGTGGGTGGAAGCAAATTCCCAGCATTGAATCTACTGAAGTTTGAAGAGAATACAAGTCTGGGGCTCGGTTTGGCAGCCAGAGGTTTACTTTCAGCTCGTTGCATGGGCTTGGGCTTTTGGAGGATTCAGGAGGGATGAATATCATCTTTTTGGGGGTTATACAGCTCTCAAAGAAGACAAGGATTTTTTTTTCTCCAAGGAAGCCAGTGGCCAAACAGTGACAGATGATGTATTTTGGGAAGAAGATCACCCAAAGCCTTCTACACCCTCCTCTGCTTGCACCCAGCCACATATAACCACTACCTGGATTTGGGCAAGATTTTGATGCATTACCAAAGGCCAGCTTTGGCAGGAGGCAATAAAGGCAGTGGCCAAATATAGCCCAAGGCAGCCTGACCTCCAGTTTCCCTCTCCCACGAGTACACAGCTGAAATGGTACCCAGTTACCAGGAGGTATTGGGTCACTCCAATGTTTTCAGTACCTCCTTCCAACTGTGAAGAAATTGCTCTTTCCATCCCAGAACCATGGGAATCATAGAATCCTAGAATGGTTTGGGTTGGAAGGGACCTCTGGAGCTCATCTAGTCCAACCCCCCTGCAGTGGACAGGGACATCCCCAACTAGAGCAGCTTGCCCAGAGCCCTGGCAATGTATCTCCAGGTTACAGAAAAGCTGAGGACTGAACAAATACATCCAAATTAAGAAGATGATGTACTCCCTTAGGGCTCCAGAGAGCTGGGCTCACATCTCACCTCTGCCATGGGTTTCCTACCTGACCACAAATCGATTAAGGGCTCTATGCATGGTGCCAAATAACACAGCACTGTGGGACAAACTCAGGCCCTAGACCACCAAACAGCCATGTGGCTTCATAGTTGGCAGGCAACCTGGCTTAATGTGGACCAACCCAGCCTTGGTTCTGGGTCCTCTTGCCTTCTTGGAGTGTGCTAGGAAGACAGCACTGCATGGGAATGAGAAGGTAAGAGAGCCTGGCACAATCCTCCAAGCATGCTTTGTTCTCTCAAATACATCCTCACAGAATGTGGCTAGGAGGATGCCCATGAGGCAGCAATGTGCCCTTGTGGCCAAGAGGCCAATGGCATCCTAGGATGCATGAAGAGGAGCGTGGCCAGCAGAGCCAGAGAGGTTCTTCTCCCCTCTCCTGTGCCCTGGGGAGGCCTCNATCACCACCATGCTATCTCCACCATAATAGCCACCAGCCTAGCTCCAATATCCTGGACATTTCTCAGGCCTGTGGGCAGAGCTGAATGTTGTCAAATCACAGATACCAAGAGTTTCTCTTGTGACTTTCTGAGGAGAAAGTGAGGAAAAGCCAAAAGTGGCCGAGGAGACTTGCAGAGCTGAGCCTGCTCTCCCTGGAGAGATGCTAGTTGGGAGAAGGAATGGCTGTCCCACAGATGTCACACTTGCCCTTTCCCACTCAGTTTTGTGTCTCCTCACAGCCCTGGGCTGTTCCTTGTGCCAACAGGCTCCTCAGCAGCTGTGGGGCACCAAGAGCTTTATTCTTGGAGAGGAGGCAACTTAACTGGAATGAATCCCTCCCTTAGGGCAACATAATCCCCATTCAGAGCCATTTTCCAGGACTATGAACCCATGGGTCTCAGAGCAGTTATAATACCAGATCATTTTGGCTAGCTATCACCTAAGCTGAAGCAGCACCAGTCAGCAGGGTAGGTAGGAGCTACAAATACTGGGAAGAGTGCTGGGGTGAAGAAAAAAACCACTAGAATTGAAGTAAAGGAGGAATAAGGTAAATAAAACCTATCTGGAAACTTTATTTGCTGCAGTTTCTCCTAAATCCATTTTTTTTTCTCCATCCTCTGACCCCATCCCAGAGGGATTGATGCTGCCCCTTAGCTAAGAAGCCATTTGGCAAGTCACTTGGCATTTAAGGCTCAGCTGGACTTGTCTTCACCTTATAAAAGAGCAGGAGAACTTTGCAAAGACAACACAACCCCTCCCAGAATGAAGCCCTTTCCATTCCTTCTCTTGGCCTCTTGTGCACACAAATGTCATCTCTGTTTGCTGAGAGGAGCAAAGGGAATAAAATACAGAGGAGACAGACCTTGCTCTCACTCCAGCCCTGTTTGTTCTGGGACATTATGCAATGTAGATTAATGTCTTAGCACAGGAGAGTGCAGATGAGATCCTCAGATTATGCTTTCTCAAAGAAAAATAAAGGAGGAATCTCGTGTGAGAAGGAAACCACCCCCAAAAAAAAACCCAAAGGGGAATGTTTTGAGATGCTAAACCTGCAGCAAAAGGAAGGAGGTTTAGTGGGAGTAAAGGATGCAGACGTAGAGCTCTCTCTTAGGGTTAAATCCACACAATCATAGAATGGTTTGGGTTAGAAAGGACCTCAAAGATCACCTAATTCCAACCCCCCCTGCCTTGGATAAGGATGCTACCCACTGGAGCAGGTTCACATCCAACCTGGCCTTGAAGACATCCAATGATAGGGTATCCAAAACTTCTCTGGGCAACCTGTTCCAGTGTCTCACCACCCTCTGAGGAAAACATTTCTTCCTAATATCTAATCCCAGTCACCTCTCTCTCAGTTTAAAACCATTCTCCTTTCCCAAGGGAAAAAAAAATCTCCCTCCTCTTTTTTAGAAACTCCCTTAAAGTACTGGAAAGCCACAAGAAAGTCTCCCTGGAGTCTTCTTTACTCTAGGCTGAGCAAACCCAACTCTCTCATCCTGTGCTGGGTCAAGTCTGATCAGATCAGTTGCCAAAGCCATTTGCTTTGAAACCTAATAAATCAAGGTGTGGAGAGAGATGCTGTGTGTCCAGGTCTATCTGTGCCAAATGCAACTCCAATGAATACTTTACACTAGTATAAAATGTGGTGTTACACACACACATATATATATATATATATTTTAAAGTCAGCTTGATGAATTGTTCCCCTAACTGAACATTCAAGCTGCTACTGTGACCAAATGTTTTGTGGATGGATTATTAGAAAGAGCTGAGTAATGAACTCTACTGGGGAGCATTATATCAGGCATTGGGACTGATATTCATTGAGACTGAAGCCATGATGCCTTGGTGTTAGAAATGAACCAAATTCCAGGGGTTAAGTTCATACCTGCTATAATCCACCTCACTGTCCACTGGAGTTACTCCAGGAAAGGAGGAATTTACTCCTGCCTTATGTTTTCACTTGCCCAGTGCAAAGGTTAAGGCTGTCAGGTCAGGCTGTTGGAAAGCTTAATGATTATTACTGTTTGCAGAGTCATTCTTCAAATGTTTTCAACAGAAAACAGTTGATTAGATGTCTGGCAACCATTTAGTAGGGAAATGCCAAGAAGTGATTTCTCCCCTTCCTCACTCTTAGTTTAATACTTAGCACCTCTGCAAGTAAAGGGAGAGAAAGAGAAGAAAGTCCACCCCTAAAAAAAAATAATAAAGACTGATCCTCCAAAGGCAGAACTCAGAACTCCAAGAAGGAGCCAGGTCAGATTATATGTGGACCAGGAGTCATCAGCCAACACCAGCAGCCTGCAAAAGAGATGCACAGATCCCACACACAATCATAAAGCTTGGAAGAGACCTCTAAGCTCATCCAGTCCAATCATCCCTAGCACTCCCATGCCACTGAACCCATGGCCCTAAGGAGAGCTTCTAGATGGTTCTGGATGCTCTCCAGGGATGGTGACTCCAGCACCTCCCTGGGCAGCCTGGGCCAAGATTTAACCCAATATGATTCCAAGGTTCTTTGCCCTTCCTCTGGTGCATTTCTACTAGGAAAACCTTGCCACAGAGATGCAAAAAGCTCTTCCCTTCTAAGAGAAGAGCTCTTGCCTTGGGGAAGGGGTGTAGAATGACCTCCCTTTTGGGCTGATTTATGGGGGTTTTAATTTAGGTGTGATGTCTTTGATTTCCTGAAGACACTAGCACCTAAGTCTTTAGGAAGCAATAGACCTTCTGAACCACCACTGCATTTCTGAGCTGCACGTAAAATTCCATGATTTATGCCACTTTCTCCTCTCAGGTTTGCTGCTTTTCCTCTCCCTTACCTGCCTCCATAAGCACTTTCTTCTATGCCCTACCCAAACAAAATGCCCTTTCATGAGGCCAACTGCAGCCCATCAAGAAAGCAACTTTGCCTTTCTTTCAGAGCAGATGAGGCTCAGGAGGCAGCTTCTGGAAAACAGTTAGCCCTGTGTATAGCAGGGTGATGAACTAATAGAGAAATGCTCTTTTAATTGATGTAGAGCTGCCTGTGTTCCTGTCACTGGCCATAGGACATCCTCAGAGGAGCACAAGGTCCCTTTGTTGGTGTCACCATCCTTCATGCAAAGTAAGTGAGCTCTGACGTCGATTCTTTTCCAGCAGTTTTTTTCCCTCCCAAAGTGGCATTTGGAAGTGCTCAAAAGGTGTTCAGTGCAGGTTCAGGAAGAAAAAAGAATAAAAAATCAAGGAAATACCAAATCCCACATTTTCTTCTGGTTTTCACCCAGCAGCACACTCTAAATGGACCTAGGAATTCAATCAGCATCTGCAGGAGAACTGCAGCTCGCTTGAGGTTCCTTGCACAGAAAGCATAGAGCTGGCAGAGAAAAGAGCTTCTAGTATATTTTTTCCCCCCAAAAATCAACAATTTTTTTACACTGAGGGTGGTGAAACACTGCCCCAAGTTGCCCAGAGAGGTGGTAGTTGCCTCATCCCTGAAGGTTTTCAAGGTCAGCTTGTTTTAGGGCTGTAAGCAGCCTGATCTAGCTGAAAATATCCTTGCTCCTTGCAGGGTGGGTTGGAACTAATCATCTTTCTGGGCATTGCCCCATTTTTCCAGCTTCGTGTTTATAGGTTACCTCACAAGCTATTTGTGTCTTCTTCACTACAAATGCTCCAGCTTCTGGGGGTCAAGACCTTGACTAATCAAACTAACAGTGATGCTAAGAAGTGAACCATGTACTCCTTGTATTTTTAGGTTGCTTCCCTACTTCCCACCACTTCTTCATGTAGTGCTATGTTAGTGATAGGTATGGGTGGACTTGATAACCATAGAGGTCTCTTCCAAGCTTTGTGATTCTAGGCAGCATCCAGAGTTGCACTCATAGACCTAAAATGTAGCTTAGGAAGAGTTTCAGCTCCTCTGTTAAGAACAATCCAAAACTAACTCTCTGAAAGACCTTTCTTTTCTGATGTAAACCTTCTTAAGCTGTTGATTCAAGGTGAAGAAAGCTCTAGAGATTGTCTCTTTCTGTCTTCAGGACCTGCTTGAGAGTCATATCAAAAAGGTGAGCAGAAGAGAAAGGACTAGAGGTCTTTCAACAGCAAATGGGCATCCTGTCAGCTCCGTTGAGATATTTGACTTCATTGCCTGTCTAAAGAACAATTCTAAGCCCTTATTTCATCTAGGGGCAGACCAGTAGCCCTGAATTATTAGCTATTTCAGGATAAGAAACAGATTTTAGGGGTATTTTTTTTGTTCCTTTCCATAGGCTCCAATGTTCTCTCACCCACTCCCAGGAAATGATTTACTCACTCTTCCATATCTTATCATTTTGAGATGTTACAGCACCAAAGATCACCAACACCTGCATCTCTTGTTAGGAGACAATGCCTACAGGATTTGCTCAGATATACCAGTCAGAGGATGGCTGGACAACAGGTAAACTGTCTGCTGGACACCAGGTAAACTGTCTGCTGGACACCAGGTAAACTGTCTGCTGGACACCAGGTAAACCATCTTCTGCTGCTCCAGAAACTACTCTGCAAATTTAAGTAAGGTGAGCTTCAGGCCCCAGCCCAGGATATTTGTGCAGAGTGATGGGAACAAGGAGCTCTGCCATTTGTTTGTGAAGCTTCAGGTTGTAAAGAATCACAGAATCACAGAACATTCATGGCTGGGATTGACGTCTCAGATCACCGAGTCCAACCCTGTCTCAACTTCAAATCATTTCCTCTGGTTCTGTCATTAGTTCCTAAGNACCTGTCCAAGTCCCTCTGCAGAGCCTCCCTGCCCTCCAGCACATCAACACTCCCACACAATTTGGTGTCCTCTGCAAAACTTACTGAGGGTGCTCTCAATCCCCACGTCCAGGTCATCAATAAAGATGCCAAACAAGACTGGCCCCAAAACTGAGCCCTGAGGGACAGCACTGGTGACTGGCAGCCAGCTAGATGTCACTCCATTAATCACAGCTCTCCAGCCAGTTTTTAACCCAGTGCAGAGTACATTTGTCTATACCATGATCAGCCAGTTTCTCCAGGAGAATGCTGTGGGAGACTGTGTCAAAGTCCAAGTAGACAACATCCACAGCCTTCCCCCCCATCCAAAAGGTGAATCACATGCTCATAGAAGAAGATCAGGATCTTTCCTCAAGTGTTTCTGCAAGGAGTGTGGAAAGGCCAGGCTGTGAAATCTGTTCATAATGATAGGTTCCCAGTTAGGCTGTAAGCAGCCTGAACCCAAGAGTGAGTCATCATGAAAACAAGAGTAGAGGAGCTGCACAGTCTCCTTTTAGCTATTGCACTGATGGGGTTTTTTTTACCATGGTTGTGGTCACACTTTGCTGACTGGTTTGGCTTCTTCTTGCAAGCTGAGTGCTGAGTTAATTTGGCTATTAGGTGAGCAGAAATAAAACCAGAGTTGCTTCTTACTGCAGTCTGAAACTAGACCCCCACACCACACTAGGTAACCTAAAAAGCAAAGCCCAGCACCTCATCAAACATGACAAAGAGGGGACCAGTGAGTCTATCTTGGAGGATCTTGAAGGATTCAGCTGTTTCCATCATTAGCCATTTGACTCTGGGTTCATCAAGCTGTCTCCAAGTTACCTACAGTGCAAGTTTGGCATCTAACTATGCCTTTGAGCATCTGAGCCTTAGCCTTAAACTAAGAGATGGGACCATTTTGAGGTTGTCCAGAGAGCCAGAAATGCTCATTTTTGGGTTTGTCTCTCTATTGTTACCAAGTTTGAAATCACAGCAATGGAGAGTTCAACTGGTTTGAGAGCCATTAACCCACAAGGCAACAAATAACCTTCTTCCCTCTGCTGGTGCTGCTGAGAAAGGCAAGATTGAAGCAAGAGAAGCTTTCCCAAGGCCAACAGAAACACAAGATATGGGGATGGGAAGGGGAATGAATATCCCCACCTACAGAAGACAATCCCAGAATTGTTAAGGTTGGAAGAGACCTCTAAGACCATCAAGTCCAACCATCAAATCAGCATCCCCATACCATTAAACCACACCCCTAAGAACACCTAAAAGACACTCCTCAGTGTCTATAGTTTGTGAGCTATTGTGCAAACACCACTTTGCTTTGCTATTGGAGAGGTCTCCTGGTGCCCAGTAGAACATCCATTTGTGTGGTGACCTCTGTAACAACTCATAGATAGACTCATGTAATCATGGAAATGGAGAGCTCAAAGGAGACATCAATTACATCCCTTGCTCCTCTCTTCAGTTGGATAATAAATAACAGCAATGAAAAGAGCAGGACCAAGCTGTGTGGAGAAAGTGTGCATGGTTTAGAGTTTCTTCTCCTGCTGTGTTAGAGGTTATCAGAGAAAAATTGTCCTTGGAAAACACCTCCTGGTATTTGCAACATGCTTGAGCTCAGTCGTAACTCATACTAGGAGAATTAAAAGCTTGGCTAACAAAGGGGATGTTCTTCTCACTGAGGTTTGAAGAGTGTGTTTTTAATGACTCAGATGTGTTTATTTTTATATCACATAGCAGAGCAGTGAGAGTCTTCTGGAAACTCCATCAACCAGTCGGGCTGGCTGCCTGCAGTTCACAATAAAGCAGAGAATAACCTTTGGTCTCTGCAGGCACAGCTCACAGAACAAAGGATACTCCATCACACACACCCAGCATCACCACACCATGGACTTGTCTCAATCACTAAGCTCTTTCAGTTAGAGGTCTCTTCTACCAGGTTAGCAGTGAGAGGACAAGAGGTAAAGGCCTCAAGTTGCAGCAGGGGAGGTTTAAATTGGTTGTCAGGAAGAATTTCTTCACTGAAAGAGTTGTTAAGTCTTGGCCCAGGCTGCCCAGGGAGCTTTCCTCTCTCCCTAGTAGTCAATAAATAGTGTTGGAATCAATGCTGTGGCTATGGGTGGCTTTGTTGGGGAGTGTGGCCACAGGGTGCTGGCTGCTCAGTGGCCACAAGGTCAGGCTGAGCACTACTGCAGAAGAGCTGATGTGACCCTAGTGAGGCCACAGCTGGAGTCCTGGNTGAGTAATCTCTGGCTAGATGAATGCCAAGCTGCTCTTGCCTCATTAAGTTGATAACCCCACAGTAATTAAGGATAAGCCTTGCAATGCTAAACGTTTCCACAAGATGTCGCTGCTGCTCTGTTAAATCCTGACCTGGGCTGAGCTTCAGCACCATAGAATCCTAGAATGGTTCTCTAGCTGGGCTTCAAGCTGGGAAGGTAGTGTGCTGGGTGAAGGAAGGAGAGCTCTCCTTGCCTGTCCTCTCTCTTCTCCCTCTTTTCTTCTCTCCTTAAGTACCTGCAGAGTCAGGTCTCTCCTTTCCCCACCCTTCCCATGGGAAGGTCATTTCAATCCCTAGGGAGGCTGCCTCTTCAGAGGTTCCACCAGCTTGAACTTAAGGCATCTCCTGCCAGGGAAGGCAAAGACTTGCAAAGCTCACTCAGATTCTGGAGATACAATGATTATTTCACCACTCTGGTGAAATCTGGAGGATCATGACTCAAGGGGAAATTGGTGTATGGAAGTAAGGATGAGTTATTGCAGCAGATGACAGGACCAGCCAGGATTATAGTCACACCACTTTCAAGATGAGATAAACAAGAGCTATGGGAAGGACATAAACTCTTAGGTTTCAGGGTCTAGCTATTGTGGGGCAGGAAGTAATTCTCCTTTCAGGCCATTTATTCTCTAACTGGTGGCTGCAACTAGAGCCAGACCCCATCAGAATCAATAACCCAGGGCAGAGGCACCTCTGGTTGGTTGGAACTTCCAAGTTTTGCAATCAATTCATGGGGATAAACAAACTTTTTGTTGTTTGCTTTTTTTTATTTTTTTTTCCCTCCTGCAAACTCAGCCACCTCCCCATTTCTTCTCTTCCCATCCTTTATATTCTCCTTGGCACTAACTGTGTGCTTTCAGCCAGACTATTTCTCCTTTCCAAGACCTGAAGCCATGACTTGGGAGCACAGGCACAATTACATCCCTTTTGCAGATGGCTTCATCCTAGCACTGTCAGCCCTTTTTGGGGAGGGGTGGCTGGGGTGATTTCCCCTTGTCTTTATGCTGAGGGACAGACACTGCTCAGTAGCTCTTTGTGATTCTAATCCTTTTTTCTTTCTCCATCCAGTCTGAGGAGCAATGAACTTGAAAAACAAGATCCCTTTTCTCCTAGGAGAGAAAGCACCTGAATTTAGGCTTCTCTTTGCCACCCGCTAAGGATGTGTGTGACAGTTTGGAGAGCAGCATATTTGTCATCATTGTAAAGGCCCTTTTGTAGCTCCCATTTCTCTAGGCACCATCTGTTGGTTGGGAAGTTGTTGTTGGGGTTTGTTTGCAGGGTGGCAGGCTTCAGGAAATGCCATCTTGCCAGGTGGCATCTCTCTGTGCTCCTCTAGAAGCAGGTGCAGTTGGTTGGCATCAATGGAGCTTTGTGCCAGGCTCATGCCAAGCCAGGCACTTGGATGGGCTTATTGCTTTAGCTCAGCTCCATTGCAGCCACTGCATCTGAAGTGCCACTGGCAGCTGACTTCTCCAGTTGCTTTATACTAACCTTCAGGCTGCTGGTAAATGACATGCAGCTTCTTGGATTCAGCAAGTTGATGCAGTCACCAAGGAGCAGGAGCTACTCCATGCAACACATTTTGGATGAGCATCTCAGACTCTTTAGGCCTGCTTGGGTGTTCCTTCTTGTGATGGAGGAAGGAGAATTGTTGATAATGCCCACAGCTCTGCTCTCCAAGAGTTTCTGAACTAATCTGCTGCAGTTTTCTTAGTCTAAATATCATGTTTGCAGAGCAATGGCTTTGCTTAGAGGGATACTGTGGCTCTCATGGATGAGCAGCTGGGATTTGTTGTCTTCTTCACAAGTAGTGCAAGAGACCTTCTTGTGGCCTTCCAGGATCTTCAGGGGCTACAAGAGAGCTGGGGAAGGACTTGTTAGGATGTCAGGCAGTGCTAGGACTAGGGGGAATGGATCCAAACTAGAGGAGGGGAGATTTAGGTTGGCTGTTAGGCAGAAGTTGTTGGCCAGGAGGGTGCTGAGCCACTGTGCCAGGTTGCCCAGAGAGGTGGTGGCAGCCCCAGCCCTGGCAGTGTTGGGGCTGGGAGCAAGTTGCTCTAGTGGAAAGCATCCTTGTCCATGGCAGGGGGGTTGGAGCTAGAGGAGCTTTAATGTCCCTTCCAACCCTGACAATTCTCTGATTCTATGAATACATGTTGGGTTTTAATCCATAGCACTTCTTCTGCCTGTCTCAGCTGAACCCAAAGGGTCATACCAGAGAAATGGTTGGAAGTGTTTTTCATGCTGGTGTCTCTCTGTGAGTCCTTAGGGAACAACATTCTCTTTGCTGCTGCTGCTCCAAACAAAGCTGTAAGGAAATAGTGTGTTAGGTCAGACACAGAGACAAAGGGGAAGGAGTTTCCCTTTGGATCACACCTACAGATGGCCAAGTGGAGAGCACAGGAAGAGCTTTTCATCATCAGTGAGAAGATCCTTGTTTCCTCTCTAATTCTGCTTTTCCACCATTCACAGAATGATGAAGGTCATCAAGTCCAACCATCCCTATCACTCCCATGCCACTAAACCATGGCCCTAAGGAGAGCATCTAGAAGTTTCTTCAGCCCCTCCAGGGATGGTGACTCCAGCACCTCCCTGGCTGGGGCCAGGAAGGGATTAGGAGCTGTGAACAGCAGTGCTGATGGAGCTGGAGGAGATGCAGCCATGAACACCTCTCCTGTTGCAGGAGCTCAGCAAACAACAGGTCATGGTGTTTTGGCAGGTTCTGCTGAGCTTTAGGATGTTGACCTGGCTGCTCTAAGCTCCCCAAGGTGGCAACAACCTTATTTGACAGAGAGCTTCAAAGAAGCAGGTTTGGTATAACAAACTCATTCTTTTTTCTGCCTACTTGAACCTGATGAATGTCCTGTGTCTGCAGCAGCTGTTGAGTAGTGGTGACAGTTTGCATGGAGAAAATGAGCATGAATGGAGTGTTAATAAAGCTCTGCTGGAGCCATTTAGAACAGACACTTTCCCAGAGCACAGAGCTGACATTAAGTCACTGGTGTTGTGTAACTGAAGGAACAAAAGATTAAGAGGAGTGTGAGCAGCAGGTCAAGGGAGGTTCTCCTCCCCCTCTACTCTGCCCTAGTCAGGCCACAGCTGGAGGATTAGGTTCAATTCTGGGCTGCCCAGGTCAAGAGAGACAAGGAACTGCTGCAGAGAGTCCAGCAGAGGCTAGGGAGATGCTGAGGGCACTGGAGCATGTGTGGCAGGAGGAAAGGCTGAGAGCCCTGGAGCAGAGCAGAGCCAGAGGGGAGCTGCTCCATGCTGAGCAAGAGCTGAAGGGTGCAGGGGGCAAGAGGCTGGGGCCACACTCTGCTCAGTGGTGCCCAGGGCCAGGCCAAGGGGCAATGGGCACACACTGGAAGCCAGGAGCTTCCAGCTGAACAGGAGGAGAAACTTGTTTCATGTGAGGGTGCAGAGCCCTGGCCCAGGCTGCCCAGAGAGCTTGGGGAGTCTCCTTCTCTGGAGACTTGCAAAACCTACCTGGAGGTGATCCTGGGCAAGCTGCTGTGGCTTTATGGGGATGGCTGGACTAGATGATCCCCAGAGATCTCTTCCAACCCCCATCATGCTGGGATTCTGTGAAGGGATGGAGCTGAACTTCCCTTTCTACAATAACCACAGGGAATAGCAATTTGTCTTTAGTCTCAGGCCAAAGAGAGCAGATTCCTCCCTCTTTCTCCTCCAAGTAACTATAAGAATCATTAACATTACAGACAGAGAAAGCCTAGCTCTCAACATGGGAGTCATGAAAGAAACACAGAGGTGGTAGTTTTCTTCCTCTTCTGTATGGAGTTGTTTTCCAGTGTGTGCCTTTAAATGCAGACAGAAGCCTTGTGAACAGAACAGCTTGCCCTTTACTTCATTCCCCCAAACCATGTACTCTAACACCTACCAGACTATCTCATCATGCACTGGACAACTCTAGGTGAGACTGTAGTTGACATGAGCAAAGTGTGAAAGGTTCCATACAAGCAGGAAAAGAGCACACAGTGAGGGAGAGGATAGATATCCATTTGGCTTCCCACAAAACCAAGTAGTTATAAATGATCCTACAATTCCCCCTCCCCACCAATTTCCTGTTTCATTTCATAGGCTGGAGAATGTCAGTGCTTTGTGGACTTAAGGGCTCTTTTTTTGTTGGTTGTTTTTTTGTGGACCAAGGTCTCTACAACATCTCTGTGTTGGGATACAACTCAGGATGTTTACTTCTGGGTCCAACACATGGTTTCTAACTTCATGCCTCCCTTGATTATAAACCTTTTGGCTGCTGGGATTTCACCCAGGTTCTGTGTTCCCTCACTCCACATCCATCAGGAATGGCTTTGCTGGAGGGAAGAAAGTTGGGCCAGCAGGAGATTAGGATCAACTCAAAGCTGAAAACAAACATATAACCACACAGAAAGCCAAGAGGTAGCTCTAGGATGAACTTGACTGGGGGAAGCTGCCACCTAGAGAAGAGTTTGGGATGTGGTGCTCAGTGTAAGGCAAAAATCATCCTGTGGTCTCCTGAAAGACCTCTGTAATTTCTATTATGCTCTATCCCCCTGTGCTCAGTCTGTTGGCAGCTCAGAGCATGCACATGTACATCTCTGATGAGCACAGGGAAAAGGCTCTGGGGAGAGGCTGGAAAGGCCTGTGCTGTATGGAAACTAACTTACCCAGGTGCATAGCTCTTGAGAAGCCTCTGAGGAGCTGAAAAACCTCTCTTTCCTGTGTGGGAGGAGAGGTATTTGCTAAGGTTTTGCAAGTGGGAAGAGAAAGGTTGAAAAGAAAGAGAAGAACTAGGTGTCATTTGCTTAGCATTCCTTTGGATGCTGAGGTTTGGCCCAGGGGTCTTCATGGAGAAATCAATCAAAATGCATCTCCTACCAGGGAAACAAAGAGAGATCATGAAAAAAAAACCCAGAACAACAAAAAAAACCCCAACAAAAAAACCCATAAGTACAGGAACTGTCTAAAGTAGGAAATTTGCTTTATTCTTGTGGCAAATCAAATCTGTGGTTTGAAAGGGAGCTGTAGCTCTCCTCAGAGCTCCTAGAGAAGCCTCCCAGCATCAAGTTTACCAAGCATTATGAGACCAGTAGGTGTTAGACATGCTTCAAGTGCTGCCATCTCACTGAAACATTGACATTTCTCCTTTAGAAAGAGCCAGGGAAAGCTCTATTAAATGTTTTCCTTTTCTTTGGCTCTTCATTTCATACGTCATCCTGAGTTTTAGAGATTTGGAAACTGAGGTACAGAGATTGAGGCTATGTCAGAGGACAGAAACCAGGCTGAGTTCTGCTTTCCCTTCTCCTTGTGCTTTAAACCCAAGCTCAGACCTTCCTGAAGGTGAGGAAAGAGTTTGCAAATCATTAGCTGAGGAGCATCAATTGACATTTCAAGTCACAGAGGAAGTGGAAGCAAGGTTGGTTCTACAAGGAGGGGAAGGTGAGAGGAGGCTGCACACCATCCACCTCACACCCTAAAGATCTGAAATGCTGCTGAAAGCAGAGCAATCTCACAGCATCCCAGATCACATTAGGATTTCTCTTATCATTCCAGGAGGAATGACATAGGAATAGAGAACAGAAGAAATTCTAGCCAGGCAATGTGGCTTTGAAGCAGAGCAAAGAGTGAGCAGAGAGCAAGATGGTTTGAAGAGCAGAATGCTCATGCTAGTGAAAACATCTGCAAGGGTTGTTAAGTCTTGGCCCAGGCTGCTCAGGGAGGTGCTGGAGTCACCATCCCTGCAGGGGTTGAAGAAACATCTAGATGTGGTGCTTGGGGCCATGGGTTAGTGGCATGGCAGTGATAGGGATGCTTGGACTTGATGAGCTTAGAGGTCTCTTCCAGCCTTAATGATTCTGTGATTCTCCACTTCTATTTACTCAGCATAGGCTGTGGATAAATAACAAACAGCAGAAAGCTGGAGGGGATTACACTTTACTAATGACAAACATCACAGAGAGGATGCCCAGGCTTGAATTCCTCCTTAATCACATCAACCAGAACTCATTAGGTCTAGCTGGAGAAATGCCAAGAGAGTGTTCCCATTGGGAAATGGAATCCTGTTGAGATGCAAGAGCTTCACTAAGCCAGGCAGGTATTTCTGAGAAGCTGCTGCTGGAGGGCACATCAAGTTCTCAGATGTGCCAAGTGAAACCTGAAGAAACCAGAATAAACCATGATTTTTCTTGTTGTTCATTAATCATCTTCTTGTTTGGATCTTGAACATTACCTGATTGCAAATAATAATAATAATAATACAACCAACCAACAAAAAAAAACAAACCCAAACCCAACAAACTGACACAATGACACAATGTAATCAATCCTTCCCTAAGTATTTTTTCCATCAAAGATGATGTCTCCCACTTAGGGGGAAAAGGGAAGGGATGTTTTAATGTCAGCCTCTCCAAAAAGATGAATCTCCAGTGTCAGTGTTACTCAGGCCAGGGAGCAATGTCTGGTTCCACAGAAGTTAAGGGCAGGCTGTGTTGCATCCATAACATTCAGGACAACATCTGGAGTGCAATGTCTGTGTGTTCAAGGCACAGGAAGCTCTCTCCTTGTTTATACTATGGAGAAAGCCTGTAAAGGGTGATGTCTCCAGTTGTTTGGGTTAGGCTGGGTGGCTGGAGTCACTCTGAAGGGAGCAAGGGTAGGATTCCAGCCTCCTGTTGTATTATAGATTCACAGAATCGTTAAGGTTGGAAGAGGCCTCAAAGATCACCAAGTCCACCAGACACCACCATGTCCCTAAGTACCACATCTACATGTTTCTTAACCACCTTGTGTGTGTGACCAGTGGCCTATGGCTATCCATGAGTTACTACTTTATAGAGTCATAGAATCATAGAACAGTTCCAGCTGGAAGAGACCTTGAAGCTCATCAGTGCAGCCTTTGTCCTAGCCCTAGCAACCTGCTAAATAATGCTTCCCAATGCAACATCCACCTGGCTCTTAAACCCCTCCAGGGATGGGGACTCAAGCACCTCCCTGGGCAGCCTGTGCCAATGGCTCACAACCCTTGCAGCAAACAAATTCCTCCTAATGTCTAGCCTGAACCTCCCCTGGGGCAATTTCCATCCATTTCCCCTTGTCCTATCACTCTCCACTAGGGAGAACAGACCAGTCCCTGCCTCTCTACAACCTCCCTTCAGGTAGTTCTAGAGAGCCAGGAGGTCTCCCCTCAACCTTCTCTTTTGCAGGCTAAACAGGCCCAGATCCCTCAGTCTTTCCTCCTCAGGCTTATGTTCTAAGCCCTTTAGCAGCTTGGGAGCCTCTGTCCCCTCTCCAGCACCTCCATGTCCCTCTTGGAGTGAGGAGCCCAAAACTGGATGCAGTACTGGAGGTGAGGCCTCCCCAAAGCTGAGCAAAGGGGCAGGATCAGCTCCCTGCTCCTGCTGCCAACACTGTTCCTGCTCCAGGCCAGGATGCCATTGGCCTTCTTGTCCCCCTGGGCACACTGCTGGCTCCTGTTCAGCTGTCACTCAGCACCCCTAGGTCCCTGTGTGCCTGGCAGCTCTGCAGCCACTGCTCCCCAAGCCTAGAGCACTGCTGGGGGTTGCTATGGCCAAGGGGCAGCACCTGGCATTTGGCCTTAGTGAACTTCATGGCATTGGCCTTGGCCCAGTGATCCAGCCTATCCAGATCCCTCTGGAAAGCCTCCCTGCCCTCAAGCAGATGGACACTGCCACCCAGCTTGGTGTCATCTGCAAACTTGCTAAGTGCAAGACTCATGGAAGACTTCAATCCCATCTCAAGCTGGCAGATGTCCTTGGGTGGAACATGTACCTCACAAGCTTTCCAACTGCTTCAGCACTAAGGCCAAACCTTGAATATTGGGTTCAGCTTTGGATTCCTCACTCCCAGGAGGACATTGAGATGCTGGAGTGTGTCCAGAGAAGGGCAAAGAAGCTGGGGAAGGGTCTAGGGCACAAGTGTGGTGAGGAGCAACCAACCTGGGCTTGGTTAGTCTGGACAAGAGGAGGCTCAGGGGAGACCTTCTCACTCTCTACAGCTCCTCACTTAATCTACTGGGTCAAAGAGGTGGTGTTAGGAGTTCCAGCTGTGCCAAACCATCATGAAATGATTAGAGCTGGTACCAGCACAGTGTAGCTCTCTGCTTATTCCTGTCTGCAATCCTGAAAGTTGTTTATACTTGGCAAACACACACACAAACCATAAGGAGACCAAAAGGCTGAGTGGTCCCTCTGGTGTCACTCAGAGCTACAGCAACTTCTCCCTTGCAGCAGCTGAGTGGAAGGGTTGGATAGGAACTGGAGGGTTTCCACTTGTTTTGGGTGGTTTTGTAGCATTCTCTTTTCTATCACTATGGAAACCTCCCATTATTTGCTTTCTGGGGGAAAATTTGTCTCTATCTTTGATCTCCACCACAGCCCACATGGTTTAGAAAGCTTGGAGAGCTGGAGGAGTGACACAGGCACTCTTCTCTCATGTCAGAATATATATGTACTTTATATATATATATATGTACACACTCTTAACATTCTTCTCTAGGGCAAGATACAAGGCACCAAGGACCCAAGGGCTGGCATTGGCTCTTTTGGACATGGGGGAAGCTTCTAGCAGCTTCTAGGCCCCCACTACCAAAACCCTGCCATGCAAACCCAGCAAGGGGAGGAAGACTGAGACAGGTCAGCAGCATTTGAAGAGAGATCTTTGATATCAGTCAACAAAAGGCAGGCAGATGGTGTTGAATCACAAAGTCATTAAGGTTGGAAAAGACTTGTAAGACCATCAAGTCCAACCATCAGCTTATTACCACTTGAAACCCTCCAGGGAGTGAAAAACTGAAGCTTTCATATTTATGAACCCTTTTTTTTCTGCTTTCCTACAGCATAGATCAACTCAAAAAAGACCTGTGCTAACCATGGGCCACCTGATGCCTTCAATCCTTTGGGCTAGCTAGAGACAATCCAGGGGGGATTGTCCTATTGAGATATTTTATTCATTCCAGCATCTTGCAGAGGGATTGTCAAGCAGGGAGCAAGCATGGCTTGCCTCCTTGTTGCTGCCTGAGCCCCGGAAGAAACGAGCAGCAGTCTAGAAGCTTCCAGAGATGCCAGCAGTCCCCAGTGTTTATTAGCATGGTTGGCATCGTACTGATGGACTTGATAAACTAGATAACCCTTCAATGTCCCTTCTAACCCAAACCATGCCATGATTTTCAACATCACCTTTGGACTCAATGATCTCAGAGGGCTTTTCCAACCATAATGATCCTACAATTCTTCTATATGATGGTCCTGGGCAGGAGCAGAGCAAAGGAAAGACAGATGGAAACCAAAGATCTCATGGACTTCTCCATCATCTGCTTGTAGACCACAGCCCCTCCTGGACTAACAGAGATAAGCTATTGATTATTGACAAAGGAAAAGAGCTAAGAAGTGGCTATTTTTAAGTCCCCTCTAGAGACAGGCTGTATTTTTGTGTGGTTTGGAACCAAAATCAATGAGGCAAGTGGTTTGGAAACCAGGAAGAAAATGACTAGGTTGCCTTAAAATGTGTTGTCTTACCCCTCTTTCCAAATATGCTGGTTTTCCAGTTATCCTCTTTTGAGGGTAGAAGAAGAAGTGAAGGTTGGAAGAGACCTCTAAGATCATCAAGCCCAACCACAAGTCAGTATGGGTTTGTGCTGGCAACTCACTAGAATATGCTTTGAATTAAGTTACTGAAGACCTTTGTTTCTTCCATGCAGTGAAAATTCAGGAGGAGGTACATCAGAACAAAGAAGTTCTGAACCTCAGGAAGTTTTTCATCATACTCATATCATCATTGGTGATTCAGAACTTAAATCAGTCCAACAGTTTAATTCCCTAGGCAGCCTCATCTCCTCGGATGGTAAGATTGACAGAGAGATAGACAATAGGCTAGCAAAGGCATAGAGTGCTTTGGGAAAACTCACCTAGCTTCACTCTGCCTTTGGATTGCTGGAAGCTCAAAACATGCCCCATCTCATAACTTCCCTGTATGTTCCTAAAATAGAAACGCCAAATGGGCTTTGGATTCAATGTTTTCCCTTGGGCACTCTTAAATCACCTTCAAAGATGAAGCTTACGGGGAGGCAGGAGTTTTATAGTCAACGTTATTTATTTCAGTTGCCTTGTGATCAAACCTTGATCCAAAGCTCATTAGAGACAAGAAGAAAACACTCCTACTCTTCCTGTGGGTGGGTATACAACAAACCCTGGCCAGAGGCTCTGTGTGGAACAGTACCTTTCTGCTGACTCACTTGGCCACCTTCCTTGTGCTGCTGAGATGTCAACGCGATCTGTCTCGGCTCCATCAACAGCAGCAGGGGCTGTCAGGATGCTGCACCCAGCAGAAGGCACAGAATCACAGAATGTCAGGGGTTGGAAGGGACCTAGAAAGATCATCTAGTGCAACCCCCCTGCCAGAGCAGGATCACCTAGACCAGCTCACACAGCAATGTGTCCAGGCAGCTCTGCAATGGCTCCAGACAAGGAGACTCCACAGGCTCCTGGGCAGCCTGGGCCAGTGCTCTGGCACCTGAACTGCAAACAAGTTCCTCCTCAGCTTAATACTAAACCTCCTGTGCTCCAACTTGCTCCCATTCCCTCTTGTCCTACCATTGGATGCCATGGAGCAGAGCCTGGCTCTCTCCTCCTCACACTCACCCTTCACATATTTCTAAGCATTGCTGAGGTCTCCTCTCAGTCTCCTCTTGTCCAGGCTGAAGAGACCCAGCTCTCTCAGCCTGTCCTCCTAGGGCACATGCTCCACTCCTTTCAGGATCTTGCTGGCCCTGGGCTGGACTCTCTCCAGCAGCTCCCTATCCTTCTGGAGCTGAGGGGCCCACAACTGGACACAGGATTCCAGGGGAGGCCTCCCCAGGGCACAGGAGAGGGGAGAAGAACCTCTCTGGCTCTGCTGGCCACGCTCCTCTTCATGCATCCTAGGATGCCATTGGCCTCTTGGCCACAAGGGCACATTGCTGCCTCATGGGCATCCTCCTAGCCACCAGCACTCCTAGAGCTTTTTCCCCAGGGCTCTTCTCCAACACATCAGTTCCCAGTCTGGACTGATCCATGGGCTTATTCTTTCCCAGATGCAGTACTTTACATTTACCCTTGTTAAATGTCATTAAGTTTCTCCCTGCCCATGTCTCTAGCCTGTCCAGGTCACTCTGGATGGCAGCACAGCTCCTGGTGTGCCAGCCACTGCTCCAAGCTTGGTAAAGTCTTGCTGAGGAGCACACCTGGGGCTGAGGAGGTTCAAACAGTGCTGGGAAAGCTCTGTCTCCTGACTGGAAGCCAAATGCCTCCCAGCTCAAGATGTTTATGTGCGGCAGCATCCAGGATGTTTGTTTGCTTCCAGCTCACCTCCTGTCGCAGGGTAGCTAAGGTGGTTTAGATGTGCTGCTTAGGGCCATGGTTTAGTGGCATGGTGGTGATAGGTTGATGGTTGTACTTAATGATTTTAGAGGTTTCTTTCAACCTTATAGATTCTGTGATTCTGTGGTTTGCCTTCAGAGGATGCCAGCAGGAAGAGTTGTGTTTATTGCTCCTTTCCTCTGAGTTCAAGCTTCCTTGGTGTTTGCGGACACAAGGTTGTCTCCTCCAGAACAGAGAGGAGGAGAAATGTGGGGTTAGGGAGGAAGTGGTGAGGTTCAACAAGGCCAAGTGCCAGGTCCTGCACTTAGGCCACAAGAACTCCATGCAGTGCTCCACGCTTGGAGCAGAGTGGCTGGAAAACTGCTCAGTAGAAAAGGACCTGGGGGTCTTGGCCAACAGGGGTTAGAGATGAGCCAGCAGTGTGTCCAGGTGACCAAGAAGGCCAACAGCATCCTGGCTTGGATCAACACTAGTGTGGCCAGCAGCACTAGGGCAGGGATTGCTCTCCTGGACTGGGCACAGCTTGAATTCTGGGCTCAGTTTTGGGCTCCTCACTCCCACAAGGACATTGAGGTGCTGGAGTGTGTCCAGAGAAGGGCAAGGAAGCTGGGGAAGGGTCTAGGGCACAGGTGTTGTGAGGAGAAGCTGAGGGATCTGGGATTGTTTAGTCTGGAGAAGAGGAGGCTCAGGGGAGACCTTCTCATTCTCTATAACTACTTGAAAGGAAGTTGGAGTGAGGTAGAGGTTAGTCTCTTCTCCCAGGTAGTAAAGCAATGAAACTAGAGGATATGGCCTCTGTCAGGAGAGGTTCAGTCTGGATATTAAGAAAGTCTTCCCTGCAAAAGTTAAGCATTGGAAGAGGCTGCCCAGGGCAGTTCTGGAGTTACTATCCTAGGCTCTGCCCTTCTCTGCTCCACCCCAAAAGATGGAAGAGTAGATCTAAAGAGCCACCAACAATGGTGATACAAGTTGAGTGTCTTATCTATTGTACAAAGGGCTTTTATTTGGCATTTCAGAAGCTTCAGCTGGGCTGCCATATGACCAGGACAAGTAGGTGCAAGCTTCCCAAGAGAATTAGGATGGGCCACCAGTTCTCCTTGTGGGACAAGACTTCAGAACTGCTCCAAACTCACTTTCAGACCATTTTGTTGTCTCTTCTTTAAGCTGTGGGACTCCTTCTGACAACCCAGAAGAGCTGGTGACCTGAACTGCTCAGGTCATCTTTGTTTCTTCTTGAGCTGACAGAGCACAGCTGCTTGAAGAAGGAGGTTGCCAAC
The DNA here is from genome assembly GCA_013396975.1 of Bucco capensis. Lineage (NCBI taxonomy): Eukaryota > Metazoa > Chordata > Aves > Piciformes > Bucconidae > Bucco > Bucco capensis. The sequence continues at coordinate 309,068 of VWZO01016142.1, forward strand.
ACATTGCTCAACCACAAGAGAAGGTGGCTTTAGGGGCACACATCTCATTTTTAGGAGGAGATTGCATGTGAACAATAGGAAATGATTGCCCAATGTGCTCTGGGTTCATCAGTTTGCAAGACATTAGGACACAGCAAACAGCATATTCATGGTTGCTTCAATTTTTGTGGAACTGTTTACTTTGGGAGAGGAATGGACAAACAAGCACTGGAAAGAGTTGGAAGGAGGGGAATGTTTGGAGCTTTAAGATGTCCTCAGGCTGCCTGTGTAGGTTGTAGGCACAGAGCTTGTTAGATCTTATAGAATCCTAGAATGGTTTGGGATGGAAGGAACCTCTGGAGCTCATCTAGTCCAACCCCCCTGCAGTGGCCAGGGACATCCCCAACTAGAGCAGCTTGCCCAGAGCCCTGGCAAGCCTCACCTGCAATGCCTCCAGGGATGGGAACTCAACCACCTCCCTGGGCAACCTGGGCCAGTGTTCCACCACCCTCATGGGGAGCAACTTCTTTCTAATGTCCAGTTTAAATCTACTCTTCTCCAATTTAAAACCATTGCCCCTTGTCCTTTCCCTGCAGGCCTTTGCAAACAGGCCCTCTGCAGCCTGCTTGGAAGTTCCCTTTAGGTCCTGGAAGGTCACTAGTAGTTCCCCTGAAGCCTTCTCTTCTCCAGGCTGAACAATGCCAGCTCCCTCAGCCTGTCCTCAGAGCAGAGGTGTTCCAGCCCCTGAGCATTCTCGTGGCCTCCTCTGCACCTGCTCCATCAGCTCCATGTCCTTTGTGTGTTGAGGGCTCCAGAACTGGACCCAGTATTGCAGAGGAGGTGTGAGCAGAGCAGAGTGCAGTGGCAGAATCACCTCTCTGGCTCTGCTGGCCACGCTTCTCTTGCTGCAGCCCAGGATGCCATTGTGCTTCTGGGCTGCCAGCGTGCACTGTTTGCTCATGGCCAGCTTCTCAGCCACCAGCACCCCAAGGCCTTTTCTGCAGGGCTGCTCTCCATCATCTCATCCCCTAGCCTGTATTGATAGTGGGGATTGTTCCGACCCAGGTGTAGGACCCTGCACTTGGTCTTGTTGAAGCTCCTGAGGTTCCCCTGGGCCCACCTCTCCAGCTTGTCCAGGTCCTTCTGGATGATATCTTGCCCCTCCAACTTATCAACATCTTCCTTAGGTATGGGGAAAACCACAAAAAGAAGTCATTATTGTTAGGTATTCTGTACAAGAATCAGAGTTGGAGGTCAGGGAGAAGGTTTTGAGCTTGTTATAAGCTGGCTTTTCAAGGGAGGTGGTTGAGTTGCCATCCCTGGAGGCATTCCAGGTGAGGCTTGCCAGGGCTCTGGGCAAGCTGCTCTAGTTGGGGATGTCCCTGGCCACTGCAGGGGGGTTGGACTAGATGAGCTCCAGAGGTTCCTTCCATCCCAAACCATTCTAGGAGTCTATGAAAAAGACCTGACTTGTAGCATGAAGTGTTGGTGTTGAACAAATCCTTGGAACAGCTCTGTTGTATCTGCCTCCAGAAAATGAATCAGGAGCCTCAAGGAAAGCTACAACCTTTTAATCCCCAAATGGGCAAGTCTGAAGTGTCAAAACCCAGGACTGACACTGCACATGGTTTAGCAGAGAGAGTCACTCAGGTCAAGGAGAACAAAGAACCATGTCTGGGCATTGTCTGGGTGTCACTCATCTCAGTAGGAAATGTCACCAAAGTGGTGAGGAAAGAGAGCAGATTGCAGCTTCTCAGTGGGAGGTGGGGAGCCCATGGGACCAGGCTAAGACAAGCTCCCTAAAAAAACAACCAGACCAACTTGGTTTTATTAACTGGAATGATATACTGCCTTGAAATTAACCTGTGTATTCACACTGGCCAGGTGGCTTACTGTAAGAGTGAGGAGATGGCATGGAATTACAACAGGAGAAAAAGTCCCCCAATCCATCTATAAATGCAGACATTCATCTTGGATCATTGATAGCTCCTATTGACAGCTTGGAGGTTTGCCTCAGCAGACACCACAGTGCTTATCTGTCTGATCCCTCCTCAGCATTATCACCTCTAGTCCTTGCCAAAGTTCCATGGAGCTTCCTGTTGACAAGCCCAGGAAACCACTGGAGCAGAAAGGGCAGGTTGCAACAGCTCCTTTCTTCCTGTTGGGTTTTTCTCTACCCTCCCAAGCTCCCCTGAAACCCAAAGAGATGTTGGCCAGCACACTCCATACCTATGCAACACAGAGAGGGATGGAGTTCACTACCTCTCCTCCTGGCATCAGGGTGGGATGTCAGTTAGCCATGTGGAAGCATGTTTTGATTTTCTCAGTACCTTCACTGCTTGCCAGGGCAAATCCAACTCCTGGATTATTTGCTCCTATTTGCTCTCAGCCCAGAAGGTTAACTGAAGCCTGGGCTGCATCCAAAGAAGTGTGGCCAGCAGGTTAAGGGAGGAGATTCTGCCTCTCTGCTCTAGGGAGAGCTCAACTGGAGTAGAGCATCCAGCTCTGGAACCCTCAGCAAAAAAAGGGCATAGACCTGTTGGAGTGGGTCCAGAGGAGGCCACAAAAATGATGTGAGGGTTGGAACACCTCTGTTGGGAAGACAGGCTGAGTTAGTTGGGGTTCTTCATTCTGGAGAAGAGAAGGCTCCAGGGAGATCTCATTGCAGCTTTTCAACACTTACCAAGGATCTATGAGAAAGATGGAGAGAGGCTTTGTAGCAAGGCCTGCTGAGATAGGACAAGAGGTGATGGCTTTAAACTAAAGGAGGGACATTTAGACTAGATATAAGGAGGAAATGTTTCAAGTGAGGGTGGTGAGATACTGGCACAGGTTGCCCAAAGAGGTGGGAGATGTCCCATCTCTGGAACCATTCCAGGTCAGGTTTGACACGGGTCTGAGCAACTTGATCTAGTTAAAGATGTCCCTTTCCTCAGCTTTGGGGAGGCCTCACCTCCAGTACTGCATCCAGTTTTGGGCTCCTCACTCCAAGAGGGACATGGAGGTGCTGGAGAGGGGACAGAGGCTGCCAAGCTGCTAAAGGGCTTANAGTTGGACTAGATGACCTCTAAAGGTCATTGAGGAGAGGACAGAGGAGAGGACATTATCCAAGAGACCCATGGGAACACATGCCCTGCCAACAGATTATTGGTGTGTGGGAAGGAGAGGTTGTTGCCAGCCCAAATACAGGTGCAGAGAGCTGCAGCCTACATAGGACAAGCATCCAAGAAATGAAGGAAATACACCCTGGGCTGTAATTAGATCCTGATGGCTGATGCTTTCCCCCTTTTTTTCTGAAGGTTCTTCAGTTTTATTGAACCATATGATCTCTTCTTCAAGAGCTCAAGGTCACTGAGTAGCAAGGGCAGGCCAAGCACAATAAAAGAAGCTGGGATTTCTAATTGGAAGCAGATTGCTCCAAGCTCTGCAGCACCACTAGTGCAGATGGCAGGACATCACCCTTCCAGGCCTAGCACAGGCTCCCTCGTCCTAGCCAGGATCAACTGGCTTCTAGTCATACCTCAGGATAAACTGAAGTGATAAATCTTCTCTTCCAGTGTATGAGGTGCTCAGTCACCCTCACAGCAAAGAAGTTCTTCCTCATGCTTAGGTGAAACTTCTTCTGCTCCACTTTGTGCACATTGCCTCACATCCTCTTGCTTGGCTCCATGGAGCAGAGCCTGGCTCCATCTTCTTGACACTTTCCCTTCAGCTTCTTCTCTCCACTCAGAAGGTCTCTTCTCATCCTCCTCTTCTCCAGGCTAAGCAAGCCCAGCTCCCTCAGCCTTTCCTCCCAAGGGAGATGCTCCAGCTCCTCAGCATCTCTGTGGCTCTCTGTTGGACTCACTCCAGGAGCTCCAAAGACTTTATGAAGCTTTCAAAGGAGCTTACCCACTGCTAGCATTTAGGACCAAACATCAGCTCTTCTCTATCCCTCCTGACTTTTCATGCTTATGACCAAATACTGAAAGGCATCTCTGGAGTGCCCAGAACTATTTCAGTGAAAGTGGCAATTAGAGAGAGGATAGAGCTTCCAGCCAGCAGCTTCCCACAGGATGAGAGCAACCAGACAGCCTCTTGGCCACAAGTGACAGAAATTTGAGAGGAAAATAAAGGGTTTATAGCAAGAAAAGAGGGAAAGATCATAACTTTTTCCTAACATTATTATTCAAAGAAAAATACTTCCTTATGGATTTGAAAAACCATTTTGGCCTTCAGGTTTTGTTGTTTTTTTTCATCCCCCATGCCTCAGTTGGAATTAATTCCCAGCCATGGAATAGATCATACAATAACATTAACTGGATGTGGGTGGTGGTGGTGGTACCCCAAAAGCTGTCATTTCAGCCTGGTCTGCTTCAAGATTACACCCTGTAGACTTTAGAGGTGTGTGAGAGAAAACAGCCTAAACTGCTGCCTCATGGCTTTTCTTCTCACTGGGAAAGAAACTTTATTGGGAGACAAATCCCTGCTTGGTCTTTATTCTTTCAGAGAATCACAGAATGGTCAGGGTTGGAATGGACATTAAAGCTCCTCTAGCTCCAACCCCCCTGCCATGGACAGGGACACCTGGCACTAGAGCAGCTTGCTCCCAGCCCCAGCCAGCCTGGCCTGCAACACTGCCAGGGCTGGGGCTGCCACCACCTCTCTGGGCAGCCTGGCACAGTGGCTCAGCACCCTCCTGGCCAACAAATTCTGCCTAACAGCCAACCTCAATCTCCCCTCCTCTAGTTTGGATCCATCCCCCTAGTCCTAGCACTGCCTGACAGCCTAACAAGTGACTTTGCATACATGATGCAGTTGATAAGCTCATGGAGAGTAATCATTTCTCCTGACAGCTGCTGTATAGAGCCTCTGGGTTACCGGAATCCAACAGAGGCTAAGGAGATGCTGAGGACACTGGAGCATCTCTGGCAGGAGGAAAGGCTGAGAGCCCTGGGGCTGCTGAGCCTGGAGAAGAGCAGAGGCCTCACAAGTGCCGAGTACAAGGGCACCATAACCTCCCTTCTCCTGCTCACCACACTATTCCTGATCCAAGGCAGGATCCAGTTGGCCTTCTTAGCCACACTGCTTGCTCATACTAAGCTGGTTGTCCACCAGCATCCCCAGGTCCTTCTCTGCTGGGCAGCTTTCCAGCCACTCATCCCCAAGCCTGTAGCATTCCTGGGGTTGTTGTGCCCAAAGTGCAGGACACAGCACTTGGCCTTAGTGAACCTCATCCAATTGGCCTCGGCCCATGGATCCAACCTGTCCAAGTCCCTCTGCAGAGCCTCCTTGCCCTCCAGCACATCAACACTCCCAGACAATTTGGTGTCATCTGCACACTTACTGAGGGTGCCCTCAAGGATGCTCCTCTAGGAGCATCAGCCTCCTTCAGCACAGCCTCTCCTGACCTGCAAGCTCAGCTGCCAGCATCTTTACAAGGGACACTTCTTAGCGGGTGCACCAAGGTTCAAGAAAGCTTTGCAGATGGCTCCAGCTCCAGATGAATTGAACAGCCAGGTGAATGCCTGGCTACACAGCAGGGACACAAGGCTTTGGCTCCTGTGGTCATGGAGCTACCTTGGAGAAGTGTCCTGCTTGGAGTTATGACCCTAAACTGACCTACAAGCTATTCCATTCCATTCCATTCCATTCCATTCCATTCCATTCCATTCCATTCCATTCNAAGCTTTGCAGATGGCTCCAGCTCCAGATGAATTGAACAGCCAGGTGAATGCCTGGCTACACAGCAGGGACACAAGGCTTTGGCTCCTGTGGTCATGGAGCTACCTTGGAGAAGTTTCCTGACCCTAAACTGACCAACAAGCTATGCCATGCCATGCCATGCCATGCCATGCCATGCCATGCCATGCCATGCCATGCCATGCCATGCCATTCCATTCCATTCCATTCCATTCCATTCCATTCCATTCCATTCCAGAGTAAGATTGCTCAAAGCTGAGCTAGCTTGAATGCTGAGATCTGCCATAGAAGTTCTAGCCCTGATCCTGGTGATTCTGAAGCTATAGACCTGATTCCACTTGACTATTAAGAGAAGTGACAGGCTGCACTGCACTCCAATCATTTGCTTATCCTTCCACACAATGATCCTACAAGGAATAAGACTTCCAGGCTAGGTAATAAGCTTTCAGAGTCACAGAATCCTTAAGGTTGGAGAAGACCTCCAAGATCATCAAGCCCAACCATAAACCTATCACCACCATGTCACTAAACCATGGCCCTAAGGACCACATCTACACTTCAGACACTTCCAGGGATGGGGACTGCCCTGGGCAGCCTGTCCCAATGCTTAACCTCTCTTGGCAGGGAAGCAACTGTTCCTAATCTCCAACCTGAACCTCCCCTGGCACAAATTGAGGCTATTTGCTCTTGGCCTATCGCTGGTCACCTAGGAGAAGAGACCAATCTATTCAAGTAACAGAACAAAGCGGATCCAGAGCTCTCCTTCCTTCACCCAGCACACTACCTTCCCAGCTTGAAGCCCAGCTAGAGAACCATTCTAGGATTCTATGGTGCAGAAGCTCAGCCCAGGTCAGGATTTGACAGAGCAGCAGCGACATCTTGTGGAAAGCTTTAGCATTGCAAGGCTTATCCCTAATTGCTGTGGGGTTATCAAATGAATGAGGCAAGAGCAGCTTGGCATTCATCTAGCCAGAGATTACTCACACTGATGCTACCATAGCACCTGTACCTGGTATGATGTCCTTGGGGGGCATCATCATCATCGTCATCATCATCATCATCACCACCACACTCACAGAATGTAGGGGTTGGTGGGACCTCTGGAGATTATCTAGTCCAATCCACCCTGTCAGAGCAGGAGCATCTAGAGCAAGTTGCACAGGATGCATCCAGGTGGGTTTGGAATCTCTCCAGAGATGGAGACTCCACCACCTCCTTGGGCAGCCTGGGCCACTCTCAAAGGCCGGAAATTTCTCCTTATCTTTAGGAGGAACCTCCTGTGTTCAAGTTTGTGCCTGACACCTTTTGCCCTGTCCCTGGACACCACTGAGAAGAGACTGAGCCCATCCTCCTGACACCACCCACTAAGTATGGATCAGATCCCCTCTGGCTCTGCTCTTCTGCAGGCTAACCAGCCCCAGCTCTCTCAGCCT
>VWZO01016143.1:0-22480 GCA_013396975.1 Bucco capensis
AGAGCAATGAGGTCTTCCCTCAGTCTCCTCTCTTCCAGACAAAACAGGCCCAGATTCCTCAGGCTTATGTTCTAAGCCCTTTAGCAGCTTGGGAGCCTCTGTCCCCTCTCCAGCACCTCCGTGTCCCTCTTGTAGTGAGGAGCCCAAAACTGGATGCAGTACTGGAGGTGAGGCCTCCCCAAAGCTGAGGAAAGGGGCAGGATCACCTCCCTGCTCCTGCTGCCAACACTGTTCCTGCTCCAGGCCAGGATGCCATTGGCCTTCTTGTCCCCGTGGGCACACTGCTGGCTCCTGTTCAGCTGTCACTCAGCACCCCTAGGTCCCTGTGTGCCTGGCAGCTCTGCAGCCACTGCTCCCCAAGCCTAGAGCACTGCTGGGGGTTGCTATGGCCAAGGGGCAGCTCCTGGCATTTGGCCTTAGGGAACTTCATGGCATTGAAGTAGTGAGGACATAAAATGTAATTGCTTCTCCCTCTCTTTCCAGGTACTGCCATTGGAAAACAGAATGAAGGACACCACACGTTTTCCACAGGCACTGAACCTTGGCATGGGAATAGTCATGACCTTGTACATCTCCTTAGCCACCCTAGGGTACCTGCGCTTTGGGGAGGAGATCAAAGGCAGCATAACTCTAAACCTGCCACAAGACAAGTGGTAAGTGCATTTCAAGTGTGGCTTCAAACCAGGGATCTAGAGGGCAGAAACATGGTCAGGCTTGTTCCATGCCTCAGTGTGGTCATAGTTGACAGGTGCTCAAAAATCCTTTCAAGTTAGACTGTTTATAGGAGCTCTGTGCCTTCAACAGCTGAGCTGTGAGCCTAGCCAGCAATTTCCTGCATACTGAAAGGAATTACCTATGGAAACAGATGAATGATCTTTATAGTAAAGTATTTCTGGTAGGAGCTAGTTCCCTGTGTATTGAAGGAGAAAACATGCAGTTTGCTATACTACAGTTGTGAAACCACCTAGTTTTAACTTGGATGTCCTTGTAAAATAGTGACCCTTTTTAGTAGAGTCACTGACTTAAGCAGGTAAACAACTGGAATAGAAGACAACAAAACTGAATAGGTTTGTAGTTCAGATGAAGTCCATAGATAATGCATAATAATGAGTTCCTGTCAGGAAAATGAGACTTAGGCTTGCAAGTGCCTTGGGTATTAGAATTCTTATTCAGCTTTTATTTAATGCTGTGAGATCTCCACATGTGATATGCTGAAGAAGCACTAAAGACTATTCCATTTTTAGTTCTGGAGAGGGCCTGTTTGCAAAGGCCTGGAATGAAAGGACAANCTTTTAGTTCTACATTTATGGATGGACAAATCCTGTAACTAAAATACAATTTTGAATTGGTTTAGTACTTCCATGTCTTATGGGCCTAAAATTAGATATATCATCTGTAGACAANTAGATTTAAATTGGACATTGGGAAGAAGTTCCTCACCACAAGGGTGGTGGAACACTGGCCCAGGTTGCCCAGGGAGGTGGTTGAGTTCCCATCCCTGGAGGCATTGCAGGTGAGGCTTGCCAGGGCTCTGGGCAAGCTGCTCTAGTTGGGGATGCCCCTGGCCACTGCAGGGGGGTTGGGCTAGATGAGCTCCAGAGGTCCCTTCCAACCCAAACCAGTCTAGGATTCTATGATTCTATGATTTATGGATGGACATATACTGTAACTAATAATTTAAATACAACTTTGAATTGGTTTAGTACCTTCATGTCTTATAGGCCTAAAATTAGATATATCATCTGTAGACAAGTGTAAAAGCTGAAAAATACTTCAGTATTTTCATTCTGATCCAGTAATGTCTTATATTTTGTTTGCTTACATCTACGTGTTGTCCAAAGTCTCTTGTGGTAGGCTATTGAACTAGTGAAATCTCAAATGATGTGAAACAAACTGCTTTGCTGAACTGAATGCTGACTCCTTTTTTGCCCTTTGAAGAAGAGAACACAGTTCAAGAGTGTTCTTAATTTTCAAGTGTTACTTTTTCATTCTCTTTCTCCATTTTCATTCCTTGGAGTCAGTGTGAGCTGTGCTTTTTTAGTATTCTGAAAAAGTTTTTCTTATTTGCCTAATTCAAATGGTAAATGAGCAAAGTGATAATAAAATGGGTCTTGAGGGATTAATGGTTTTTATTGATGATAGAATTTTCATGTGTCTGTTGTTCCTTTTTTTTTGCTTGTTTTGTTTTTTTACTGCTATTGTGAAAGCTGAGATATGGGCCGAAATTTTTTGCCCTTTTTGTGGCTTTTAAAAATTTGTTCTCGTTTTTGGGGCATATTGTTCATGACACATATTTAATTGTGTCCTTTCACTAGACAAAGCCCAGAAGTCTCCAAACACTTGCTGTATCCATTTCTGTCTATAAGATGCATCTGAAAGGGAAAATACTTTTGGTGATAGTATTGCCTGGTATTGTTCATTGTTGATATGATCAGTGAAAAGTTTGTTTTAAATGGTAGATTGGGTTTTATCTGTACTTCAAGAGAAGTGCTCTTAAAAGAGGAGGAAAGAAAGGGATGTGGAATATAGGAAAGGCTCCTCACTGTTGCTTTTTATTCTGCTCATGTGAGCAACAGAGTGAACTTTATCCTGCTGTAATATTCTGCTTTATTCTGCAGCCCTACTGTCTAACAGGGCTGTTGAAATAAGAGTTTCCAAATGGCTCTTGGCTACAGTGCAGATGTGATAAGATGATATTTATCCTGATGGCTTTACAGACCTAATGCAAAGAAAGAGCTCATAAAAGAGATGGAAAGTGGCATTCTGTAAGGTGGAGAATTGACATTATAAGTTTAATAACCTCAGAGCTGCTCAGGGCACATATGTTGAGATAACCAAGTCATCTGTTTTCTTCTTCTGCTGGGTAGTACCCCTGAGCACCAGACAACATTAGGAAGAGAAGCAGCTAAGTGGAACACACATGGGCTGGGAAGTTCAGTGCTCTTGCTGCACACTACTGAGGGTCTACCTGATACAGGATTGATCAGCTAATGTGTGCAATGAACTGTGCTAGCAAAACAAGGGTCCAGTGAACCATATGACAACATTTTGTAACTTGGTCCTCAGTTAAGAAGCCAGTGAGTGACCAGATTGGAGGAGTGGATGAGTACTCATGTGGATTATAGCTAAACAGTGAGTTTCATTTCAGTTGGACAATCCCTGTCTTAAAAATAAACCTTTCCTGAGAAAGAAAATGTCACTGAACCCTCCTAGGTTTGAGGTCTTGGACTCTCTAAATACAGCTTCGTGGGGTTTGAGTTGCTTGTTGGTTTTATGGAGGCTGCCCTAGTGTTGATTTAGTTGTGTTGTGTGCTGTGCAGGGAGTGCTCCGAGCAAGCAGAACAACACTGCCATTGCACCTCACAAGCAAAATTTGAACCTATTGCTCTTAAAAATTAGCGAGCTGATGTTTTGAATGAAGAGTTTGCAGCTGACATGAACATGTCTAAATGTTTTGAACAGGTTGTATCAGTCTGTAAAACTTCTGTACTCCTTTGGGATTTTTGTGACCTATTCAATCCAGTACTACGTGCCTGCAGAGATCCTGGTGCCAGCTGTCACCTCCAAAGTGCAGCACAAGTGGAAGTTCCTCTGTGAGCTTCTGGTGAGAGCTCTCTTAGTATGTTCAACCTGTAAGTATGTGCAGAACATCCCTTAAAAAGCTTGCTCTTACATGTTGATGGGGCTTCCTTATTTAAAGACATGCTTTGTTATTTCTTTTTCTGGAGGCTAGCTAACCTGCAATTTTGATTCAATGATTCAGTGTGTTTTGATTTTAGTGAACAAGTGATTCTAATGTTGTATTTTTATTTTAACCATGCTTTTGTTTAGTATATATAACCAAGTATTTGACAGCTGTATCTTTTACCAATAGTACTCTAAAGCTTCAAACTTGAAAACTTATCACTTGGCCATAGTTGGCTTTTTTCCCCTCACTTTTGTAATTGAGCTTTGTAATTACTTTGTAATCTAGGAAGATGAAACTGGGGAACAGTCTCCAAGAAAAATATGTGGAAAAAGAAAGAAAATGAGATTTAAAATCTGTTAAGAGGAGTCTGTGAAAGCCAAAAGAAATGAAAGCAAAGCAGAGATGGGGTGCATTGTGAGTGGGACTTGAAAATACAACAGTTGCCTATTGGGTATAATGAGCAGTTGGGTGAACTGGGCCAGGAAGAATCTAATCCAGCATGAGCTCTGGTGTGTCCCTTTCTCCCAGAGTTATGTTGACATGTATTCTTTCTTCTTCTTGTTTTCATGCAGTTGTGCATAGTAGTTTTTTCAGATTTTATTTGCATTATAAACCACCAGCTAATGATCTTCCCTTTCTGAAGGCATAAGAGGTACTTTAAAATGATTCAGCGTAAAGTGAATGCTATATCTTTGTATTCTTTGGGGGGGGGGAAAAAAAGCATGTGTAGTAAAGTTGGCCTGGGTTTGTACCATTGCAACTGCTCTGTGATGTCTAAAATGTCACAGGTGTTTCTGGGATATTTGAGAGTATTAACTTGTGTGCTGCAAGGCATAGAAAAGTTTGCTCATAAATGTTTGATATTTGCCAGGCTGTTGTGTGGTATGTTGTATTTAGCCTAGTTGTCATTTCAGGGTTTTTTTTTTCCAATGATTTCTACAGACTGTATGCATGCAGTGTCTAGAACAGGTTTTCACCAACACTTTTGTAAGTTCCCATGTTTCCACTCCTCTTCTGTTTGTCCTAAACAAATGCTTTGCTTTCACTAAGTGCAGAACATGGTTCCTAAAATGATTCAGAAAGTGTTTCTTTAATAGAAAGAAACAACGAAAAATGATTTAAATTGAATTTTAAAAATGAAATGGTTTGTGTATCAGTGACAGAATATGCTGTAATGTCTGGACCATCCAGAGGTCATACACTTATTAAAGGTGACTTTGCTTGCTTGAAAAGAATTCTTAGAAAAGAGAAACTACAGCTGTGTTGCTAATAATGCATTAGCTTTTGAAGAGAAGAATTAGAAAATCAGCTATTACTAATTTTAGGGGATTTTACATGACTCAAAAATTAGGCCATTGTTTTATCATTTTAGTATTTCAGAAACTTTGCTGGGAAGAAGCATGCCCTGGAGTGTCTGGGTTTTTTTAAGGCCTTGGCAAATGTCTCGATACGCTTCATTGGGTTAAAAACTGGAGAGATGGCTGAGTCCAAAGAGTTGTGCTCAATGGAGTTCAATGCAGCTGGCAGCCAGTCACGAGTGGGGTCCCACAGGGCTCAGTGCTGGGGCCACTCCTGTTTAACATCTTCAGCAATGATTTGGACCAGGGGATAGAGTGCACCCTTAGTAAGTTTGCAGATGACACCAAGCTGGGTGGCAGTGTCAATCTGCTTGAGGGAGGGAAGCTCTGCAGCAGGATCTAGACAGGCTGGATGGCTGGGCCAAGGCCAGTGCCATGAAGTTCACTAAGGCCAAATGCCAGGTGCTGCCTCTTGGCCATAGCAACCCCCAGCAGTGCTCTAGGCTCGGGGAGGAGTGGCTGCAGAGCTGCCAGGCACAGAGGGACCTAGGGGTGCTGAGTGANGTTGGGGAGCATCATTTAGTGGGGTGATAGGGCTAGGAAAAAGGCTGGACTCGATGATCTTCAAGGTCTCTTCCAGCTGTAACTGTTCTATGATTCTATTTCATTATTTACTTGCTCACTTTTGGGCACCTAGCTTGGAAGTGCTTGGAAGGGCACAATTTGTCTGGACTGTTTTACATACTTGCTTCTGGACAAGTGGAACTGGGTCAAAGAAGTGCTTGTTTCCTTCTTTGAGCTGTTTGAAGGAATCTAGGTGAGAAATAGATGTACTGTTTGGTGTCCTGAATCTTTCCTTCTCAGGAAGAGTGAGAAGTGATGCTCAATGTCAATCAAGCTCCCTTCACTGCAGTTCAGTCTAGGCTTCCCTTTATAAAAATAGTAGTAGATTACCTTTGTGTTTCTGATGCTATAATACAAGTATAAGAAAATATCAAACCAGTTAGCATGGAAGTATGCAGCTGTTTTGTCCTGATGTGCAACTACTGCATCTTATATTTAGCTTTTTCTTTGATTATAGATACTGCAGGGCAGAGACTTCTACATAAGTGTAAAATAAGTAAAAAAATAGCATGATTCTGCATCAATTTTATTCTCTGATAGGATTAAAAATAAAATTACCTCCTTCTTGCAGTCTTTCCATATTTCTCTGTTGATACCTATTTACAAGAAAATTGTTGTGAAGTCAAAAGTGCAGGGAGGTTGGAACTAGATGATCTTTAGGGTCCCTTCCAACCTGGCCATTCTAGGATTCTATGATTCTATGATTCTCATTCACCTGAAAGCAGGAGAGATTTTCTGGAAGGAAATGAAGATGCATGAAATAAAATTGGTAGTGTTTTTCTGTGGTATTTAGCACAGTAAACTCCTGCCATAGAGATCTTAGAGATGTCCAGATGTTAATTATCAGAGTGTCATACCTTATTGCATTTGTGATCTCTCTGGATACTCTCTTTCCTTGAGAATCATTCCTTTCTCTTTTGTTCCACCTCTTTCCATCTCCATTTCTTTCACTGCAGCTCCTTCAGGGTTTCCAGAAAAGCATTAGTATGGCAAGGATCTGAGTCAGTTGGTGCACTGTTGTTTTCAACTACTCATACTGATGCAGCTTTTAGACACTAAATACATGGAACTGAGAGTGACAAGTCTGCCAGGAACAAAAGTGGTGTCTGTTCAGATCAAAAAGTGAGACATTTCTCTTTACCAACATTGAGAAGGTGGGAGCAGAAAGCCATTTAAACTGCCACAGAACTGCCTGATAGAGTGATCTTGACAGGCTCTCTGGGTGCATCATCTTGCTATCTTTGCAACTCTTCCTCACATGCTTTCCCTTCTCTGCTTCTTTTGATTGCTTATTACCCAGGGAGGACATTAAACCATGTCTTTTTATCACATTCTCTTACATTTTCTTCTGAAAATTTAAGCTGACTTGTCAAAGACATTTTTGAAATGTAGTTTATAAACCTGCAGGAGGAAAGTAAGAATATTTGTGTTTTACTCAGTAAATTCAGTAACAAGATGGCAAGGAAAGCTGGAATTTATTTACTTCCTTTTGCCATATAAAGGGTTATAGATGGAATAATGCAGCCCAGAAGTAATTAAGAGTCTTGAGCTCTGTTTGCCAAAATATCTTTGGCAGTGAGGATTTTGTTCTATTCTTTAATTGTATGTTGCTTCATATATTTTTAAATTACCATATTCCTTGGGCCATGCTACTGCTTGTGTATGGATTCTTTTCTAATTTTTGTTTTTCTGTCACAATTATGTTTGAATACTTAGTACCAGATTTTGGATATTATCTATCTGGAAGGTGATTCTTAAAAATTATTTGAAAGAAATATTAAACAGCTTTATTTTCAGGCTAAAAGAAAATTTAGTAGAAATTATCAGTATTACTAGTCTTTTAAATTTTAAAATTGCTTTCTGGCTTTCTATACTTATTTATAAGTATACTTATAAATACTTATATTTATAATATATTTTTATAATATATTTTTCTTATATATATTATAATATAATATATATTATATTTATACTTATTTATCTTATTTATAAGATACTTATAAATAAATGAAGCCTTACTAGAAACATAGAAAAAAAACTTCTTAAGTGAGCTGTATCATTAAAATCTCTGAATGAAGTCATAATATGTTTTGGGTTTGATCTGTGTATGGACAGGACCAAAATTACAATTCAGTCTTTCTACTTAGATCCATAGATCCTCATTACAGCAGTGCCCATCTTGCTCAAGGAGTTAGTATGGCATTTACATTACTTTTTGATAGAAATAAAGTAGCTCAATATTTGCTTGCCAGAGGAAGTGTTGGAATACAGGAGTCCCATGTTTGACTTCATCTGCAGTCATAATGCACTCAGATTGGGTAGGAAAGATCCCCCAGCAATCTCATTGAAATTACCTCAGCAAGCAAGTCTGGCTAATAATGTGCTGATTCTGGAACAAGGAGAGAAAGTTGTAAAAGAAGCACTATAAAATAAACAAAATAAAGTTAAGGGTCTCTTTCCATGGGGGTGATATGTCCCTTAAGAAAATAGAAACATTCTGCCATAATATTGCTCCCCCAGAAAAACCCCAACTGATGCAAGTGGGTGACTGCATAGCTGAGAGAGGCTGAGGAGAATCCATTATTAGTACTTTCTGAGATTAGACTGCAAAGGTTCAGGTAGAAGCAATATGATGCTCTCTCTCTGATCTCTGCAGGATGCTTTGTTCACATGGCCCTTGCTCTTTTATATCTGAGCCTGAACACGATTTAACTGTTGGCCAAAAAAGTGTCACAGCCCCTGCCCCTTCTCTTCCTGAGCTTTAGTCATTCATCATTCTTTCATCTTTCATCAGAGAGTGGTGGTCAATGGCTCTTTGTCCAGGTGGAGAGCAGTGACGAGTGGGGTCCCTCAGGGCTCTGTCTTGGGACCTGTGCTCTTCAACATCTTCATTAACAACCTGGACATAGATATGGAATGCACCCTCAGCAAGTGTGCGGATGACACGAAGCTGAGTGNGAAGGAGGGGAAATTTAGATTGGAGATTAGAAGGAAGTTCTTTCCCCAGAGAGTGGTTAGGCACTGGCACAGGTTGCCCAGAGAGGTTGTGGCTGCTCCATCCCTGGCAGTGTTCAAGGCCAGGCTGGATGCAGCCCTGGGTGAGCTGGTCTAGTGATTGGCATCCCTGCTCAGTGTGGGGAGGTTGGAACTAGATGATCTTTAGGGTCCCTTCCAACCTGCCCATTCTGTGATTCTATGATACCCAGCAACATCCAAAAAAGTAAAACCTTTCCATGCAATTCCAAAGTTCTTATTTCTCTATGATTTTCAACCAGATTTCTGTACCACGTAAGTGCAAGAACACTTGAACTTGAAGCTTTGCCTGCTAGTGGAGGAATTCAGAATAGAGCTTGAAGCTGTTACTGTCCTGTGTAGTGCACACCACTTGTAGCTGGAAAAATAATGAATGATGGAACTTTTGATAAAGCCTGAACACTAGGTGATGTGTTTGGAACAATTTTGTTCTGGATGAGGATGTAGAGTCTGAAGCCACTGTTCCTCTTGTTGTGTTTCAGGTGCTGTGGCAGTTCTGATCCCTCGCCTAGACCTGGTGATTTCTTTCGTTGGAGCTGTCAGCAGCAGCACTCTGGCACTGATTCTGCCACCTCTGGTTGAAATCCTCACTTTCTACAAGGAAAACTTAAGCTTATGGATGATCTTGAAAGACATTTTTATAGCTGTCCTTGGAGTTGTTGGTTTTCTAACGGGGACATATGTGACAGTTGAAGAAATCATTTATCCTGCATCCACAGCTCTAGCCAACACAACAGAGAGCATCTCTGCAGATGGAAATGCTACTAACTTGGTGGTTGGTTTAAAGTAATA
Source organism: Bucco capensis (assembly GCA_013396975.1). NCBI lineage: Eukaryota > Metazoa > Chordata > Aves > Piciformes > Bucconidae > Bucco > Bucco capensis. The sequence goes on from VWZO01016143.1 coordinate 9,436, forward strand.
ACCAGGCACTGTGAATTACTTAGTTTTTAATAAGAAATCCTAGCTGGTTTGTAGACCTACATGCAGGACAAATGCCAGTGGATTTTATGCAGCCCTTTCTCACTCTATTGCTCATTCTCTCCTTCATTCCTTCCCATCTGCTACCTGAATTCACCCCTTTACTCTCAACCTCAGCTCATCTAGTGAAAAACTGAATTAATACCAGGATTTAAAATACATACATGAATATAGAAAGGAAATATGATTTTAGGTTATTTGAAAAGAATTTTTATAAGGAAGTCAAGATGCTTTCCTCCTTAGAAGAATCCTGCCCAGATGCAGGACTTTACACCTGGACTTATTAAACTTCCTGTGATTCTGATGGGCTCACTGTTCAGTTTGTCCAGAGGGGAAGTCAGTCCATCATATCTAGGCAGTACTCTTCACTCCAGCTCTGTTTTAAGTGTTGGAGTGGGACATCAGTGATGCACAGACCTTCTCTTAGCTGTCTCTGACAGGGTGAATTACACCCCAGTGAACCAGAGACACTTGGAAAAAGAGGAGCTGTGATTTTCATTTCCATTCTGGGGACTTAGATTGTAGTGGAACAGTTTTTGGGTAGTTGAAACTGCCTGGCTCTGGTTCCTGGGAGTCTGTGTGTATGGAATTGGAGTGCACTGTGCAGAATAACTGTGACTGTTGATCATTCTCTTCACATTGGCTCCAAGGGGAGTTTTTTAAGCAGTTGGAAGGACCAAGTCCTCCCTGATTAGTATAGCAGCCCACTGCTGGTGGTGGCTTACATGGCAGTAAGCATAAAGGTCTATTTTTTGTGTTGATCAACTTAACATTTAAACTGAAGAATTGACAAGAGTGTAAGGTATGGTTTAGAGATCTTTTGTTAGAGCAAAAGATAGCTAGTTAGGAGTGATCTTGCTGTCTTACATGATCTGTTACTGTACCAGGAGCTGGGCAGCATGGCCCTGCTTCAGGCAAATGGCAACTGTGATGCTCAGTAGAGCTATGCAGGTCTGACTGCCCAGAGCAGCTTAAAGAGTCAATTTCTGTATGAAAAAGGAAAGGATGAAACACTACATTGTAGAATGAAGCTTGTGCTAGACTTACAGGTGTATAAGCTGTGGCTTATTTGTGGAAGAATTTGAGTCCATGACAGTGTGAGCTAGGGAGATGTGTGTTCTGAAGCCCTTTCCTCCTCTGGCACACCTCCTGCCTCCAGCTTGGCTGAAGAAGTGACTCAGAACTTGCTTTCAACCACTGGTACTTTGTAGAGAGGTACAGCTGTTACCAGAGGTAGGGTATATGTGTTCAAAATACACTATTTTTTCAGACAGTAATGATATCTCACTTCTGAATAAAAAGGTACAGGATGTTGTTTATCAGAACAATATGACTTTCATTCAAAAACATTCAACTCCACAAGTGATAGCAGTTTATTTTTTTACCTTTTGGTAACTACTCTCCTGATTCATTTTTTACACAATTTGTTTATCCTTGATTTCAACTATACAAATATATGAAATACTGTAATTTTTTTGCCTCTTGCCAGAAGGATGTAGAGTGCCTAACTGTATTTCTATTGGAACATAGAATTGTTATTTTTGCATTCTTATGTTCTGCCTTAAATAGAATCTAACATGTCCTTTACTAATTTTTGCTTTTGTTTATCTATATTGGAAGAAAAAAAGGACAAGTTGGTAAGCTGATAATTGGGTAGAAATGAGTTTTATTCAGCAAGGCTGAATCCTGATTTTCAGGATTCATATTTGACTTTCTAGCTCACACTTCATGGATAGCTTTAGCACTAGAGTGAAAGTTATATATTTGGACCTGTTTTCTAAAAACTCCATATTTTGGACAGTAATAGAACTGTATTTATCATACTCATTCCTGTTACAAAGAAACTTCTTTTTCTAAGGAGTATTTTTACTTCTAACAGTATCCCAAGAGATGTGTATGCCAAATCCTCTTTACTGTATTCATACAAATTAAGATAGAAATATGTGTAATGTTTTGCATTGTCTGTTCCTCAGAAATCTATAATTTGGCATTCCAGTGCTGGACTAATATACTGCTAGATATATCTATATTTCTATTTTCTCCTTAGAATGTTTCTGTCATCATGTAGCATGTGGTGACTGTATTGGAGCACTTTGCTCTCCCTGGTGGGACATTTCTGATAGGGATTCCTTAGGGCTTGGAGTTCAAGCTGCATGCATTTGGTCAAGCAATAGTTCTGAGGAATGATCTTATATTCATTGCAGTATGGACAAAGTTAAATATTTGGCACTTTAAAGGGATGAATGTCTGCAGGAATGCTACAGAATTAACCTTTGGTGTGCAAGTGCCACAGAGGAGCAAACACAGGTAGTTAGCAGAGAGGCAAAAGGTAACTTCAGCTTTTCATCTCAAAGGTTTTTTTAGTCTTCAAGATGTTTTGAAAGACATTGAATCTTTTTCCAACTATTTTGTACTGAATCTGTTGTTTCCCTGAACATACACTACCCACTGATAGAATACATTGCTATCTAGCATATTTTACTTGACATTAAATACTTGTACATGGAACACTTTTAGTAGGACTGATAGGATTTCAGTGCAAGTTGTTTTTACTGTTATTTCACAGTATCCCAGTATGCCAGGGGTTGGAAGGGCCCTAGAAAGNTCTCTCTCCCCATGTGTATTTGGAAATGAAGGGCTGTTGAGTCCATTTATAGCACCTGTTCTGCATCAGTTGTGTGCTAGTGAGCAGCTCTGAAGATGCTTCTGCCAGGCTGCAGAGTTTGGGGCAAGTGAACACTGACCTGGTGCTGTCAGTGAAGCTTTGCTGAGCTGGCTACCTAGAACACAAATAGGTGACCTTGGTACTTTCTGAAACTCTATTTACTTGTTTAGAAGCTTGATAGATGTGAGGAATCTACTCTTAGCCATCAGACTCTGGATAACCTGGCCCAAATGAAAGCCCTTGCACATCTTACTGCCATGTCTGCCCCAGGAGAGGTTTCCAGATGTGTTGTCACTGCCTGGCCAGGTGTGCAGTAGTGTGTGTGTGTGCAGGAATTGCCATGTCTAACAGTGTAGCTTCTGAGTCTTGCAAGTGTTTATTCATCTATTTTGCACAATGTCCATTTTGTCCTACAGTGTAGGATTCTTGTTATTTTAACATTCATACAGTACATTTGCAGGGCCTCCTCTTTCAAATAGAAAGAGTCAGGAATCAGAATATCTTGCTTTGGATAAGATTAAAATGTCATGGAGTAAAAACACTAAGTCTGAATAGTAAGTAGTGTTCCTGTGAAAAATTGCCAAAGACTTAAAAGATAGGAAATTCTGGCAGAAAGCTGAACACTAACAGTGTTCTTTCAGTTTTCAAAGAACTCTAATGTAAATTATAAGTTGAGATGCAGGGAGTGAAACTCAGAGATGTAGTAGGTATGGTTTACATTAATATATATTTAAGATGGAAATGTACTTTAGCACAAGCTAAATTAAACTAAAAAATGTATGTGATTTGCTTATGTTCCTAATAAGGAACAGAAAGTTATTGTATTTATATACTGTACATGCATTTATATTTTACAATATAGTATTGTTAACAGTTTTAATGTAACTTAATCATTAGCTGCACTATAGTAAGTGGATCATTTTCTTGTCTCTAAGTGTTCAACCTCAAATATTGGGCAAGTAAGAAGGTGGGTTTGCCTGATGTTCTGTAACTTAGATCTTTTCTGTCAATAAAGAGTACCATAATGTTACCCTGCTATAACTCACTGCTATCGGGCCTGTCTCCACTACTACATCAGGAGAAGAAATATCTGTCCTAATGCAGAATTTACCTTTGAAGATATCCAAGGAATGGCAGGTAAGTGACTTGAGACTGTCAGACAAGCTCAAGAGCTGACCTTTTATTGATAATAAATCTCATTTCAAAGTTGCTTAGGCACTCCTGAATAATCCAGCCTCCAGTGCAAGGTTTTACATGAGGACACAGTTAAAGTTAGGCTTCTGTGTGTCTTTTTAGAGGTGCCTTAGGAAATGAGGTAATTTCTGGGTGTATAAAGGAAGGCAGCAGTTCCCATCTGCAAAACTGCAAAGCAAAAGCCAGACTTTTTAATCCTTGCATCCTTGGTTTGGACTTGACCTTAACTTTAGGTATGGAGTGTTGGATAATTAGGTATGGAAAAATGGATATGAAAGTTCTGTACTTTCTATCTCAGTTTTAAATGACTAGTTGGATACAAAAGTGGCAGCCTAAGCTTTCGTGTTCTCACCAACTAGCAGCTACCAGCTCTCAGATTCAGAGATCTCATTTGGCAGAAGGCCTTGTATTCTCCATTTTAATCCAAGGTGTGCTGAGGGAGGGATCCAGAAACACCCAACCCTGCTTTGTCTAGTTTAGTCAGAAATAACTGGATGTTGGGAGTGTGGAAGCTCTCATGCAGTCCAATAGCTTTTTCTGTCAGCAGATCCTGATTAAAGCTGCTTGAATTGTTCATTGGGAACACATTTCTCTTCTGAGCTGAACTTTCTTTGCCTCCTTTTTTCTTGTGAATCTCCTGCAGCTTCCCTGAACACTGCTGCTGTCATCATGGTGTCTTTAATAGGAGCCTGATAAAGGTAAATACCTTCAGACTTTCCTGGAGTAACTGTATTACCTACAGCTCCTAAATCTGAGCATTTTTTAAACTATTAAATCAGGTTTTATTGGACTACAGAGACAAAATAAATACCTACAAGAAGTAATGCAGTTTGGGATAATGGCATGCTTCTGAAAAGGCTCTGTGAGAGCTGGCCCAACCACAAAAACATGGATGAAAGGGAAAGACTCCCTGTATTTTCATTACCTCCTAAGGCAGGGATCCTTGAAGCAGCCCCAGCAGAGGCACACCAGGGGAAGGAAACACCAGCACTGTGCAGCTCACTCCTTGCTACGAGATCACTCTACCTGCTCTTTGGACCTGTTTGTCAGAGATTTGGACAAGACTGATTGGTTTTTCTCTCTGCTTTCTGATCTGAGCAATCAGTTTTCCCTGGATCTTTCCCACAGCAGGGCAGGAATCTCAAGCCTGCTCAATAAGATGCCTCCAAGTCTATCACAGGCCAGTTATCTAAACACAGATGTTCTACCTGTCAAGCACCCAAGGATAGACAGCAATTAGAGTGATATATGTATTTTTTTACAGTCCTCCTTACTATTCTGTTGTTTTCCCACAGCCTCTCAGGCATGCTTTGCTCAAGGAGGAGTGAAAATCACAACTCAATTATCACTTAATTTTCTCTTTAATAGGTAAATATGTCCTGGTTTTGTTCTCTATCTATATTTTCTCCCTGGTAACATTTTCTCTGGGAAATATGAGATTTTTAGCCTGATATGCCAAGGCAATGAATTATATAGTTGCATGTGTGGCTCTTTGTCCTGGAGTGATTTAAATTTAACAGTGTACGTCATATTCCCTTTTGAACTTTTGAATTTGGATATGGACACTGTTTCTTTAAAAGAANTGTTTGTTTTTGTTTATTGCTGTCCCCATTTTGTTTTGGGGAGAGGGGGGTCTTGGAGACCTTTCCTCAAAAGATTGTTCTTTTGACCCTAGCTTCTGGTCAAACCAGGACACTCTTTGCCTGTCACATCATCTTTTACTGATACCACCACATTCTGGTCAATTCTCCAATCTGGGAGAGGGCAGAGCTATCACCTTTAAAAATCTTATCAAAGATACTCTTTACAGTTTCATCAAAACTCTGTGGTCCTGGGAAAGGCATTCAGATAAACCCTGTGTGATTGTCATCTGCTCTGGCAGTGCTCCCAAACCTTGCAAGCAACCACAGCTTGCACCAGCTTTTGTCCCTTCAGTTTCTAGGAGATGGATAAGGAGTTTTGCAAAAGGAGGGAAGGAAACAAGAGGCTGAAAGCATCATTAAACAGATCTGTGTGCTGTCAGGCTTCACTAGATTTATTCTTCATGGAGGAATCTGTTTACATAGTCAACACCAACTGTGACAACTGGTGGGGTGAGGTGGATTAAAGTAGTTTACTTGGTGGTTTTTATTGTTCTTGGATCTCACTCCAGAATCTGTTTGCTTTTATAGTCTTTCATCTGGAAGAGAGGGAACAGAGGCTATAAAATATAAAAATATATTTGCAGAGAACAAGGACAAGACTAAAAGAACATTGGGTAAATGTATATGGCACTGTGTTTGGTTTAAATTGGTTTGGAAAATAAAAGGACTACTTGTGTTGAAAATGTCCCTTCAAAATCCAAAGAGAAATATGGAGAAGCTTGTCAGAGAATTCTCTGGGCTGTAGATGTAAAGTAAAAAGAACTGATTTATTTCACACAGGCAGAACAAAGTATTGATGGATTTTCTTCTACTGATTGATAGGAGATCCAGAAAGCATTTCTGTAAGAGTGGGGATGTTTGCAGCACAAAGTACTGGAGCACATTTGAAATGTTCTCCTTGGAAGGCCAGAGACCAGCAGCTCTCCAAGTATTTATTGCTAGCTTATTATGGAACAGTCTTCATGTTAATTGCTGGGTTTCCTGAGAATGGAAGTTGTTTTTCAAATGATACTTAGGAATAAAGTATATTCCACAAAACAACTTGAGGGCAAGAAATACAAACTCATAGATGTAAAACCTGTGGCATCATTATTATTATTTTATAGACAGAGAAAAATCAACTCTGTGTTTTAGCAGCTTTAAAGTTTACTTAGCCTCTAGAAGTGCTATCATCTCCTTTGCAAGATGTCTCAAAATGAGTAGCCAAACTCCAAAACAAGAAAAAGTCAATATATTCTTTTGGAAAATATTGGCTAAGGTCAGTATCTGAAACTTCTTGGCTATAAAGAAGAGGAATGAACTTTCATACAATACCTAGTACAAAGTTGGCATAATGTTATTTACTTTTACAGAGGTGTTCTAGTCCAGTAGAAAAATAGGTAACTAGCCTAACACAGAGAAGATTTGATCCTCAAGATGCACAAGCTTAAAACTGACTGTGTTTATAATGAATAATAGAATAGAATAATAGAATAGATGCTCACTGAAAGCAAAGCAATTCATCTGCTTTATTATGCTACTGGATTACAGCAGCTTGTTTCATAAGCAGTGAGCATAAAGTACAGTGTCTGAAAAGCTCACACTCAAAAAGAATTCTGGTAAGCCTGAATATGACCTCTCCTGAGACACAAAAATGAAGTGAAGAGCATATGAGCTTAGGAGTAAGGGTAATATTTTGGGCAGAGCAAGGTGGTGAGCCAAAGGTCTTTGCAAGTTCTGTTGTTGAGCAACTTCTTCAGTAATGATGCAGAGGAAAAGGAGAATGTGTGCTAAAGCAATTGAATGTCCTGCACTGAGAGGAGCTGGGAAAAGAGAGATGTTGGAGAGGGGACTGAGAGCCTTGTACTCCTTTGCAAGAGACCAGTGTTCTCATAAAATCCCCTTAAGGTCTGTTGTAAGTAGACTTCATTCTTCCTTCTTATTTCTTCCTTTTTCTTGGCCCTTAAAATGTGAAGTTTATCACTTTCAGAATTTTCTCTCTTAGCTTCAAAGCATCCTCATGTTCTTAAGAAAGGAATAGTTGCTTAAGGGGATGTGTAAGAAAGAGCTCCTAATTTCCTTGCTTTATGTGGGCCTGACCTAGCTAAATCTTGGAATAAGTACTAGTTAGTGAAAAAAGCCAAAGCAAGAAAGCCCTGCCTTGTGTCTGGAAAAGCATCTTTAGACACACATAGCACCTCCCATGATTATAGGTAGGATGAGTTTGGACAGCTGTAAGCCCAGTTCTGATGGTTTCTCAGCAGAATTGCTCTTTTGACAGTGATGTGGTCCAGTGATGTCCATTCTCTAGGCTTTTCTAACATCCTCTCTTGAAGAATTACTTGCAGTGGACTGCATTCTCATTCAGATGTTGTATAGGTGAGGTGTGATTTCTCATTAGCTAAGAAATTGTAATTCTTTATTACCTGAAGGCTTCTGGCTAAGTAACACTTTTTCTTTTAACTATTATAATTAATCATTTCCTTTCCCTGCTCATGTTTTGTGTACCTTGCTGTCTCTTCTAGCTGGTCTCCCTTTGTCTCTGTCTCAAGTGTGATATTCACTGTAGCAGAGAGAAGCAAGATCATTTGAGCTGACCCACTCCTCCCTGTATTGCCTACCCCTTGGCCCACACTGAACCCAAGCTCTAGAGGCCAAGAGGCCAATGGCATCCTAGGATGCATTAAGAGGAGCGNTTTTCTGTCACTTTTCTGGCATCACACATCTCTTATGTTCTGCCAGGGAGAAGCTCTGTGAGCCCTGGGCTTGAGTGATGCAAAGTGGCTTCTCTCTGTTGTATCTACGTGGACAAAATATGTTGAGTTACCTGAGACCCACTGAGATCCATGTTTTATTTTAGACAAATGTTCAGATGGATGTGTTTTCCTCTTGTTATTGCAAGGGTATTTGTGTGTAAAATACCTTAATTGCTACCCTGCAAGACGTACTTTGTATTTGAGTACTAATACCTCAGCAAATCTCTCCAGATCCTTCAGAGGATGTGGAGAAATACAATGAGAGGTGTAACATTCAAAGGGCACTTTGTGGCAGAATCTCCCAAGTAACAATCTTGAGCTTAAACTCAGGACAACTTTCTGCAGAGGGCAGCATGTTTTCCCATGACCTGCTCTAGGTTCTCCTGCTCTGGCAGGGGGGTTGGACTAGATGATCTTCAGAGGTCCCTTCCAACCCCTAACAGTCTGGGATTCTGTGACAGAACAAAAATGTCCTCCTTTTCCCAAAGTGCAAGCTGGGCTGTGGCACATTGAGACAACACTAGAGATAGAAGGAGCAGAGTACAAGCAGAGGCTAATACAAATAAATGGATCACTTTGCAGCAGGTCAGACCTAGTTTCTTCTGAGCTCTGTAGCATAAGTGAAGGGGATGAACAAAGGTCACAAGTGATCACCTGGGGAGTGCAGAGGCTTTGTAAGAAATATTTCCCCCCTGAAATTCCCTCAATATTTGTGCAAAGAAGTTTAGATGTCCTTCAGATTGTAACAGTGGAAGGATAAAGTGATCTGCCATGGAAAGACTGCACTGGGCAGCAAGGATCAGGAGGGGGAACAAAACATGGGAACCTGGTCCTGGCCTTGTGATGGGAACAGTGAGTCTGAGAGTTGCTCTCAGCACTGCTAGTGGAGATCCAACTTGGTGTAAAGGGAAATGTGCCCTGGGCATCTGGTGAGTTTTACATACCTGAATTTCAATGTAGAGATGGCTTGCATAGCCCAGAGTCATAAAGAAACAGGATAATTGGAGGGGTTTTTTTCCTGAGTTATGCCATGTGTCTACTTTGTGCCCCACAAATGAGAAAGAAATTCAGCAAGATTTTACAGGATTGTTGTAAATTTTGCACCATGCTACCCAGTGCTAACAGCAAGAGAAGTTTGGCTCCAGTTGTGCAACTGCACCATGATTGGCTGCAAAGCAGAATTAGATGTAAAGATGTGAGTTCCCTTGTAGGAAAAAAAAATTGTTGAGAGCCATTCTCTTCCTCCCAAACCTGCTGTCATTCAATTTGACTGAAATATTCCCTCCTCCACTGGGCTTTCTGTCCAGCCAAGCAGGAGTTAATGATGTTCCACTTCTATACCAAATGAATTTTCAGTTGTGCTGACACAGCATACTCCAGAAACTCTGCCCCCACTTGCATTTTTTCCTATTCTTCCAATGTGATTCACCCTCCTACATCTTTTTTTCTCCATTGTCTCATGAATAATTTCTCTTTATCTGCATCAAGGAAATGTAATGATGTACAGAATCTGCATACTGCTGCTTTTGTACTCTAGTTACTATTAATAAGACTCTGATGCCAACAGTTCTCTGATCAATGCATCCTGGTTTTTTTCCCTTGTGAAATTTAACATTCAATTTGTGAGAAATGGAGAAGATACAGACCAGACTTTTATAGCTTTTCATAAGTTTCAGCTAAAGCACAGGCAGTATTATGCAAATAAATGCAATAGGCAAATGCTGGTCACTCTGAAGGTTGTTTTGCTTGCTTCTCCCACTTCTAATCACACTAATTCTTACATCAGTGGCAACTAGCTTGCTGTTCTGGTAGCTGTTGTTTTGCAGGTTGTGTTCTGTCAGGGCTGAGTGCTGTGGCCAAATGGCAATGTTTTAGGTGAAGCAGAGGGACATGGAGGTGCTGGAGAGGGGACAGAGGCTCCCAAGCTGCTAAAGGGCTTAGAACATAAGCCTGAGGAGCAAAGACTGAGGGATCTGGNCAGTGAGCACTCAGCATGTGACCTCCAAGTGCTCTTACCTGGGTTGTGCAGGTGCTCAAGTGGTTAGTGAGGAGAAGCATGCTGAAAATCAGATGGGAGACTGAAGAACAAACCTTCCTTTTGCCAGCTCCCTGTCCTGTTTCTGGGCAGTTGCCTGAAAGGAGGGACATTCTCCTGGAGGGTTTTGGATGAGGGTAGATTGGCTTGGTTGGGTAGGTGTTCTTGGAGAATGCCCACAAGAAGTGTAAGGGTAAGAGGGCTAAACAGCCTGTCTGGGCTGGAGGGGGAGCATGGCCTTAGAGCAGCTGAGGAATCTCACTATTTGTCTTGGATTTTGCATGTCCACACACTGAAAATGAGCTGAAGGAGGCTGTAGCCAGCAGCAGGGGAAGGCAGTTCCTGAGAGAGGATTTTGCCAGATGTTCAGTGCTGGATGCAGGCACTTGAGTGCTTTAGTAGATCATGCTCCAAGCACATAAATGCACAGATAATATTAAGGCCTTTGATTCTCTTCAGCAATGACCTAAAGGAACTCTTGATATACTGACATTTTGGAAGGTACTTGAGCTCATATCTGACAGACATCCAGCTGGAGGAAATGTGTGGCTTTCTGCTCTTATCACATAGGGCAAGGCCACAGCTTGGGGCTATGTTTTATAGCATGCAGTGCAGTTCACTGCTTAGAGGGAGCTGAGCTCCTGTATCTTCATGGCAAAACACAGCATATACATTTATCCTAGAAGCAGGAGAGCTCTGCTGACTTGTTTGTGCATCAGGGGCCTGCTGCAGTGCATGATGTGGAGACTTCCTCAACATCCCAGTGCACAAGTGCCTAGCTTGAATTAACCAGGAACAATCTTGTCCTGCATTCTGCACTGCACTCAGACAACTAGCAATTGTTTTGTACCATACTGCAGATGAATCATATTTCCAAATTTTACAAGGTTTTGCAGCTAGTTTGCAAGCATTAGATAAGATGTAAGGAACAATAAAGATGCCAGATGGACTTTTAGTAGTTGTGTTTAGGGCTGATATGCAAGATTCTGGAGATTACAAAGCTATTTTTGAAGAGTGTTCTGTGTTCCTTAAAGAGGAGACAGACTAAACAAGTTGGATTTGATTTCTAAGAGCTTTGAGTGGCTGAGCTGAGCTGTGTCATAACTGAGGGGGAGCCAGAAAATAAGTGATAGAAGAGACAGGGGATGATAATTTATTTTCCCTTTGGATTGTGTAGTTTTCAGAAAGGTTTCACTTTTACATTAAAAATGTAAAAGGATTTTCTCCTGTGTTCATGTTTATCTGTTATACTATTTGGAAATATAACGTATGGTATAATTTAATAGGTATTTTGCAGAGGAAGAAGAATAGAACTGATTTTCTCTTCTGATGTTTTTTGGAAAGTATGAGTTTAAGAAGTGTATTAAAAAGATAAAAATCAGTGAGTAATGATATTCCATAAAGCAATAAGAAAAGGGGAACAGAAAACATGATGACAATGAAGATAAGACAGGCTTGAGGAATGATGACATGAAGGACTGTTTCTCTCCGTAGATTATAAATTGAATCTAAGATGCCTGGTTGGAAATCCAAGTTTAGGTAAGATAATTCACCTCCATGACTTCATCAGGCTCTGGCACATTTTGAAGGAAATGTGTGTGCCATTTTGTCAGAGTGTTGTTAGTCACTGATGCCTTCTGCTAGGGCCAGTGTAAATGAGCCATTAGTGACTATTTATTTGTTATCATCACAGTACAATGAGGCCTTTGGGGAGGATGCATGGGTAAACAAATGATGTATGGCTAACATTCTTTATTTCCTTTCTTCTTCTATGCCCAACCATAAGGACTGCAATCAATTTCTGTAATTCCAAGAACTCATTGCATGAAGTTTGCAGACTGTCCTTCAGCTCCCTCTGTTTTGCAGCCCAGTGCACTAGGTTGTCTCACTGTTATAAATTACCTTCCACTGTACTCGAGCTCTTCGGTGAGATTTACATCCTTCCAGCAGTGTTCAGTTGCCAGCTTGCTATCTCCTTCCTCTGGCCCAATTAATTTAGAGGCAATCAGTTGACTCCTCAACTAGTTTGCAAGCTGGTTGCATCCTTCCAGCTCCTGTACACCTTTCTCTGAAAGCTTCTCTGTTGGTGGTGCAAGTTGTGACACAGCATTTGTACAAAACCAAAGCTACAGGTTTCATTTTGCTTAAATAACTTTGTTTATGGAATGGCTTTTCACACATCTAGCTACCTATTGGTGTGGCTGAGAGAGGAGAAAAAAGGAGCAAGACTAGTTTTTTCCTCTGAGTCGTTTTAAAAACTGTGAAGCATTTTGTTAAGGAAATTTAGTGAGATTTCACACTCTGCAGCAGAGCTTTGGAAGGTATGAACCTCCTGTCAGTGAATAGTGTTCTCAAGCTGAACCTTTCCAAAGGAGTTTTAAAGAGGGAGTTGGTCCAGAGCCAGAAGGATAGCTGAAGAGGAGAGGGGAGAGGGGAGAGGGGAGAGAGGAAAGAGGAGAGTGAAAAAGCAGCACAAGGCTCAGCAGTTGGTAGTATTGTGGCTAAGCATTGACAATGGTAACATACTGCAGTTGCATTTAAAAGCTGTAGCCAAAGGAAAGAGCCCAGGAGACAGGCCCTGGCAATATCATAGAATCATAGAACAGTTCCAGCTGGAAGAAACCTTGAAGATCATCAGTGCAGCCTTTGTCCTAGCCCTAGCAACCTGCTAAATGATGCCTCCCAATGCAACATCCACCTGGCTCTTAAACACCTC
>VWZO01016143.1:24151-38208 GCA_013396975.1 Bucco capensis
CACATCCACTGCCTTCCCCTCATCTATCCACCTAGTTATGCCATCATGAAAGGCTATCAGATTAGTCAGGCAGGACTTCTCCTTGCAGAATTCATGTTGACCACTCGTGATAAGCCTCCTTTCCTCCAAATGCTTGGAGATGGTGGCAAGTACAAACTGTTCCATCACCTTCCCAGGGATGGAGGTGAGGGTGACTGGCCTAGAGTTACCCAGGTCATCTTTCTTGCCCTTTTTGAAGATTGGGATAACATGCCTCTGCATGGTTCAGTGAGGGTTTGTGCATTTTTAAGAGTAATCCAAGGCATGCATCCTGGGATCAAGCCACTGGTCACCTCTTGCTCCTCATGAGTCTGTGTTTCCAGCCCTGGAGTGAGTACAGGCAAAGCAAGAATGGGGGAGTGAAAATCCCCTGCTTCTGTCTGCTGTTAAATCCATGCTCTTAGGATATATTTGGTGGTTCAAGTGCCATTGACATTTCTCAGAGCATCTATAGAATAAATCAATCCCCAGATTTGGTGGCTGGTATGTATCCTCTCTGAGGTTGGACTGTGCTTTGTTTGCAGGATGATCTGCCTTTTCCCTTCAGTCTTCACTCTCACCACCTTATTATTCCCTAATGTTGGCTGGATTGCAGAGTCAGTGCTTTCAATCTTGCCAGCTCTTTTTATTGCCCACCCTGGCTGGTGGCTTTTGGTATTAGGCCATAGGTTCATTGGAGGGGCTAGGGACTGCTTCACAAGCAGCTGTACACAAGGACACAGGGGTAGCTGTCAAGGCTGTTAGCTCTGTGGGGACAACTGTCCTGGACTGAAAAAGCCTTACAGGTAAAATATCAGCTGAGGCATGGCTGCAACCTAGAAATGAGAGACTCAGAGCAGTGATATTGTCTGCAGAGGCACTGTGCTGAGCACAGGCAGAACAGAACAGCTTCTTGATAGTTGGTAATAATTCTGTAAAATATATTCTTTTTCTAGGAGGAAGAATATTCTGATTGTTTCATTGGTTTCTGGTATCTTCTATTTCATTTCTGAGGGGTTATTGATGTCTTCAAGTTGCAGTCATGTCTCCTGAACAATTCACACTTGCACATCAAATGGCATTATATTGATGGCAAAGTGGTAATCAGAGTGTTTTTTCTGGCCCATGGATATGAAATCTGGCTGCTATGATCATCTGATGCTAGAGTCTAAGAAACCTTCCTTTAATAAATCATTCTTATTTTTCAAATAAATTAATCCACAATAAAAATTAGTTTAACTGTGTGTTTTAATTGAAAACAATAAAACATTAAAAAAGGCATTGGAAAAAAAAGCAATTATCCCTTGCTGGTTTTATAGTTCATCAGTCATGATATAAGCTTCAATCTCTCTTGATATATCTTAGATCTTATGCATTCTCAGAGATTTTTCTGGTTTGAGATAAATACCTGGAGAACAAGAAAGGGAACTGCAGGAGAGGAGCCTGCAGAAATGCCTTGGAAGGAGCTGCACCTCCCCTTGCACTGTGATTAATGGCCATGAGTCCTCTCAGTCCATTACAGCTACTGGCAAAGGCAAGTGTGCTGATAAAAGTGAAAAAGTGGCTGAGCTAATGAAATTAATTTTTAATTGCATTCTTTCTAGACAGATACTTGTATTCACTTCACTTGTATTAATAACACTGTTAAAATGGAAGCATCCTGCAAGGTGTTGCCAAGTGTTGTCAGTTCTCTCCTGCACTGTGATCAACACCAGGGTTTTATTTACATTTCTGTGAATTTTTAGCTTTAAAATCTTGCTCACTAACTTAGTCAATTAGTGGATGTCATTGTACAGCAAGGCCAAGGAGATGCTTGTTTAAAATGGAACTTACAAAATCATTAACTCTCTTACCTTTTTGTTGCAGCTTAAGTATTTACATATCTTCATTGCACATACAGTTAGACAGCAATAAGTTTCCCAAAGAAAAGCTTAACAGTGGCATGTTTCCAAGCTAATTGGTTGGCCAAGTACAGGAACAAGATGGACAAGCAAAATAATCATCCTAGAACACTCTGATCCCAAAGAGGGCTCTGTGTTTCATAGAATCCTAGACTGGTTAGGGTTGGAAGGGAGCTCTGGAGCTCATCTAGTCCAACCCCCCTGCAGTGGCCAGGGACATCCCCAACTAGAGCAGCTTGCCCAGAGCCCTGGCAAGCCTCACCTGCAATGCCTCCAGGGATGGGAACTCAACCACCTCCCTGGGCAACCTGGGCCAGTGTTCCACCACCCTCGTGGGGAGCAACTTCTTCCTAATGTCCAGTTTAAATCTACTCCTCTCCAATTTAAAACCATTGCCCCTTGTCCTTTCACTGCAGGCCTTTGCAAACAGGCCCTCTGCAGCCTGCTTGGAAGTTCCCTTTAGGTACTGGAAGGTCACTAGTAGTTCCCCTGAAGCCTTCTCTTCTCCAGGCTGAACAATCCCAGCTCCCTCAGCCTGTCCTCAGAGCAGAGGTGTTCCAGCCCCTGAGCATTCTCGTGGCCTCCTCTGCACCTGCTCCATCAGCTCCATGGCCTTTCTGTGTTGAGGGCTCCAGAACTGGACCCAGTATTGCAGAGGAGGTGTGAGCAGAGCAGAGTGCAGTGGCAGAATCACCTCTCTGGCTCTGCTGGCCACGCTTCTCTTGCTGCAGCCCAGGATGCCATTGTGCTTCTGGGCTGCCAGCGTGCACTGTTTGCTCATGGCCAGCTTCTCAGCCACCAGCACCCCAAGGCCTTTTCTGCAGGGCTGCTCTCCATCATCTCATCCCCTAGCCTGGATTGATAGTGGGGATTGTTCTGACCCAGGTGCAGGACCCTGCACTTGGTCTTGTTGAAGCTCCTGAGGTTCCCCTGGGCCCACCTCTCCAGCTTGTCCAGGTCCTTCTGGATGACATCCTGCCCCTCCAACTTATCCCCAGCACCCCATAGCTTGGTGTCATCTGCACACTTGCTGCTGGTGCACTCAATGCTGCTGGCCATAGCGTTTATACAAATATTAAACAGTCCAGGCCCCAGTACAGAGCCCTGAGGGACACCACTTGGCACTGATCTCCAGCTGCACTTGGAGCCATTGACCACTACCCTCTGGATGTGACCAGCCAGCCAGTTCCTTATCCACTGAACAGTCCACCCATCCAATCCATAGCTCTCTAACTTGGCCAGTAGAATGTTGTGGGGACTGTGTCAAAGGCCTTGCACAAGTCCAGCTAGATCACATCCACAGCTTGTCCCTTGTCCACTGAGGTAGTCACAGTATCATAGAAAGCCACTAGGTTTGTCAGACAGGATCTGCCCTTAGTGAAGCCATGCTGACTGTCTCTGATCACCTCCCTCTCCTCCATGTGCCTTAGCAGACCTTCTAGGAGAATCTGCTCCATGATTTTCCCAGGCACAGAGGTGAGGCTAACAGGTCAGTAGTTCCCAAGCTCCTCCTTTACACCCTTTTTGCCAATGGGTGTACCATGTCCCTCCTTCCAGTCCCTAGGAACTGCACCTGACTGCCAGGACTTCTCAGATATTATTGAGAGTGGCTTGGTGACTCCATCAGCCAATTCTTTTAGGACTCTGGGGTGCATCTCCTCAGGTCCCTGTGTTTACCTGTGTTTACAGGGACCTGCATCTTCCAAAGGTAATTTGGAAATGTTCCCTATTGTGTATTTCAATAGCAAATAAAATATAGCTTCTAATTAACTTTCCACAAATAAGGGTCTTAAAATGTTGACAAGTAGTACAAATACCATCTGCTTTGGATGTGACCTGTCTGTGGTGATAATATGGGAAACTTCTTGCAGCAGGTTCTAAAAATCTTAAAAATGAATCAAAAAAAACATTAGTGGAGGTCTCCTCTCAGAAATGGTTTGGTCTGTGGCTTGGTTTGTTTGTTCTTTGTTTTTCCAAAGTGTATTATAGTGTAAATTTTTATTTCTAATTAAATAATACTGGAGAGAATAAAGGAGTAACAAGAAAATTGTGACACAGTTCAGGGTGAGCAGGAGAGAAGAGATTCAGTTTATTAGCTAACCCATCCCAGGGTTCTGCAGGGGCTGAGGAGTAACTCAGTGCAAATCTCAGCTGTGGAAAACCTGCACCAAGGTTCAATAACTTTATATTGCTATGCATCTAGAAACCAGAGAACTCTTCTACACTAATTTCTTTTGATAGATAAGGCTTGGTACACAGGGTGAAGAGCCAAACATTGTCTCTGCAGCCACCTTAAGTATTCCTGAGTCTCCTTGTGCTTATGAAACGACATCATTTATAAAAATATAAAAAGTATTTTATAAAAAAATAAAATAAAATGAAATAAAAGCAAAATAACTTCTTGTGTTCAGCTTCTCTCTCTTCTGAGCACTCCAGTGCCCTGACATACTCACCTTTCTTCTTTGTAGTGATTTTTCTGTGTCTTTTTTGTCATTCTGTGTTTATTCCACATACTCATGGCCTTCTGATTCCAGGCTTGGGTAGCTTTCACCCCACAGCCTACACTATATGGACAGTGTAAACATACTCCTTGCTTTCTCCCCATGCTTGTTACTTATTTGTAGTAAGCTAGATGATAACCCAATATGTTTACCAAGCACCCTTGTGTAAAACTCTACAGAGTATTATACCCAGAGAAGGAGGTGGTACTAACTTTGTAGGTCTTACCATTAAGAAGAATATTGGAGGGACAAAAAAAAGGGAAGAGATGAAGTGACTGGGAATACAATGGCAATGGGACCAGCATGGGAAACTAGTGACAGAAGCTGTGCTTCCTGCTCTGCTTTAGCTCCTTGAATATCAAAGATGTTCAACTGTTATCTCTAGTTGTGTCACTTTTACACCAAAAATGTGTCACAGGTGGAGGACAGGATTGTTTACTTGAAAGTGAGCCAAGGGTAATGCCATGTTTATGTGAATGTACCTAGGTTTTTGTCACTCAAAGGTGTTTTGGTTTGGTTGGGGTTTTTGTGGTTTTGTTTGTCTCTGTGTTTTGTTTTGTTTGGGGTTTTTTTTTGAAGGTTTTGCAGATTTGAACCAGATATGAGTTTAATAGTAATCCTGAAGGCATTCGGGGTTAAAATATGATGTGATCAGGTATGAAAGCTGAACTTGGTTTGCTTTTTTCAGAGCCTTTAAGGAAGGAAATAATTTTGTGCCTATTGCTCATATTGACACTTACAAGATTTAAAACCACTGCCAGTAACATATATTTGCCCTGAGGATATAACACTGTTAATTAGTCTCACAATACCCTTCTGTTTGGTTAGGGCAAGTGTTTATTATGTTTATTTTGCAAAGTACAGTGAAACACAGAGAGGTAACATCTTACTCCAAGAGCATTCAGATCAGTTGCAGACATGAAAATCACATTGCCCTTGCCCTTGCCTAATGTTGGGGTCCTGAAGACACCAATGCACCCCACTGGTCCCAACCAACCTCACATGGGGCTCCCCTCACACCTCTCACAGGTGCAGGACTCCATTTCACCTTAGCCTGGAGCCCTCAGTTTGTGCTAGATCTGTTATAGATGTGTTGGGCTCCAGCTCTGGTGCTCTTCTGGAAGAACCTCTTTGACTCACAATGCACACTTGTCTTCATAGAATCCTAGACTGGTTTGGGTTGGAAGGGACCTCTGCAGCTCATCTAGTCCAACCCCCCTGCACTGGGCAGGGACATCCCCAACCAGAGCAGCTTGCCCAGAGCCCTGGCAAGCCTCACCTGCAATGCCTCCAGGGATGGGAACTCAACCACCTCCCTGGGCAACCTGGGCCAGTGTTCCACCACCCTCGTGGGGAGCAACTTCTTCCTAATGTCCAGTTTAAATCTACTCCTCTCCAATTTAAAACCATTGCCCCTTGTCCTTTCACTGCNCATCTCTGTCTCCTGGATGGGCACCTTGGACCCTCCATATAGCCCTGTCTCCAGCCCTGCCTCTGATCCTGCCCCTAGATGGACCTCTTTGACTCACTTTCTAGCCTTGTCTCCAAGCCTTTCTGTGGCTCCATCTCATCCACGCAAGAATAGTTCACCCCAAGGCATATTCTTTTGCAGTGTCCTGGCACAGAGGGTTCAGTTGGTGGTGGTGGATGTGAATCTTCATGATATCCATGAAGCACTGCTGTCTGAGAGGGATTAAGCACAGACTCTAAATAATCAGAGCAAAAGGAATCTTGTAGTTATTTTAACAGAGAAACAGCTCCTGTCTGACAATCCAACACTGAGCAGCTGCAACAAAGGCATTGTCCTCATGCTATGAATGTTTGTTCTGGGCCCCTCAGCTCCAGAAGGATAGGGAGCTGCTGGAGAGAGTCCAGCCCAGGGCCAGCAAGATCCTGAAAGGAGTGGAGCATGTGCCCTAGGAGGACAGGCTGAGAGAGCTGGGTCTCTTCAGCCTGGACAAGAGGAGACTGAGAGGAGACCTCAGCAATGCTTAGAAATATGTTAAGGATGAGTGTGAGGAGGAGAGAGCCAGGCTCTGCTCAATGGCATCCAATGGTAGGACAAGAGGGAATGGGAACAAGTTGGATCACAGGAGGTTTAGTATTAAGCTGAGGAGGAACTTGTTTGCAGTGCAGGTGCCAGAGCACTGGCCCAGGCTGCCCAGGAGGCTGTGGAGTCTCCTTGTCTGGAGCCATTGCAGAGCTGCCTGGACACATTGCTGTGTGAGCTGGTCTAGGTGCTCCTGCTCTGGCAGGGGGGTTGCACTAGATGATCTTTCTAGGGCCCTTCCAACCCCTAACATACTGGGATACTGTGAAACCATGAAAAATGAGTCATTTCTGTGATATTTGAGAAAACCAACTCAATCTCTGGGCAAAAAGAGTTCATTGCTTAGTCTGTAGAAGGGGGAAGAGAGTTGGAAGTTAGATGACAAATGGGTTCGACTGTGAAATGTTTATTTTTTTTTCCAGGAATGCTTTAAGTTCAAACACATGAGGACATGAATGTTTATTGTCGGTTTTCCTTGAAATGTCTTGCCTTTTCATTAAAGAGAAGAAATGTTTTGTCAGGATAGTGATTCTATTTCTGAAGGCATTTTCTGTTGGGAAGGCTAATAAGGGAATTTTGCCTGATGTCCTAAGAGCTGCTATGTTCTTTAACAAAATGAAGAAAAGATCTTTGAAAACAGAGGGAATACCAAGAATGTGATGGTCTATGGGTGTCTTTAAAGTAGCAGGAACAAACCTAATGACTTCTGACTTCCCTCCCTTGACATCCCATGTTCTGCTTCCTTGAGAAGCTTGAGCAAGACTTTTAGACCAACAATTCATTGCAGGGCAGCACTGGATTATTTGTTAATGTACTCACCATATAAAATGAGGAAGTCAAAGCAGTAAAAGTATTCTCTAGGTTTGGCCTGAAAATTCTCTTTTCAAAAGAAAATTGAAACCAACCCCAAATAAATTAAAAGAGCATAAAGCAAGAGCAATAAAGTTTTATAGGTCCATTAATGTAAATGGTTCAAGACCTGAAAGGAAACAAGACCATGATATGAATGGAATAGCTATATAAAATAGTTCCACTTGATCTTTATTGCCTAATTAAATGCTGTATAGATTATTGATGTACCATGATGACATACAAGAGAATATAAACAAAGAGTACTATAGGAAACCATCAGTTCAAAACAGCTATCTCCTTCTACAGATTAGTTGCTGTTTTCACCTTCTAAAAGGAACCTAAAGGATGTATGAATGAGAGAAGCAGTGGGCAGGCAGAAAGAGTACAATTAGTTGTTTTGCTGCTGTGGTTTTTAAAGCATAAAATAGCCATGGCTAGTTCTGCTTCGGGGGAAAAGTTTATTTTTGGAACACTGTCAGTGAGAGGATGTTTTGCAGCTGAAGATGGTATTTTTATTGAGATTTTACAAACAGCAATAAAGATCAATGGCATCCACCTACTTATACCTTTAATGAGTCTCATCAGTGCAGTTTAAATGTGTGTAAAAGTAATATGTTAATTTAAGATATATCTGGTGATAGTGGATTAACAACCATGGAGTGATTACAATGACTGATCCAAGATGATTGAGTGAATTAAAGCTGATCTGCCTGAGAAAAGACACTCCCTTTAAGTCATTAAAGCAAACAAACAAAAAATCCTTCTATTGTGTAGAACTAGGACTGTCTTACCCACAGAGGCTGAAAAATGTGGTGGAAGAGCTACCAACTTCTGCAACTCTGTTGTTATAATTGACAGGATCTTCACGTATTATGTTGATGTTAAATTCACCTTCTAGGCTTTCCGTCAGGGGACTTGCACCACTTTGAGTTCTTACTGGCAAGGCAAGTGCTAGCATGTGCCAACAGGCAGCTCAGCACAGTGGCCATCTCTGTGCTAGCTCAGATGCTTGACTTCAGAACAGCTTACACATTACACAATCACAGAATGTTAGGGGTTGGNGGCTCTGCTGGCCACGCTCCTCTTCATGCATCCTAGGATGCCATTGGCCTCTTGGCCACAAGGGCACATTGCTGCCTCATGGGCATCCTCCTAGCCACCAGCACTCCGAGAGCTTTTTCCCCAGGGCTGTTCTCCAGCAGATCAGTTCCCAGTCTGTACTGATCCATGGGCTTGTTCTTTCCCAGATGCAGTACTTTACACTTCCCCTTGTTAAATGTCATTAAGTTTCTCCCTGCCCATGTCTCTAGCCTGTCCAGGTCACTCTGGATGGCAGCACAGCTCCTGGTGTGCCAGCCACTGCTCCAAGCTTGGGATCATCTGCAAACTTGCTGAGGGAACACTCTACCCCTTCATCCAGATCATTACTGGGCCCAAAACCTGGAGTTTTCTTCCTTAGCAACCCTCAGCCTGAGAAAAGTCTCAGCTGTCACAGTCTTCATCTGAATTTGGTTGGGTTTTTTTTTGTTTGTTTGTTTGTTTTTTGGTCTTCTGCTGGAAATTCTTTCACTTCTGATGACTACAGGGATGGGAAGAATAGTTCTTGCATTCAGGTAACTCACTGTAAATGATTTGCCAAGACATATCCTGCTGCTCTCCTCAGGATACAAGCAGAATTGTCCATTCATGGACTGACAACAGTAGTCAAGAGATTCAGACCACAAAATGTTTTTTTTCCTCTTGTGTTTCTCATAGGAAAACTTAAATTTTTATATATTTTTTTTCTAAGGAAATAAACCCCCAAAATTTATTTCCAGATTGCTTTTAGCCAAAATATACTTCTAATGACTAAATACCTCAATAAAATCAATGTTTCTGAAGCATTGTACTTCTGAATGAATTACAGGCAGGGTGCATTTCTCTGTAGCACATTTGGGATATCTGTTAGGAGGCACCTGTTTTGTTTCCTTCTGGGTCTAGGTCTCTGAAACTCACAGATAATGTGTTGAGTTTTGCCTGACTAGCTAGGAGATTTATCAAGAGCACTAAGGATATTTGGATAATAGCCCAGGGAATATGGTCAGGGGAGGCAATGAAGACAGATGAGCTGCTTATACAAGGCAATAGCTGAAACAAAATTGTTATTAGAACTGAAAAGACTTCTCACAATGATTTACATATGTCCTCTGAAAAAGGCAGGATATAGCAATATTGCAAGTTTCAAAATGTGTTAGTTTGATGATGCACATAAAAATAAAAAGTCAACAATTCCAAATTCATTCAGTGAAAAAAAAAAAAGAGAGCAGTTTTGTCCTGTTCTTTATAAGGCCAAATGTGGGAAGGATGGAATTTCTCTGAGCTGTTCAGCTCTTTCTTTGCTCTGCTTCTGTCTGCACACATTGCAGGGGCTGCCACTTGGTTCCAACACTGGAATGCTGAGGCTGTGCCCCTGGACCAACAAACACCTTGCAATGCTTCCTGTGCTTCCTGTGCCATCTGGCAGGGATACCCAAAGGATTCTTGCCATTCAGAAATTGAAACAAAAATCATCCTTTCCTGAAAAGAAAGGCTTAGCTTTTGCCTTTCTTTTCTGATTGTGTTTCACCATGGACAAAGTCTATGCTATAATAAAAACCAGAGGGTCATTCTAGATGACAGAATCTGTATGAGTGCACATGTTTACAAATAGTACTTGGATTCTAGTAAAAATTGTCAAGTTGCTGTCATTTTGTTACATTTGGAGTGGTAATGGTTAATTCATTGGGCTGGACTTTGTTTTCCATCACTGCTTATTGGGGCAGAGTTTTTTGGGGGTGGGGTGGGTGGGCTGTGGGGGTCAGTTGTGCAGCNGGCAACAAAATGTTCCCTTTTAGGCAGTTTTTGCTTTACTCTTTGTCTTCAGAACATTTGATAAAGTGTCAGTCTCCCATGTCAGATTTTGAAATGAGCTCCCTTGGCATCAAATAAGGTTGGGATTATTGCCTTTCTTGAGGAGAATGGGCAAAAAGAGATTTGGTAATAGAATGGAGAGATTTTTCTTCTGCTGGAGCTCAGATCATGGGACACTTGAACAAACTGATGATCACTCTTGTCAAGGAGTCTAACACTAGACTATACTGTGATTCAAGATAATTCCCTGTAAGAATAATTAGAAAGTCACTCTGACAGTTACAAGTAATTGTGTTTGTAAGGTTATCAGATTCTAAAGCTGGTGACATTTCTACTCACTCTCCTGTATTTTTATAAAGAAATCATATTTGAATGAATTGTTTGCTCTCAAAGGCAAAATAATGGTAAGAACTTAGTTTCAGGAGCAGAGAGGAAAAATGAAACTGTAAAGTTAAGCAAAAGCAGCAGCATTTATTTATTGCAATTGTAACTTCCCCCCCTTTCTTTTTACAGCCTGATTTAGGAGGAAGGAGCATTGATTCATGTTCTTCAGGGTGGTTGGCAAAATGATTACTGCAGATGTTCAAAGCCCATTCACAAAGAGGGAAAGAATGACTAATTCTGTGATGTTTCTTCTTCCTCTGAACATTCCACATCCCCTGGGAGTGAGCAGCCAGAGGGTTCTGGGAATGGGTGCCTCCTGCAGCTGGAGCACCCAGAAGAGAAGAGCCATGAAGCTGAGCTAATAGCAGCTATTCCACAGGTGTCTCCTGAGGAAACTGTATTAGCCACAGGTGGATGCTGGAGACATTAGCAAGGATGCTAGAGGTGCAAATGCACCAAGGTCAGAGTGAAAGGGCAGGCACTGGAGCTCCCATCCTAACTGCACTTTGATACTGAAAGCAAGCAGAGGCTCAGCTGCTAGATGTGAGAGCCTGCGGGCAGCAAGCTTGGCTTTGTGGTAGCATGACTAAGATGAACTTTCAGCAACATTCATGAAGGCTTTGATCCATTAGAGGATAAAATAGTGATCTATTTCTGAGTAAGAAGAGCTGAGCAATTATGCAGCTTGGCCTCCTGGATGAAACAAGTGGTCTTTTTCTTAGATGAGTTCACAGTAAATATTTTGGTAGTGTTTTAAATATTTCTTACTCCTGTGGAAAGGAGTAATAACATTATTTCATGCCATGAATAGTAAAAGCATCCCTTGGAGATGATAGAATCCATTTTGGAGCTGTTTCCTGCAGCCCTCTGTGCACAATTTTCCCTGGCTTCCAAAACAGGGTTGCTGTTAATTGAGTCACTAATAATTTGATAGAGGTGATTCACTAGTAGTTTGATAATAATGTGTAGGTGTTGTTTCAGTATTTGACAGTGCAGCATTAAATCATATTCTTAGGAAAAACTGACATGAAATTGCCTTTTCCCTGTCCTGGGGCTTTTCCCTCCCCACATGCCAGGTAGGAAGCTAATTTGGTTGTTCTCATATGTTCTCATTTCAGAATGGAGGTAATTTTGAAACAACATCTCTCCAGTATATGTCAGCAGTGCTACAATAATTTAATCTTTTCAAATGGAACCACTTCACATGTATCATTGTATTGCAGCAGAAAAATATTTTCTAAGAATAAATATTAGCTGAGGCTCACATACATGACACTTGTGACATAAGAAACATATATTACCCCTGAATATTCCCTATCACATTTAATTTGTGTTTGATTAGTAGGTAAGTTTGGTATAATGAATTTAGTAACATACTGTTCCCAAATAATGGGCAGCAATAAGTCACTTGAATGTTGTTATACTAGATTAAATTCCTATATTGCTATTTATACTAAGTAACCATAAAATGTTACTGCTTTACATTCTGCAGGGTTCAGAGATTCCTTAATGTTAGCAAATGTATTTTGTGCTCTGCAGCAGCCCCCCAGAGATGTTTTTTTCTGATGCCTTAAGAAAAATCAACAGCTAACATTAGGAGCTTGTGTGGGAAAAATGGGCAGAGCACTGAATTCAGAAGAGCAAAGTTCTGCTCCTGCAGGACCTACATGACTTCCCCTCCTCGTGTAAAAGGAGAGCAAAGATATTTATTACTCTGTAAAATACTTCCAGATTAATGAAACAGCTGTTGAGAGGCAGTTATTGGCAAAAGCCTTTTCAAACAAAATGCTCCTGGGTGTGTAAAGTCAGGTGGGCACAAAGCCTTATCCTCTATATGCTCAAAAACTTAAAGGTAAAAACATAAATCTGCTTTTTTGTGTCTTCATTCTTAGTACAAAGAGTACTAATGGATGAATTCTCCTTAGTGCATCTCTCTGAGGAGAAAAAAAAAAGGTATTTTTGGCACTGGCTGCTGCCAGCACATCATTTTTTTGGGGGTATAAATGGCACACCTTGTACCTTGGCAGTCATACATCACAGTCATGACAGAGGTGATGCTGTCTGCCTATACTCTTAAAAATACAGAGCTTGCTGAGAAGGGGCTGTGTAAAAGCAGGAGCAGATTTAGAATCAGAGCATCAGAGCAGCAGTGGAGCTGGAAGGAGCTTTAGAGGGAAGCTAGTCCCTCCCTGCAGTGGCCAGGGACAGCTTCAACTACATCACATTGCTTTCAGTTCTGCCCACTGTGTACTCAGGGTTCTTTTTGCTCATGCTAAGGGAGGAGAGAGGGAGGTTGGGAAGCAAAGAGAAGAATAAATGTACAGTTTGTCCCCTTAGCCTTGCAGAGCCCAGGGAAGAAGATGATTGCATCCCCTTCCCATATGTGACAGCCAACTCATCAACCTGGGCCTGTCACTCAGGGATCTGCCACAGCTGAGTGTGGAGTTGCACTGGGATTGGGGAGGGTATAATATGGGGATAAGTGCTGCTGCTCAGGGCTCACTGCAAACAGGAATGCTCCCAAGGGGAGGAATACAGCTTGAGAGCTCTTCTCCAATAAAGTCCACACAACGTGCTATGAGAGATGGGGAATTTAGGAGTCCTGAGGTCATTGGGTGTGATGTTAATCAGGATATGCAAGTACACTAAGGGACAATTAAGCTAGTTTAAGCCTTCAAGCCTTAGGTACCCAGGCTAAGATGAGCTCCTGCTCAGGTAACTGGAAGAACATTGTGCACCTTGCAGAGAATGGCTCAAGCCATCCTAAGACAGACAAGACACAGAGAGAGGATAGCTCTGTTTTACATGGGGGCTATTTTGTATCTCTTTTGTCCAATAAGGGCTTGCTAGGATAATCAGCAAGGAGGATAATCAGTTTAGATGAGATGACTCAGCTGCAGCCTTTTGTAGTTGAAGCTAGAGGAGCTGAATTTCCCTGTAGATAACAGGAATTTAGCCAGGAGGGCAAATACCATAAAGAAATGCTTTATCCTGAAGTTCCCAGCTAAAGAAAGTATGACCTGACTAACCAACTGCTAATGGAGATCTTCACATGCTAATTAATGGTTTCTTTCCCTGAACAGAGTATAAATTGTTGAATGTTCAGTTTTTCTAACCTTATCCAGAAGGAAAGCCTTTGGTAATAGGCTGTAATAAACCTATTAAGTCTCTTCTCAGGATGATGTACAGCATGACTTTGAAGCCATTCATTTAGCTGTCATAGCTCTTGAAAGCATAATATAAATCCAGACAGGGAAAATGGAGCAGGGAATGACTGGTAGAGGCAAACTGAAGAAATTAGAGCTTCAAGTTGAGGCAGTAGGGAAGATTTGTCATCCTTTTGGAGGATGAGAGGAGAGGATGACTCTGGTATGAAGCTGCTGCAAGAGAAGAAGGTAAGGGTGCAAGAGAAGAAGGTAAGGGTGCAAGAGAAGAAGGTAAGGGTGCAAGAGAAGAAGGTAA
>VWZO01016143.1:46715-77447 GCA_013396975.1 Bucco capensis
CCATGGATCCAACCTGTCCAAGTCCCTCTGCAGAGCCTCCCTGCCCTCCAGCACATCAACACTCCCACACAATTTGGTGTCATCTGCAAACTTACTGAGGGTGCTCTCAATCCCCACGTCCAGGTCATCAATAAAGATGCCAAAACTGAGCCCCAAAACCGAGCCCTGACAGGCATCTGATCCATCACATGCTTACAGGGAGCTTGCAGGGTAAGTGGAAAGCAAGCTCAGCTGGGTAGCTCATGCTGCTGAAGGGACAGAGACCCAAATAAGTCTAGGTAAATATCTGTTATGGGTAAATATCTCTTCTAGTTTCTAAGCCTTTGCCCAAGGCAGTAAGTTAGCATTGTGAGGATGGTAGGGGAAAGCCTCTATCCAGAGGCTCAGAGACTCCTTGAGGTGTGCCAGAGAGTACCTGGGAGGTGAAATATTCCTGAAGATTGCTGAGGGACATCCAGTCCTTTGGCCAAGGTATGGTTCTCTTCAGTCATGTGAGCCCTGCTAGTGATCCTATTCTGATCCAAAGCAGCCACAAGATACTGGAAGGAAAAGTGAAGGACTGGGGACTCCCATCTGTCCCTCCAGTGAAGGGACAAAGCACGTCGACCTAAAGATGCATCCAGCAGGCAAATGGATGGCTGAGCAGATGGTCAAGTCAGGAGGGCTTTCACTGCTTTGTCCAAGAATATATCACAGTATCACAGAATCCCAGTATCCCAGTATGTCAGGGGTTGGAAGGGCCCTAGAAAGATCATCTAGTGCAACCCCCCTGCCAGAGCAGGATCACCTAGACCAGCTCACACAGCAATGTGTCCAGGCAGCTCTGCAATGTCTCCAGACAAGGAGACTCCACAGCCTCCTGGGCAGCCTGGGCCAGTGCTCTGGCACCTGCACTGCAAACAAGTTCCTCCTCATGATAATACTAAACCTCCTGTGGTCCAACTTTCCTGAGCCATTCATTGACTGATCACAGAGTTCAACACATATAAAAGGATAGGAGAAACTTTGAAGACTGCTTTGCAGATCCTTTGAGAAGAGTTTTAATCCAGGACCAAGACTATTATGGGACAGACTACACATGAAAAGAAACAATGTTGGTTTGTTGACTTGGAAAAGGCTAAGAAACTAGAATTGCTCCTTGCTTACTATAGAGCTGTAGGACTCACAAAGGGGATCATAGAATAGGCTGCCAAACGGTTTAGCTTGCTGTATGTAAGACAAAAACCATGGAGAATACATCTGTAAACATGAAATTATTCACACAAATGAGCAGAATGTGATTTAACTTACAGAACAGGCTTGGTAAGAAAATTCACATGATTGGAATATTAATCTGAAAGGGTATAGTGTATTCATGGAGAAAAGGAAGGAAATGTTCCTTGCATATGAAAGGCATAGGCCAGAACTGAAGATTTGTTCATTGTCCTTATGTACTGAGATTCCTAAATTGTGGAGTCTTAAAAATCACCCCTTTTCTCAACACTTGAAGAGCATCATTCACACTGGGTAGGAAAATGCTAGCTTTAGCAGTATAGGTGCTTGTGAAGTACTTAAAGAGAGGGAGCTATTCTTATGCTAATTCAACCTACTCAAAGCTGCTGGGATTTTCACAAAAAAAATATTTTTCTCCAAATTTCAATAATACATCTAATTATTCTTTTTGTTGTTGTTGTGAAGAGTGAGAAGAGCATTATCTGCATGAGCTGAACTATTTTTATAGTGACTAGCAACAGCAGCCATTGTTGGCATTCTAGGAACGTGATCAGACTTAAAAAGTAAAACAGAGGAACTGCTCTGAAATCAGAGGAGTAAACAACTACCAGAGATAGACTATAAAAATAGTCATGTACAGGGAGGTAAACTTTGTGTTGCATGCTGAGTGATAACAGGAGAGAAATGTAGGTTTCTAAGATGGAACAGTCATTTTATTAGACAGTGAGATGTTTCTGAAGAGGAAATGATTGTTTGTGATGTTTGGAGCTACTGAGAGCCACAGAGCCCTGCCTGTATCTTCTGAGCTTTGCATGCCTCTTGGTTCCAGCCAAAATGCTGCAGCCCAGCAATGTTACCTTCTCTCATAGCATTGATTTTATTGCTTTGTGCAAGGCTTTTCCACCCAATTGTCAGGGGCTTTCAGGTTAATTTCAGGTTAATGCTTTTCCTGATAACTTACTAAAATTAATAAAGACACTATACTGTTTTAATAATATAACAGCCCATAGTAAATGATGATTAGTTTCTTTCCCAGAATTTATTTTAACAGGGAGACTAGAGCCTCTTTTTGCTGTGCCTTTGTACTACAGCCCCTCACTCTCTCTGGATGTGACTACACCCCTTGAGTGCCATGACAACTGAATAACAAAACCCTGTAAAGGCCAAGCAGTCACAAAAAAAAAAGGGACAAGCTTCAAATCTTGTCAGGATGATACCAATGCAAGGAGGTAAATGCTAGGCTAGAAATGTCATTTATTTTTGTGCTTTGTTTTGCTATAAAAGCTCACATCCACTTATCACCTCAGTGTCAGAATTAGGACTAGTGAAGAGCAGTCCTTATTCCCCACAGGGCTGCAGCTTTTCTGCTGTTCCTGTGTTTAGCAGGAGTGTCCAGTTGCCATGTGCTGTCACTGAGAGGCTGCAAAGCTCAGAGCTATGGCATCTTGCAACTTTGCAGCCTGATGTCTCAGCCAGAGCTGACTTCCAGACCAAATACACCTTTACTCTTGCAAGCTGTGGCCAACTGTTATGTTGAGAGGAGGGGGATCCCCTTGGGAAGGCCTATCAAGAAGCTTGGTCTGGAGAAAATTTTATTTGGATCCCATGTACAGCACAAGAGAATAAAAGATTTGGAGTGCTTTAGGATGTGATGTGTTTCTGCTTTATAGACAACCATAGCTGTATTTTCCACATACAGAGAACTGAAGAGATTAATGACTCCTTCTTTACAGTTTATTTATAAAGGCAACCTTCTATTTTCATTTTGCCCTAACCAAGTAATAAAAAGTAGAGATGAGCTATAATGAATTTGGCCAAGGGGCTGATAAACATCCAACACAGAGCTGCCCACTGTCCAGGACTGTGAAAGCTTCTGAGTTGGGAATGACAACAGCAGAAGTTACTCATGGGATATGCTTCAGTTTGAGTCTCTGCAAAAAAGCAGTGCTCATGTTCTCTAGTGGTTGACAAGTGATCTGCAAGCTCCTTCCCATAACTATCAATTGAGAGATGATGAAAGTAGCATGTGCATGAAGAGCTCCATGGCTTGGAAGTGTAGGCAGTACTTTTGAAGCTGTGATATTATTCTTCAAAAAGAAGTCCTCTTATGTAGGGTGTTGCTAATTAATGAAAGGCAGTATTTCATTATTAATGCTGCAAACCTTTCAAATCCCAAACATTTCCATTGATCTTTGCATGTCAACCACCTCCCTGATTTAGCTTGAGTCCTTGCTAGATTCCCTGCAGGAAATCCTCCTCACTCAGGGGGCAAGCAGCCCCTCTGAGTCATGCAGCAGGGAGAGCTGCCTCCAGAGCAGCATGATTCAGAGCTGTGTGGGATCTAAAATGCTGTGTAAAAGGCTCTTGCCTCCATCCTGATGACATAATACAGGGTTTTAACTTACCTACTGTGGAAGTGCTGTATTTGTTTCCAAACAAACAGTGAACAGACTGTAGATACCATAAATAGTCTATGGAGTTACTTAATAAACCCAAATGGATGTAAATAAAAAGAGCCTTTCTGAATTAGTGAGTAAATAATAATTGCTCAAACATTTTTGCCCTAGCAGACCTCAATTACAGCTGCACAGTGTGCCAGAAAACATTTAATTACCTGCCAGAGTTATCTGTAATTCTGCTTGTAATTACTGCCTTCTAGAGGGCTCTGTAATTCTGCTTGTAATGACTACACCTCCTTATTACTCCTGTGCAATAATTACCCCTCTGATGAGTTTTGGTTTTGCTGCTGTTTTTGGTTTTAAATGATCTAAGATGTTCCAGGGTTTCTCCAGAAATGTACACATTTCCCACTGGTCCTGTGTCACACATGCCTTAGAATATAGCCTCAGATATCTATTTGAAACAGGACTAAATACATACTGTCTGGCAACTGGATGAGATAACCTTTGATATCTGCCATAGGGTGAGCCAAAGTGGAGTACAGATTCCTCTGTGCCTTGGACATGCAGCTCACATGCAGATAACTAGGTAAAAAAATCCCTAAACTGAGATGTCTTAAGACTGATATCTTACCCTTTCCATGGAAAGTAATAATTCTGCTGCAGGCTGTTGTAGATAGAAAGGACATACACTGTGAAACAGGGATGAGAAGCAAGTCAGGTTATACATGGGTTTAGCTCATTTCAGCTGGACTTGTTCATCAGCACATAAGTGGCTTTGAATAGTTGCCCTAGCTGTTGTCTGCTGAGGTACCTCCAGGTGAGTGTGTGTGATGACAGAGGCCTTGCTGTACAAGAGGTGACTTCCAAGTCTTCTGGTGGTGGAGGAAGTTGGCTCCAAGACTGAGCACTTAGGAGTCACCCTTTAGGCTTGTAGAGAGCATTTATTTCCCAGGTAGTGTCAGTGCAGTCCTCTTCTAGAAGAGATTTTGATGGCACTAGTTGCAAAGTGCAGGAGAGCATGGCCTATATCCAACTGCACCTAAGTCTGACAGAAACCAAGAAGCCCGTGAGTGACTAAGTAGGTGTTTTGGTCATGATGGGTTCAGGTGTCTTTCCTGATCATAGTAAATAGTACCTTTATCTGAAAGGAAACCCAGTCACCTTCAGGAAACTGCTATAACATTTAGCCTGTGAAATACCTTCAGTGTAAGATTGAAGAGGATTTTATTTGCCCATGAGTTTAAAAACTGACAATTAGGATGAAAGAAAGGAAGAAATAAGTTTGATCCTACTGGACTGGCAGTGTTTGTTTATTATGGATTTCTACTAACATGATTCTCTATTTCCCAAGAGTTTCTACTCATCTATAGTGGAAAACTAGATCTGATATTTCATATCAGGAACCTGTTATGATGAAGGAGTGTATGTGAACCAAAATCAAGCTAAACCCAGTGAACCTACTTAACTGAATCTTGAGGACTGTTCAGAAACTCATCACACAGCTTACAAATGTGGCCCTATGGCAAATATGAGGTGCCACCAGGAACTCTGTAGGACTCTGC
The DNA here is from genome assembly GCA_013396975.1 of Bucco capensis. Taxonomy (NCBI): domain Eukaryota; kingdom Metazoa; phylum Chordata; class Aves; order Piciformes; family Bucconidae; genus Bucco; species Bucco capensis. The sequence continues at coordinate 51,892 of VWZO01016143.1, forward strand.
ATGCCTTGGTGTGCTTGGTGCCTTAATATGCCTAATAGGTGTCTTAATCCACTAGCAAAAAGACATTAGCATGCTGTCTGGTGGATGCTCATATGACAGCCTCTTTGCACAGGAATCATACATCAATTGTACCAGTAGGTTGCTTTTACTTATGCAGTATGGGATGAAGCTTCTAGCCTGTTTTGTAGCTGCATTTGAGGATTTAAATGGTCTTTCCCTAATGCCCTTCATAAAAGCTAAATGCAACTTGAGAATGGCTGGCTGTATTTCAGTGTAGCTAATCAGTTAACAACTCAGTTGTGACCACAGATATATTTTCTTCTGCTGAAACCTTTGTCTTCCTCTTTATGTAACTATGGAGACTTCTTTCTGTGTAGTTGAGAAGAAATATCATTTCAACATAAACCCCATCATTGTGAAGTCTGGAAATCATGCAGCAGTTTAAAAGTTTGGAGTTTAGAAAATAGCACATTGACATTTAAATGAAGTGTAAAAATAATAGACTGCTGCTGAAGTGCAAAGTTAAGAATGTGAGTTTTTTACAAAGGGCACTTGCATTTCAAGGCAAGAATCATGGACTTTAGAATTTCTCAAGGTAAATCTTGCAGCTCTTGACAATCCCATAAATACAAATGAAAAGGGCTGTGATGATGAATTACAGGAGTCCTTAACAAGCTATGCAATAGCAGCCTGGCAAGAAGGCTTTTGAAACAGGTCTCTTAGGCTTAGTTTACCCATTCTTTCAAAATAAGCTAGTTTAACCCTTGAGTTACCAGAGGATCCCCAGTCAAATCTGGATCATTTCTCTTTGCACAGAGATAGCCATTATACTTCCAGCAGCTAATGCCTCTGAAGAGCCATGGTAAATGATTCAGCCCTTTTTGCTGTCAGATCTCATACAGCAGAGAAGAAATATGAACATTAAGAACAATATTTTATCCTACTTTGCTAAACATCACCTGAGTGCTGCTGCCTTCTTTTCCTAGTGCTTCACACCGCAGATTAAGAGGTCTACCAGCAGGTCTAAGGGCAAAGCCAGGCATACATTGAGTATGAGGTGATAAAAAATCATGCTTACTTGTTTTTTTTTTCTTCTCAAAGACTTTGAAAAATAATTTTTCTTCATTTTTAATACTGTGTGTTACAATTTATCCAATTAACACTACGAAGAAACTACTTCAACGGAACAGACAAGTGAGCTTAGCCACTCGGAAACAACTAATGTGTTATCTAATTATGAGCTAATGAGAGAAGATTATACTTACCCTCCAAAAGGACACAAACATTTTAAAATACAAAACTCACTTGCATTGTATTATCTACCAAAAAATGGACCACAAAATATGAACACAGTTAATACACTGTATTGCCAATCTCAGCGTAAGTATGAAAACCCTGTGCAGAAAGGCTCTAATGTTAATATTTGTTTTTACACAATTTTTTTCTCTTTAATTCACATTTGATTCAAAGATACTACTACTGCCACCAGTAGATGCACAGAAGTGTGATGTTTGTCTTATATGTAGAAAACAGAGTGTCTGCTTCACCCTCTTTGTTGAGATACAGGAGGAGGAAAATACCACTCTGCAGCCCTGGTGAGCTGCTGTGCCCACACACAAGTCTCTTCATTACATCTTCTAAAAGCTTAAATTTGATCTTGTGTAAAGAATGCAAAACTCCCACTGAAGTAAAAAAAATGCCTTATTCATAGGTCTGGAAGCAGAATTCAACTCACAGAACTAAACCACCTTGCACTCACCTGGAGCTTTAATTCTGAAATGAATTTTCAATTGCTATCTTGTATAAATCATGAATTGAGAGCAATGTGCTTTATCAAGAAGACATTATTCAAGTCCCAAGGTGCCATCCAAATGAAGATGCCCCCCCCCCAAAAGTAAGCAAGAATGACCTGAACATATACATCTATATTCTTGAGTTTCTCCATGACAAACTCTTGCATTGACTATTACACATTTACAAGGTCTCAGTTTTCATTTGGTCATTGTTGTTTAAAGCAGGAGAAGGCTTGCTCTTCTGACCATCAGTTCCTCCTTTGGAAGTGTCCTGGAAGAACAGCCTTGGCTTCCACAGTGACATTAAAATTCGTTTGTATTCATTCCGAAAATTCTGGTTGAGAAGTCCGTAGATTATTGCGTTAAGGCAGCTGTTGAAATAGGCCATGAAGTAGCTTAGGATGAATAACCATTCAGGAACTTTGGGTGCCATTTCTCTAGGATCGATGGCTACAGCCAGTCCAATGAAATTAAGAGGTGCCCAGCAAAAGGCAAAAATCACAAAGACCACAAACATGGTAAGAAAGTTTCTGAAGTCACTGGGCTTGAGTCTTGGCTTGGTTTCTGACTTGACTCGTCTTCTGACTTGAAGCACTAAAACCCAAATGCGAAGGTAGCAGAAGCTCACAATGGTGATAGGGACAATGAAGTGAATCACCACAACAGCTATTGTGTAGTAGGAGCTGGCAGTCTGGACAAAGGTGCATGAATAAATGCGTGAATCATACTTCAAAGAGCCAACAAAGAAATTTGGCACAGTTGCAACTACTGTTAGTACCCAGACTAAGGAGACGTACAGCATGGTGTTCCAGCTGCTGTACACTTTGTCGTAGGCAAAGCTGTGACATATATAGCAATAGCGATTTATTGCAATTGCAGTGATGTTGAAAATGGAGCCTATGACACTGAGTCCCATCACAAAGCCACTCACTTTACAGTGCACTTCACCCAATGTCCAGCCATTGTGGAAAATAGCTAAGAGCACCAGTGGGTATGGATACAAGGCCACCACCAGATCAGCCAAAGCCAGGCTCACCACAAAGGCATTACCTGGGGAAAAAGAAAAAGACATAGGTATAAGTTTGAAAGCAAGCATAGTGGTGAATAAGAAGAAAAGTTGATCTATTCTTTTGGATATCTGCAGTGCTAAATTATTGATGGTGTCAGCAAGCAGCAGGTATACAGGACCAATAGCTCTGTATAGGAAATAATTTTACATTTCAGTTTAGGACACCACAGAATTATCTGCAGCAACATGTTTCAAATCCATTGGTGACTGAATTATACCCTCCTTTCTATTTTTAATCTTTAATAAACATAACCACCAGTGAGCCATTCCATGGAGCTCTTTCAGCGTTGCTAACTCCACAGCTGGATGGAATAGGGTGAAAAAGAAAAAGGAGTCTAAATTGTGGCAGGTAGGCAAGCTATTATGCCATTTGAGCCTATCACTGCAACAGTAACAGGCTTGACAGGTCTCAAGGAGAAGGATATACAATGACTAGGTCTATAGGGATTAGAAAGGTGTGTTGTTTTATGTGTATTCTAAATTGTTACACAATAGTCTCTAGTACAGATATTTTCTGCATCAATGGCCCACACATACTGCAGCTGGATTGGCTAAGCAAGAGTGAATTGCCTTTGCCACCCTCTCTAGAAAGGCATATTTAATGATACAAAGGGAAAATGCATGAATGAAAGAGGAAGTATTCCAATTCATGGAAGAAGCCTGTAGTGATTAGATATGTTTGAGATTTATTGTCTCTCTTTGCTCAGTCTCCTTTTCATCACTTTGAAATGTATGGACATTATATTTAAGGTTACTTTTATAAAATAGTGAGATTGTAAACTCTGTTCCTGAAATGTGAAATTGTTCTCTAGGAACTTCCCAGGAGATACAAAATAGAGGTATTAACTTTATATTCTTGGCATTTAGGTAGCATAAAACACATTTCTGGTTTGCATACTCCCTTTTTTGCTTAAAAGCTTTCATAGCATGAACAGATGTGCATAAGACCCAAGTAGCTTTTAAAATTGTGTGTGGAACATATTTTTTTAAAAGAGCAGTTAGATGCTTGGTTCTACAAATTCTGAGCTTTCTAGTCCTCATCCAGGAAAGCAGTTTCATTTTTAAGTACAGAAATAATGCCATAGATAAGGACATCATCAGCTGGGAGCAATAAAAGCAACAACCATGTAGGATCCTCAAAAATGTTAGAAGTTCACCTGTATACTGTCTACTCCACTCTGCTTTGCATCATCTTTAAGCTTGCTTAGCCTGAATTAAGGAATGGGGAGCTCTCTTTCTCCCATGCACTTCAGGGGAAGACCATGCTCACCAGAATTTCCACAACAGCTAGCCAACCTAATGGAAAGCAGGATTATCCATCTGCAGCTACAGAAACAGGGCTCACCTCCAGAGTGCTGTACAACATGCTTTATACAGTTCCTTGTTACACGCTTAGGAGCCTTTTGGACAAAGATAGAATTTAGTCCAGGCCTCCCAGTATCAGCTTAAACTTCAAATGTAATTGGTTGGTTAAAATCAAGTGGCTGTTCAAGTACATTTGGCAAGAGAATTTGTGTGTGTGTAATTTAGGACTTGTTGCAAAATTTCATCTGCAATGAATAAGGACAGTTGGCAATGAACTTGTCAAAAACATAATAGACCAGCTTACAACACAGAAGAAAAATGATGCAGTAGCTGTAAAGGCCCTAAGCAATTTGTCACTTTTATGGCTGTTTACAGGGCCGAGGGTTCGTTCACACTGTGCACTGCAAACTAAGGTCTAACGTTTTCTTTCTGTGTGGCTGACTGTGAAATGAAGTTTATTATTGTATTGCTACAACGAATCATCTACAAAAGTAGAGAGAAACTTTTCTATTTCATAATAAAAATGTAATCAGCATTTTGAGAAATCAATGGTCTTAGATGTCTTTGAAGTGCTTGGAGAAAATAAATGTTCCTTGATACGCTTAAGGCACCATATTTGGAGTGGCTCTAATTACAGTCCTAAGATAACCAAAGAGGTAACAAAATAGAAATCACAGAATGCTCATCTAGTTGGAGTTATGATCATTATTTCCAGAATTTACCTGGTGGACTTTGTTCCTAAATTTCAGCTTCATCAAATGTAAGGTTATATTCATTTATAAGAAGCACATTTGCTTACTGGAATGAAAAGACATCTTAATCACAAGGAGTGTCTCCCAAAAGCAATATATCTAACCAGGGTCTCAAAAAGATACACATCTGTGCTGTTGTAAACATTGATACTTCAGTGCATAAAAAAGAAACTAAACTCTGATATTGACTTTGGGTGCAGAAGAACTAGATTGATACTTCATGAAGCCTGATTTCATATTGGTTTTGTTACCTAATTAACAGGAAAAAGGGAACTTTCACATCCTCTTCTAATCTTGATAGTACTTGATAATGTAGCATCATTGGTAACATCAGGACTTTTGAGGGCTAAGCATCTGCCTTCTGAAAAGACAGTTGACTTCTGATATCTACCAAAATAAGATGTAATTGTAAGCATCATCAATTTTTTAAAGGTTTTGTTCCTTTCTTTGGTCTCAAACTGGCTAAAAATGATTAAATATATATCATGGCATTTTATTTTTTGTCAGATGGTGTTTTGGTTGTTACACATTTGTTTAACAAATAGTATTACTTTGCAGACAGACATCACCCTCAGCTCTATTCCCTCTGGCTACAGTCATGTTTGTCCTTGTGTGCTCTTCTTCTGCATCCATTACTCTTGTTCTTTAGCACACAAAGGCCTAGCTTCAACAGAGGAAAGTTGTTTCCACACAGCCTACTGTGCAGACTCTTGCATTTTTCTTTGCCCTCTCTCCTCCTCTTCAACTTGTGTCACTGTGTATCAACAAAAGTAAGGAGTAGGGCCAGGCAAGGCAGAAAGTGAATGAATATGGCTATGATGTATTGCAGATTTTTGATTTCTGAGGGTCAGTGAATCAAGATAGTTACTGTATTCTTCCATTTCCACATCCTAACCTAAATGGAAAACTCAGAGTTACTCTTCCAGATTTCCTATTCAGCTGGAATCTAAGAGGGAAAGTTCTTTGGTTGAGCTTAAGGCTTAAAAGCTTCCTTAATAATCAGTTCTGTTTATAATTAAATAGCCTTTTATACTGGCTGAGAATGATAAGATATCACTCTGACAACTACCTGTAGGTATTAATCTGTATTAAAGGAAGAAGAACAAGATCTTGGATTTAATGAAGTAAATAAGACTCCTATCATTCTCTAAAATGAAGCCAACCATTTGTCTGCAGAGTTGACAGACATCCTCAGGAAGAAGTTATAAGTTAGTAGTACAGACAGACTGTCTGTCCATACACACTAGGTGTTTCTCTAGTGCTTGCTCACTCCTCAGCCCCCTTTGTTATTCCTCTGTCACCTGTAGTCCCTGTACTCAAGGTGACTTCCAGGTGGTGGCTTTACAATGGAAGTCCTGGCCACCTTATTGCTGGTTCTTGATGTTGCCAGTTACACCTACATTTTCCAACCCATCTTATCTTCCACTGGGCTGCAGTTTCCATAGTTCTCACAGCTCATTTCAGGCTCGATTGTGGGAGTTCTTCTTCAGGTTTGCTTTTTAATGTGGAAAGAAAACCAGGAGCCTGGAGGGACTGAAGAGCTGGTACCAGGTTATCTAACTAAGGACTAGGTAGGTTTTATTTCTCTTTTCCAAGTGGCTCAGCAAATATGGCTCAAATGGCATACAGGGAGACCTGAGCTACTCCTGGAGAAAGGCTGATGCTTCTGACTTCCTCGCTACTAATTTTTGTCTCTACTTTTGACTTCTGTGATTAGTGCTTTTTTTAACATTAATTAATCTCTTGAAGTTCTTGATTTTTTTATTGAAATAGTTAACTTTTAAATCTGTGTAACATCACCTGTGCCAATTCTTTTTTTTCCTCACAATCCATCAGAAAAAACCCCAAATCCCCAAACTGATAGCCCAAGTCAGATGAAACCTCGCTCATGTCAGCAGAAACGAAGGCACCAGAAGTGGACAAACAGCAATAGGTGGAGCAGAGAATTGAGTCCTTCACACACTGGCATTTCAATTCCATGTGACACCAGAAGCCAAGGCCTAGGGTAATATTTGATTTACCCAGACATGTTAATCTCATATAATGTTCAACAATGTGTTAACACCAGAAGGTTTAACATAATACTTCAAACAAGTGCCAGCTGGGTTTTTGTTTTCTTTGAATGTCACTGTTTAAAAGTAGCAATACACTCGTTTGTAGTTGTGTTTCATGATTTCAGATAGCAGTGAGTTATACTGCAGACTTTGATGTGATAGCAAGGGGTAGGCAATACATTGTCACCAGAACTGCAGCATTTGAGAGACTTTAGCAAAAAGTAGAATACAGACAATGAATGAAGGCTGGTCTTTGATCTAGGAGACTTTCAGGTTATTTCTTCTTAGGAAATATGTGTTTGTGAAAGTGTTTAAAATGTTTGGTGACTATATCCTATGAGATATATAGATATAAAGAATATTCTTTACTATCACTGCGAGAAGTGCCATAGAAACATAGAATTGGTCAAGTTGGAAACGGGCTTTAAGATCATCAAGTCCAACTGTTACCCCAACACTGCCAAGTCCACTTTTAAACCATGTCACTAAGCACCACATCTACAAGGCTTTTCAATACCCCCAGGGATGGTGACTCCACCACTTCTCTGGGCAGCCTGTTCCAGAGCTTGACAACCCTTTCAAAGAAGAAGTTTTTGTTACTGCCTAACCTCAACCTCCCCTGGCACAGCTTGAGGCCATTTCCTGTTGTCCTATCACTTGTTACTTGGGAGAAGAGACAGCCCCCACCTTGCTTCATCCTTCTTTCTGGATTTAACTACTTTCATCACCGCACTTATATTTTTACCATACAGCTGCCCAAGCCAGGAGCAGCCAGTTTCTCCAGGAGAATGCTGTGGGAAATGGTGTCAAAGGCTTTACTGAAGTCAAGGCAGAAAACATCCACAGCCTTTCCCTTAGACAATAAGTGGGTTTCCTTGACACAGAAGGAGATTAGTCAAGCAGGTGCTGCCTTTCATAAACCCATTTGGCCCCATAGACTTGTGTGGCTCTAAGTGGTGCAGCAGGTCACTGACCATTTCCCTTTGGATTATAGGAACTTCATTCTTCTCCTTGTCCCTGTCTTCCAGCTCAGGGACCTGGGTACCTGGAGAAAATGGTATGACTGTTAAGGGCTGAGGCAAAGAATGCATTCAGTACCTCAGCCTTTTCCCCATCCTTGGTCACTGTGTTTCTCCCAGTATCCCATAAAGCATGGAGAGTCCATTTAGCCCTCCTTTTGTTGTTAATGTATCTACAGAAACATTTTTTAGTGTCTCTTATGGCAGTGGACAGACAGAGTTCTAGCTGGGCTTATGCCTATCTAGTTTTCTCTGCATGACCTAATGACATCCTTGTAGTGCTCCTGAGTTGCTTGTCCCTTCTTCCAAAGGTCCTAAATGCTCCTTTTACTTCCTAAGTGGAAGCTCCCTGTTCAGCCAGGCAGGTCTTCTTCCCCACGGGCTCACCTTTTGGCACATGGGGATGTTCTGCTCCTGTGCCTTTCAGATTTCCTTCTTGAAGGATGTCCAGCCTTCCTGGACCCCTTTGTCCTTCAGGACTGTACTCTATGCAGAGCAAAAGGTGAGTACTTACTGCGGCAGTTATCATTTTATTGTGCAGCTACCCAAAGGCTTTGGGAGAGCTTTCTGCTCAGAAGAAATCCAGGACTAGAAACCCTGAAAATTAGAGGCCTATATTTTCACAGAAAAGTCTGGAATCCAGTCTAAATAAGGTTTAAACCTTAGTCATCCACTTTCTGGCTGAAAGCACTACACTGTTATATAGAAGATGAGAAGAGAAAGGTTTTGCTTTAAGATGAAACAATACAAGCCCCCCACTTGTAGGAGAGTTTTGTGGAGAATCCTCTGCACAGTCCTGTTTCAAGTTGTGCTGCAGTGCAAAGGATGCAGGATTCACAGGAACAGAAGCTCAGAATGTAAAGAAGAGTTTGAGACTGTGGCTTAGTGACTTGCAGAACACTGGATTGGGACAGATTTGTGTTCTTAGCCCTATATCTGCAACTATGAGTTGGTGCTGGAAGCTATATTTGCAGGAGTTTAATTTCAGGTTTATAAGCCCTGACTCTCAGCTGTCAACATACTCTTGCTGAAAAGAGGCACTAAGATTGCACTGCTGATTAATATGTTGCTGAGATCACGACTCTGGCATGCTTGGCAGCTAGGTATGAAAAGGGCCTAGTGAGCAAAGCCTGTTTTTAATGTGTGCTCAGGCTTGTTCTCCCTGTGGTTAAACATAGGAGCACTGCTACTCGCTGGGAGTTTGCTGCCAGGAGTTTCATACTAGAATGCAGGTGCAAAAAAATATTGCTAGTCCTATGTTGTCCAAAACTTAGTAAAGGCTTGAGTTTTGTAAGCCCTAGATATGGGATTTTGCTCTCCTCTGGTGCAAGTAGGAACAGCAGTGATTCTCTGTTGCCACCTAGTGCACCAGCCACAGTCAAGAGAATACAGTGCACAGTCCAGCAGGGTAAAAGGCAGAAGCAAGTGCTTGGTTCTTCCAGAGCAAAAGTCTAATTGCTAATGGGATTATGGAGTGATCAATATTTTTCTGGCCTTCTGATAGTTTATGAGATTGCAGGAACTTTCCTGGTACTGGGTGCTTCAGAGACAAAAAGGGAAGCAGAAGAGGCAAGACAGGCTCTTCTAGAGAATCCATAATCACCTAGCAATCAGGACACTTCCATGGCAGAAGAACCTTTCTTTGAAAAAAGACTTGAGCCTATGTCTCCCATAGTCCCAAAAGAGTGTCCTACTCACCAGCCCTGCTGCTCTTCTGGGGTTAGCCTGCTTGTCTCTTTCTAGGTTATGTTCAAGAATTTCACCCTAGAATCAGAACACACAGGTTATCACTTTTATTGCAGAGTGCTCTTCATCAGTATGATTCAACAGGTGGGAAAATGAGACAGACAGGTGCACAGACTCTTCTAAAACACAGATTAGCAAGACTACTCTAGGTTTGTGAGCCTTGCTCTTCTCTCTTAGATTACACCACCTCCATTAGCACACTCTGGAAAAAATGGCAGTGCCTGTCTAGCTCACTGCCCTAGAATGACATCAGAGGGACATATTGGTACTGAGGATGGAGTCAACAGAAGAGCTGGAGCTAGCCAAATTCCAAGCAAACAAAAGGAGGTGGCTGCTGTGAGAGGTAGTAAACCTGTGGAAGTGCTTAACAGATTCTGCAGATACAACAAATTTACCTGTATTCAAGGAAAGGCTGGAAAAGTACTTGAAAGGGACATCAGGTGAAGGTTACTAACCAGATTGTACTAGCTTTAGGAAATCCTCTGAGCTGAATGGAATTACAAGTTGAGAGAATACAGAAATATTATATAGGGTTGCTCTGTTCTCTGTGTTTTCCTGAATGCCTGCTTACATCCACAGTTAAAGACAGAGTATAAGGCTAGCTATGCCCTTGGTCTGCACCAATAGCACTGCTTTTGTGATGAGGATAGCAGGTCTCAGTGACACCATTTGGAAGCTAGCCTTCCCTGTTGTGGTGATCTGAGTGGTATGATGCAGCATTCTCATGCAGCTCCTTGCCAACCACTCCTCTGCACAACCAGCCCAGTTTTGTTGACAAAGTGCTTGAAGGGGCAATCACCTCGTTCTGTGTGTCTAGCCACCTGCAGCTGAGCTGCAATTTGCAGCAGACTCAGAGGTGAAGATTCCTTCTACCAATGCCCTCATGCTGAAGTCAGGATCTTGCCTTCAGGGCAGTCTAGGCTGACAAAAAGCCCTGTTGTTCACAGTATCACAGTATCCCAGTATGTCAGAGGTTGGAAGGGCCCTAGAAAGATCATCTAGTGCAACCCCCCTGCCAGAGCAGGAGCACCTAGACCAGCTCACACAGCAATGTGTCCAGGCAGCTCTGCAATGGCTTCAGACAAGGAGACTCCACAGCCTCCTGGGCAGCCTGGGCCAGTGCTCTGGCACCTGAACTGCAAACAAGTTTTTCCTCGTGTTAATACTAAACCTCCTGTGCTCCAACTTTCCTGAGCCATTCCCTCTTGTCCTACCATTGGATGCCATTGAGCAGAGCCTGGCTCTCTCCTCCTCACACTCACCCTTCACATATTTCTCAGCATTAATGAGGTGAGAGAATGTCTCTATCTAGGGTACTATTGCTTTCATGTAGGGAATTAAGCCAAGCCATTTACTGTGCATGCTTACCACTGTGGGCACCAGTGATGGGCTAGCTTCAGAGCCTCCAGTTGCTGAGCACAATAACTGAATAACAACAAAACCAGACTGGTTTGTCTCTAATTCATGAAAGAAGCTGTATTTCCTGTATCTGTCAGGACATATCAGCTTAATTTTCTTCCCTTGAAGTAATCACAGCTGTTGATTGCTTCAACCAAGGAAGAATAGGAAACCTACGTGAACAACTGCAAGTATGAAAACTCATTTACTGCTGACCAAGAGGCTAATAGGAAAAGCTGTAAAGCACAACAGGTGCAATTTAGTCAGATCCTATATCTAGCCAGGTTAGTATTGTTAGTAACATGGCTTTTTTTTGCGGTGTCTCAACTCTATATTGCATTTCATAGAGAAAAAGTGAAGTATGTAGTGATTCGTAGGAGGTTATTTTGTACAAGAAAAAAATAATAGAAAGAAAAACGAAACCTTGGTTCAGATCAGATATAAAAGACTGGATTGTGGAAGTAAACAAACTAAGGACATTGCACTGCTAAAAACTCTGGACAAAACTTCATTGTGTCCTGGCAGATATTAATTTATACTGTGTGAAAGGCTAGCTCACCTTCTATTGCCTTCACTATTACCTTCTACCTTCATCTTTGCTAGTCTTCAGCCTGAATTTGTGTCAAAGGAAATTATGTTGGGTTTTGGGGGGGTTTGCTTTGTTTTTTCTCTCTTACAGCAACAAACCAGCATTCAGGTCCTTAGAATAACTTGTCTTTCACCTTCTTTTACAAAGGAAGACAGGAAATTGAAGAATGAAATAATTTTGTGCAAACAAACCCCCATATTTTGTTTTTTTAATCTGCTTGGTTTGTGGCTCTTTTTTTAATATTCACTAGCAGATTAGTTGAATTAAAAAAAAAACAACAACCAAAAGAAAAGAAAACAACAAACCCAAGAACATGAAATAATTCTGTTTTGAAATACAAGGCTCAAGCTATTACAGAAGATATTGAAAATATGCAGAAGATATATCACTTGAATAAAATTGGGGCTATTGCAATCTATGGGACATAGGCAAGAGATTCAGTTAGCCTTGATAGCATCTTGTAGCTTGCCCTGTAGACCCATTTAAATAGAGCAGAGGATTTTGAACAGAAGAAATTTTGGGCTCTTCTTTTATGAGAATGAACAAATGTAAGTGGCAATTTCCACAATGATTTCATAGACTCATATCATATCATAGACTGGTTTGGGTTGGAAGGGACCTCTGGAGCTCATCTAGTCCAACCCCCCTGCAGTGGCCAGGGACATCCCCAACTAGAGCAGCTTGCCCAGAGCCCTGGCAAGCCTCACCTGCAATGCCTCCAGGGATGGCAACTCAACCACCTCCCTGGGCAACCTGGGCCAGTGTTCCACCACCCTCGTGGGGAGGAACTTCTTTCTAATGTCCAGTTTAAATCTACTCTTCTCCAATTTAAAACCATTGCCCCTTGTCCTTTCCCTGCAGGCCTTTGCAAACAGGCCCTCTGCAGCCTGCTTGGAAGTTCCCTTTAGGTCCTGGAAGGTCACTAGTAGTTCCCCTGAAGCCTTCTCTTCTCCAGGCTGAACAATCCCAGCTCCCTCAGCCTGTCCTCAGAGCAGAGGTGTTCCAGCCCCTGAGCATTCTCGTGGCCTCCTCTGCACCTGCTCCATCAGCTCCATGTCCTTTCTGTGTTGAGGGCTCCAGAACTGGACCCAGTATTGCAGAGGAGGTGTGAGCAGAGCAGAGTGCAGTGGCAGAATCACCTCTCTGGCTCTGCTGGCCACGCTTCTCTTGCTGCAGCCCAGGATGCCATTGTGCTTCTGGGCTGCCAGCGTGCACTGTTTGCTCATGGCCAGCTTCTCAGCCACCAGCACCCCAAGGCCTTTTCTGCAGGGCTGCTCTCCATCATCTCATCCCCCAGCCTGGATTGATAGTGGGGATTGTTCTGACCCAGGTGCAGGACCCTGCACTTGGTCTTGTTGAAGCTCCTGAGGTTCCCCTGGGCCCACCTCTCCAGCTTGTCCAGGTCCTTCTGGATGACATCTTGCCCCTCCAACTTATCCCCAGCACCCCATAGCTTGGTGTCATCTGCACACTTGCTGCTGGTGCACTCAGTGCTGCTGGCCATAGTGTTTATACAAATATTAAACAGAGCAGGCCCCAGCACAGAGCCCTGAGGGACACCACTTGGCACAGATCTCCAGCTGCACTTGGAGCCATTGATCACTCCCCTCTGGATGTGACCAGCCAGCCAGTTCCTTATCCACTGAACAGTCCACCCATCCAATCCATAGCTCTCTAACTTGGCCAGTAGGTTTGCTCTGTGGGCCTCCAGATGAAGGACTCACAGCATGTGACAGCTACACTACCAGAAACATATTTGTACGTAGATGCAAAATATTTGCAGCTGCAAAAAGAAATCAAATCTAGGCCAATTTTTGCTGCTATGCAATGTTAGGGGTTCCTGTGCTCAGCTTCCAGAGAGAGTGGGGGATCCTGAGACAACCTTGAAATTCTACAGAACAAGTTCTAACACACTGCAGTACATGGACTATATGGGGACATCTGATATGGGGACACTTAGGTCAACAAGTTGTCAATGCTTTTAACATTCTCTGATGTCCTTCTGTTATGATCTTTTCCCTTTCCTTTTTTCCTGTTTCACTAAGAAAGAAAACAGATGAAACTTGATAAAAATGGCCATTATAACCTTTCAGTGAGGAAAAGTCTTACCCTTTTTGTTCTGAGCTTTTGGAAGGCCTCATCACTGTACATGCATGGGGAGATGAATATCTTCAGAAGCTGTTGTCAGTCTGTGCCATCTGCTTCTTTTGGAAACAAGGTCTTAAAGCAAAGTACACTCATGATTCATCTTATAATGATACTCAGAGGTTTGTAAACAGCATGTAAAGAGATGAGTAAATAAAATGCTTTTGCAGAAAGTGGTTGTGTATTCTCTTCTAAAATATTGGCTGGTTTATTTTTCAGCTCAATACAGACAAAGCATATAATATTTCCTGAATTAAGGTATTTTCTGAGAGCCTGTGACAGCCTTTCAAAGTCACTAGACCAGAGCTCTGTTGTGGCTGGGCCTGCAAGTTGTGATGTGGATGAGATAGTTCAGTGATGGCTGATAGGCAGAGACATATGACCAATAGAACCACAGAACCATTGCTGCTGGAACTGATCTTGGAGGTCACCTCTGCCATTGAAAGTTGACTCAAGTACAGCAGGTGGTTCAGGACCAGTGTCCAGTCAGGTTTTGACTATGTCCAACCATGAAGACTCAACAGCATCTCTGAGTGACCTGTTCTAGTAAGGAACAGATATACAGGATAGTTACTGTTTCCACTAGGGAACAGGGGGAAGATGCTCTTGATTTTACAACAGATGAGGACTCTACTTGATCTACTAAATCATAGAATCCTAGACTGGTTTGGGTTGGAAGGGACCTCTGGAGCTCATCTAGTCCAACCCCCTGCACTGGGCAGGGACATCCCCAACTAGATCAGCTTGCCCAGAGCCCTGGCAAGCCTCACCTGCAATGCCTCCAGGGATGGGAACTCAACCACCTCCCTGGGCAACCTGGGCCAGTGTTCCACCACCCTCGTGGGGAGCAACTTCTTCCTAATGTCCAGTCTAAATCTACTCCTCTCCAATTTAAAACCATTGCCCCTTGTCCTTTCGCTACAAACAGCAGAGGCTATCTAAGATTGTACCTGTTACCTAGGTAGGTAGAGAAACAATGTGGTCCTTGACAGTGCCCTAGAGTTTCTTGGTCAGCAGAACAAGTCCCATTGCAGATGAGAGTCAGGTGGGGCTTTGTTTTATTTATGTTTGTGTCTTCAGATTTCTTGTGGTAACAGAATCCAAACAATCTCTGACTGGACAAAATGGTCTGAGCCAAATGGGCAATCTGGATCAACAAATGTTTACAGAGCTGGAGGGCAGAGGGTGGGAACAGGCACTGAGTCCTGGCAAAAACAGTTTTGAAAACTAATTCCCACTGGCTTTAGCAAAGCCACAATCTCCCTTCTTAGCTAGAGACTCAAATACTAGCTTCAGCTTACCCAAGTTGCAGAGTCCTGTTGCACATGCTACTCTGATGCTCTTTGAGCACTGCAATTAGCCATTCAGACTAAGTCCTGGTGGCAGCCCTGGCTGTAACCCAAGGGAGTTATCTGCTGGCCCATGGGCCTGCAAAAGTAGCGAGGGACTGATGTCTACATGAAGTAGTCACACCTCTTTTATGGGCTGAATACACCTGCACAGTGGCTCAAAACAAGGTATTTTTTTTACCAAATCAGGCTCAAACGGAACTAACTTCTGCATATATTACATGAGAATGTTGTGTTTGAAATCATACACTTCATGTTTCCTCTCCCTAAGCAGACCAGATGTTCTTGCTTCCTATTTAAGCAGGAGGCTGACTGCACAGCAATCAGTCAAAACTGCACAATCTTTATGGTCCTAGCCTGCCAGAATGGTCTTAAGAATGACTGAAGAGGATTACATTGTTTTGAGATTATCTAACTAAAGGCATAATTACAGGATCTCAAATGAGTTAATTTTCCCTCAACTTTGAAACAACACATGTCTAGTCTGGATTGTGGAGTTAATGTTTCACACATGGAACCATAATCACAGGTAAAACCTTGTAAACTCTTCCACTTACCATTTTTTTTCTAGGCAAATCACTATGGTCAAACCATCTTATGATAAGGCCTTTCTCAACCTCTGATTAACATTTTACATATGTTGCTTCTAATAACTGCAAAAGAAAGCATCAAAAAAGGAAAATCTTGCTTAACATGAAAACTGATTCAGCAAATAATGTGTTATCCATGGGCTCTAAGTCCACCTGTGAATCTAACAGGTATTTTTGCAGTCACTTTAGAGATCTCAGAGCTAGGCTTTGTGTCCTTGAGTAGGACTGCTCTACATTTCCACAGCACAGCACTCACTTGCTGCCACTGTGTTTTATGCCAGTAAAATACCTGGAATATGCCAGTGTAATACTTGACTTTTGGTGGGAGAATTGATGTGATTAGAAGTGTGGGAAAGTGTGCTGCCTTGGTTATAGGCTGGACTTGATGATCCTGGGGGTCTTTTCCAGTCTTGGTGATTCTGTGATTCTGTGGTTTCTCTTTTGAGCAATCATTTTTCATTTTCAGTGAAGGGTTAGCCCTAGGAGATTCAGAAGAGTTTACCTCCTAGCTTCTTTCAGTATCATTGTCCACTGCAAATACAGAGTTCTGCCAACACAAACAATTCTTTGCCTATTATCAATCAAAAGCCTACCCCTTGCTTAACAGATGCCATGCAACCAAAGGCACTAACACTCTGCCAACAAAATTGCAGCTTCATTTTCTCTTCCTGTTTGGTCTTTTCCAGTCTAGAGCAATAAAGGAATGGAAAGCTAGTAGGAGTAAGCAATAAAAGACCACATAAGAGGCACAGGGAATTTACCACCTTTAAGCATGTTCACTGGACAAAAAGGCAGGCTTTTCAGCAATCAGGGATCTCAGCAGCAAGAATGAGTTAAAACCTATCTATGTGTTGTTAAGCCAGTGCTGTTTAAATAGTTTTTACCAGTTATGTCAAATGAAAATCTTTCCACCAATACTTAGGTTGAAATACAAGTATTTTACAGCAAATGATGGTGTCATGCTGGAGCCTCACAGAATCACTGTATCACAGACTCTTTCAGGTCAGAAGGGACCTCTTGAGATCATCTAGTCCAACCACTCATGCTCAGGCAGGGTCTAGGAGAGCAGATTGCCCAGGAGTGTGTCCAGCTGGGGTTTGGGTAATGAACTTGTGGTGATGAACTTATTCTGTTTCCTCTCCAAGAAGAGAAGTGTAATTAGAATAATGAGGTGAATCATGGACACGACTGAATAATTCTAGAAGTGATGTAGAAGGATATGGACTATTGATCATTTGGAGGTGTTCTCCAACAAGAGGTTTCATAACTTCGTGGACAGACTTCACCTAAGCATATGGGATACCAGCTTGCAATCCAAGCTGGCAGAATGAATGAAAATATCTTGAAACTGAGAGATGGGAAGAGAGTCTGAGCAGGAACCATATAGTGTCTTCATTTAACACCCAGGACATGGGAAATTTGGCTTCAGGAAGGTGCTGACAAGAGATATAGAAAATAGGAGCTCAAAGAGTGAGGAGTTCCACTTGGAGTGGTAATAAAAAAAAGCAACAAAAATAGGGAATCCAAACCAGTGAGAAATTAAAATAAAACTTAATGGAAATTATTCTGTTAGAATGGATTTGCACTAATGATCAGAGAAGAGAAATATTAACAGGAGGGTGTTTAAAAAGGAGAAAGGGAGAGGATGGTATCCTCTTCCTCCAATGGAGTTCTCAGCATAAGAAGGACATGAATCTGTTGGATCAGATCTAGAGGATGGCCACAGAAATGATCAGAGGGTTAGAACACCTTCCTGTGAGGACAGGCTGGGAGAGGTGGGGTTGTTCAAGCCTGCAGAAGAGAAGGCTCCAGTCAGACCATCTTGTAGCCTTTCAGTACTTAAAGGGAGCTTTTAACAAAGATGGGGGCAGATTTTTAGCAAGGCCCATGGTGATAGGTCAAGGGGTAATGGCTTTAACTAAAGGAGGGGAGATTCTGTCTGGATATAAGGAGGAAATTTTTCACAATAAGGGTGGTGAGCCACAGAAACAGGTTGCCCAGAGAGGTGGTGGGTGCCTCATCCCTGAAAACATTCAAGGTCAGGTTGGACATGGCTCTGAGCAACCTGATCTCATTAGAGGTGACCCTGCTTGCAGCAGAGGGGTTGGACTGGATGACCTCTAATTGTCTCTTCCAACTCTAACCTTTCTATGTTTCTGTGATTCTATGATTGTGCTGTGTTAGCTCTTTTATACAGAAAGGAAGATAGTGGAGAGAGTGGAGGGAGTTGACATGATGCACTAAAAATATCACACTTTGCTAATGTATTCTTTGGCAGTACACCAAGGCCAGGGTTAATATTAGGCCTTCTGCCAAGAGTCAAAGGGTCCCAACTCTTCACTACTCTTTGTAAGGATACTGAGTTAATGTGCCTAATTCTCACCTCTTTCAGATTTTATGCTGGCTTTGAGGCCAATGAAATAGAAATGGTTTGCTTTATCTCTCTCCTGTGGGAGATACCTTGCCAGTTTCCACCTCCTGAAGCAAATCTCACTGCGTTCTTAGCCCAGCCCATAATACTATGGTTATAGCTATGGCTATACAAATGTATCCTGAAACTCCTAAAAGCATCTAGTGGTTTTGATAGAGTTGCTGCACCTTCAGGGTACTTGCCCATCCAGCAGTGGTTGTCAAGCACATGTAAACATTTAGCACTTAGAATCCTAGAATCCTAGACTGGTTTGGGTTGGAAGGGACCTCTGGAGCTCATCTACTCCAACCCCCCTGCAGTGGGCAGGGACATCCCCAACTAGAGCAGCTTGCCCAGAGCCCTGGCAAGCCTCACCTGCAATGCCTCCAGGGATGGGAACTCAACCACCTCCCTGGGCAACCTGGGCCAGTGTTCCACCACCCTCGTGGGGAGGAACTTCTTCCTAATGTCCAGTTTAAATAAACTCCTCTCCAATTGGATAGACTTCACAAGTTTAGCATGCTAAAGTTGCCTTCAGCTAGGCATGCTTCATTGAAGACACTCCAAATCAATAGCTGCCTTGGAAAAAGCAGAACATATTTGACATTTCAAATAGAAAGACAGGCTAATTCATTTTATTATTTCCGTGTACCAAGTTTTATTTAATTTTGTAGTGTGTTGGACAAAGTTACTCCCCTCTCAAATTAGAAATGATAAAAGCATTAATTTCTATAAATTAAATCACTTTTAGAGCTCAGAAGTTGCTCAGCCTCTTACAGAAAGTGCAGTTCTGTGCAAAGACAAGCATGTTGATTCATACCAATTATGTTCTGCCTTACTGGAAAAAGCCTTCACACATTTTCCCCTCCCCCTCCCCAACCAAATTTAAACGTGGGAAAGAGGCTTCTCTATGCTATGAAACAATCCTTCTGTTGTAAGGCTGGCAAAATTCCCACTCTTTAAGGAGTGAATGAGCAATCTCTAAAAGCACCAATCCTACCCATTCTGCATTTCTCTCCAGCTGAACATACTACTTAGCAGCATAAAGGCTAATGGGTCAATTTATTTCACTCCATTCTTGTGCCTGATTTTGTATAACAGCATTAACAGAGATTTGCTTTTGATCATGCTTTAAGTAGTGTGATGCATAATTACGTTGTTTTCAATTAGATTTCTCTGTAAATTCTAGGGCATAATAGTGCTGACAGATCTTGGAAGTAAACTAAAGCCTTGTTTTGCTTTCTGAAGTACTATTTGTACTAGAGAAGTGGGCAGAGATGCTTGATTTATTCCTCACACACCTCTGGATTATTTGAAGTCCTAATCTCTCATCCTTATCCAACAAAATCTTGTTAGCCTCTTCAAATAGAATTGAGTGCTGATGGTGCTATAGCTCTTTCTTTTTTTCTTTGGTTATATGGACTCCTTATTTCTTGTTACAACCACTCCACTGGCTTCACCTTGTCCCTCTCTGATATCTCTTATTGCAAGTTTAAATCCTTTCATGCTATTTTTCCTAATCATGTCACTTCCTACCACATCTGCCCCCCCTTATGAGTATGAATATGTTGTTTCTGGTTTGGTCAGAAAGGAACACAAGGCAAGTCCACATCCTTGCCCATCTTTCCTTGTTGGAGGTTAAGGGCTCCCGAGCACTGCCTTAGCTCTCCATCACCTCCCCATTCCCTCCATCACTTAACCTACATCATTTTGCAGTCCTCTTCCACTTCGTTCCTTCCTTAAGAAATTTTATGTAAAGTGACCTCTATGGACATTCACCAAACTATCCTCTTTCAGCCTCGTCCCCAACAGCCATCTCATCCTGATGGAAAACTAAGAACTGGCAATTGGAAAGGTATTTAACCTTATGGAGATT
Organism: Bucco capensis; assembly: GCA_013396975.1. Lineage (NCBI taxonomy): Eukaryota > Metazoa > Chordata > Aves > Piciformes > Bucconidae > Bucco > Bucco capensis. The sequence goes on from VWZO01016143.1 coordinate 71,987, forward strand.
ATGCAGAAGGAACTCCCTGCTATTCTTCATGGTACTTATAGAAGATGAAGAGATCCTTGGGACTGGGTCAGTGACATCACATTAAGGATGATCCTAGAAGAAGATCAACTAGTAAGTATTTGAATTAGATAAGAAGACCGTGTCTTAGCAGCCTTAGGACGCCACAGAGCACTTGGATCAGTATGTTGAAACTTTCTCTTCCAGCCCAAACCCTCCCCTCTGATATTGTTTGAATGAAGGAAGCGGTGCAGAAGAGAGTCCCTCTCTTCCCCCCCACCCTCGGCTACGCTTTCCAGCAAAAGCATTCCCTGGCGCTCGGCCCCCGGAGCCCAGACGCGAGTCCCTCCGGGAACACTCCTTCCTCCGGCGCCTCGGGGGCCAGGAGGGCGCTGGTGACACACGGGGAGCCCCGAGGGAGCGAGGCGCGGGGGAAGCTCCCTCCCTGCCGCGGCGATGCGCCCGGCTCCTCTCCGCTCTGCCCGGCGGCCACGATCCCCACCCGGGGAACGGGGGGGCTCCGGCTCCCGCGGGGTGCGGCCTTACCTGGCTCCGCACCGGGTAAGGCTTTACCGAACTCGGGGCGGCTCTGCTAGTCTCGGTAACGGCTTGACTCCTTTGAACGTACCCGCGCCCCGAGCAGCTCCCTTCTCGTTTCTTTCCTTGATCACGCAAACCACACTCCAGACGTCCCCAAGTTCGGGGCTGCTCCGTGGGGTGTGAGCGCTCAGCCCCCCCCTAAATGGGATCTGCCGACTTCCCTCGCCTGCAGTCAGACGTGTAATGATTAGGGAGGAGGAGGTCTCATCCCTCTATAAACTGCTTCTGTTCCTAAGCACCATGTAATTTAAGGCGCGGGCAAATGAGTGCCTGCTTCGTTTTAACAGGAGCTCTAGTCACTGCACGTGAAACACGACAGTGCAAGGGCAGCGACACCCATTAAATAATCCACAAACAAACCAACCCGACCGGGAGGAACGACCCAGCAGTTCTCCCTCCTTCCCCTTGGTGAAGAAGCATCTCCCTGCCCCTCGGGTGTGGGGCTGGACGGGTACGATACAGAGCCCACAGAGAACTTTATCCTCCTGACTTCCCTCAGCTTTCAGCAAAATTTTGTGTCCCTGACCTGCATGCACATTGCAAAGCGATGGCACTCGAGCCCTAGAGAAGGGAGCAGTTTCGGAACTGCTTGGTGCTAGGAGAATTTTAGTAGAGGCACCACTGTTTCGGTGGTAGTACCGCACCTGTAGCCAAGAGCAGCAGACCTCTGCGCACCAGCTAACCACCGGCAGCCCGCAGCCGGCTGTAGCAGCAGGGCAGGGGTGAGGAGAGAGCATCTGCATGCAGTGGGACACGCGTGAATCAGGCAAGAAGTTGACTAGAGAGAGGCAACTCCACAAAGCTGCTGCTAACTACAGAGTTTTGTAGTTTGAGACACGTGGAACTAGCTCGGCAAAGATGAGGAGAGAAAGCAAGTAAATTCAGCAAATAAAACAGGCAGAGCCACACTTTTAGCATATATAAAGAAAAACTACAGACACGATTCAAGAAAAACATCCCACTTTATTTGCTGCTTTCTGGTTGAAGGATATTGAGTGAGAAGACAAGAAATACGATTTCTTGAAAGATGAAGACTCTTGAGCGTGGCTGAGCATGCACAGCATGTCTTCTTCACACCTACTCGTAAGCAAGTTTTAAAGTTCCTTCTTTCTTCCTCCGACCGTTTTGGGCATGCTGTTTGTCTCCGGGATGTTAATCTGGTGGCACCGATTCGCTTCATCTTATCTCCACAGGGACTACACAATGCCTCATTAAGGGCCACTTAATGACCGGCATCGTGCCCTCAAGGGCCAGGGCAGGGGAGCGCAGAGGCTAAAGCAGGGGCAGTGAACTAGAAAGGACTGCCACGGGGCTGAGCGTTCTGAGGGAGGTCCCTGCACACATGAAGGAGCAAGCACCGAGAGAGAGGGACTCTGGTCCCCTACCTTCAGCAAGTGGCCCGCCTGGTCTCCGCAAGCAGACTGGTTTCCTCAGGGCAGCTAGAAGCGGGGGACCAGGGTACCCCTGGTGCTCTGGGAGCTCGATCCCACGTGCTGGGGCAGGAGTCCTTACCTGAGTTCCTGAGCTTGCGGTTCTTGAAGACGGAGATGATGACCAGCAGGTTGCCCAAGATGTCCACCACGGTGGTGAAGATCAGCACGCTGGAGAGCACCGGCACCACCCAGGCTGGCCGCGGGGCACCCGCCACCTCCCGCTCCGCCAAGCCGAAGCGGCCTTTCCCGCCCGGGTCGCAGCAGTTCCTCAGGGAGCCATTCTCCAGCATCGCTGATACCCAGTCGCTGCGCTCCGGTCTCCTCCTCACGCTGACGAGCCGCTGCCCCAGCAGCGCCACCGTGACTGGCCGCGCAAGAGGGCGGGAAGGCTTTTAAGGGCCGCGCCGGGAGCCATGCTCCGCCCGCTCCTCAGCGGAGCTGGCGGGGCGTGGCTACCGCCGGCCGGGGCGGTACGGGAAAGCCCAGGGGCGGCACTTCGGTTGGGCTCCGGCCCCGGCACGGGGCAGCAATTAAGGAGGGGGCGGTGGCGGCGACTGGCGGGAGTGACGTTCCTCGGCTGGATGAGGGAATCTCCGGGCGGCGGGAGGGCGTCTCTCAGTGCTGAGGGGCGGGAATGACCCCCAGGTAGCGGAGGCGGCTGTGCCCGGTTACCCCCGGTGACGGCTTGCATGGCTGGAGAGCCTGGGAGTGCCGCAGGGACAGCCATTGGTGGCGAAGCTCTTCTCCTTTTTCCTGTCCTTTCCCTCTCGTCTTTCGTCTCTCCTCTCCTTTTCCTCAGCGCCGCTCCCGTAGCATCCCCCGCCCCGCCTCACTGCAAGGCAGCTTTCTGCCGCTGGGTTCAACTGGAATCCTCCGCCTTCCGCGGCGGAGAAACTTGGATTTGTGGCTTTTCCTCTTCCTCCTCCTCCCCGAGGCTCGATCCACTATATTCCCGGCGGCGCAAGGCCAGGGAACCCCCTTCCCCGCTCCGCCTCCAGGCACTCGGGCCGATTCCTTCCTCTAGTCTGGGCTAGGCAGCTCAAGAGCTTTTACTCCTGCCGAGAGTCTGTCAGATCACGACAAAGGGCAGTGCCCCTGCCAGTGTCACGGCCAGGACACGCTGCCAGCCAATGTCAGCTTCTCAAATGTGTGCCTTTCAGAGGCGTGTCCTTTCAAGCTGCTCAAGCAGACAGTAGGACATCGATACAAATTCACGCTGAAATGAAGTTTGAAACATAAATGTTCATTTGGGATCCCAAAGTGACAGATGCCATATGCTTATTTGCATTAACTAAATGAGATGCATGTGACAAAGGAGGACAGATGCTGCGTGTCTGCATGCCTGGCTTCCAGCAAGGCTGCCACACTTACCAGGTGTCACTGACAGTGTGTCAGTGGGTTCACAGAGCATCTGGTGACAATTAGGGCTGCTCACAGCAGACGTAACTCAGAAAAGTGGCCTACTTTATGTCGTTTTCAGACCAACCAGGTGACTGGATTGTTGTCCTGCTTCCAGGTTTTGCCCCACTTTTGAGAATGACGCAGGCTCTGACCTGCAGAAGAGGTTACAGTGTAGCTGTGTTCTTCCTCTCTGTGTCTGCTCAAGACAGAAAGGTATGCCCTGTGTTTTTTCAAGAATTGGCTCTTGAGATAACTTCCCTTGTTAATTTGGATAATTGGGGCAGTTGTCTGTCCTTTCTAACAGCAAATTAGAATGGCACTTTGCTTTTTTGAGACTTACCTGTGCAAAAATGTGCACTAGTGTAATCAAAATACTACAAATTATTGTGTGGGCTTCTTTTCCTACATTAGAAATAGATTATTGTTGTCCAATTCATATGAATTTTAGAGATAATTAAGTAATCCTGGTTGGAACAAACACAAAAGGGTGCATGTGTATTTCAGCAGCAGTCTTCAGGCTTAGATGCTTTCTGTTTGATGTAGGCAATATGTAAGGCATCATGATCCTTTTTAAAGTACAGATGGAGTTACCAGGGCTTCAAGGCTGTGAAGGGCTGTCTTCTGAAAGTTATCAATCCTGAATAGTTCTTTTGCAATTCTGCCCTAGGAATTGCACACTTGACAGAACATGCTCATTCCTGATGGAAGCAAAAGTTTACCTGATTTTTCTTTTTCTTTCTCCAGAAGTTTAGAAGGCAGCTTATCTAGGGAAGTGTCTATTTTCTGTATTCACCTGTGCAAAGAAGGATTTTTCTCCAGTGAATAATCATCTATCTTTAAGAAGAGCTTTTGAGTTACAGTGTCACCCTTTATCTACCTCTATTCCAACTTCCCTTTTCAGAATGTTGGTATCCTCACTGCCTGTTGTCTGCATGCTGCTCTAGTCTTACTGAGTTATTATGGAAAACTTACAGATATTATCATTTATTTTCATGCCTCAGGCTGTTTCTGGGCATCTTTCCAGAGTCTGTATAAGTGCTTTTAGGAGAAATGTACAATTTTGTTGTCTGTTATTACTACAGGATTTATTTTTAACTGTTTGTCAAAAGCTTAAACTGTCCCTGAGCACAAATGTGACTTTTCAAGGTAGGCTTTGCTCCTGGCATTCTCCATGTTTGCAGTTTGTCCACACAGAGGAACACTATATATTTTCCCTGCCACAAACAATTGTTAGGTATCATCACTCATTCTATTTTATAGCTCCCCGAAGTATGCCAAGTGATTTAGAGAAAAATGAGAAAGCTAAGGTCTGAACTTGGCCTGAACTGTGAGCCTGCTACAAAATGTGAAATAAAATCAGTGTTGCTGGCTTTGTAAGCACAGTCTGGCTTGTGGCTGCACTGGCATTTCACAGTGGGAAAAAAAGCAGTTAGAGGAATAGAAATGGTAGCCTTTCTGCCTCAGCAACCTGTGAAGAGTAGGTTCTTCATCTGATCTGAATTCCAACTCTCCATTTTGATCAGTAACATAGGCCTAAATTATTATTTGGAGTCATCTATAAAAGGATAAATTATAAGAGTTAGTCTTGCTTGCTTTTGGAAATGGTTGATTAAACTGCATTAAACAATCTATGGATGTTCTTACTCAGCTTTTTAGTAGCCTTATTTCAAATTAACTAAATTCTCTTTGAAGGTGAAGTGTGTTTAAGCCTATTGAGTGTTCTGGTTAAGATGAAATAACTCATTGTTGAAGGAAGCACTCCATCTCAAAGGAAGGAGAATATTCTTCACAGTTGGATTGCTAAGACCTTTATGGTTTTAAGTTTGGGGGATTTATTTTCTAATCTATATCTAGGAAAAGTAACTCTTCTGTGTTTCTTTTTTAAAGCAATCTGTGTTTTCTAAGGCAAATTATATTTGTTTGGAATTTCATGGATGGTGGAACAATTGAATATTTCATGCATCTATCTGCTGCTGGAGGCTGTCCTTTCCTTTCCCTTTCCCTTTCCCTTTCCCTTTCCCTTTCCCTTT
>VWZO01016149.1:0-37971 GCA_013396975.1 Bucco capensis
TATGATTCTATGATTCTATGATTCTATTTTCTTGCAGTGGCATCTTTATAGAAATAATGGCTTTTACACTGGTAAATCAATTACGTATTTTAAAGATAGATCCCATACAGTCAATGTCATATATACATGTCTACAATCAATTCCCAGGCACAGTCTGAAAATCACTTGGGGGCTGCTGTGGCCCCTGGTGCGATAACTGTGCCAACAGCAGAGGAAGCATTAAACTCATTGCCCACGGTAAAGTGTGGGGAGTGATACCCATGTTCCTATAATCCTTGTATGGGTAGGATGAGCTCATTAGCCTTCTGGCAGTCATCTTAGGAGAATGACAACTCTGATTCCAAACCTGGGCAGATGGAGCTCGTTTAGCCCTGTAAGGCCTTCCATCTAAGAGGTTAAACCTCTGTCCTAAGGACCTCGCTGCCAGCATCCAAGCTTGCTAGGCCCTGGCAGATGAACCTTAGGACTAAAGGGTGGGTCCAGCTCTGCGCATGCTGTGTCTCACCTAAAAAAAATCCATTGTGCAGGCTTGAGGGTGCTATCTGCTATCCTCTTTTTATCAGCGCACTTGGAAAAGGCGCTGATGAGGAGTGTGGATGGAGCCCTCCCTNTGATAGAAAGAGGATAGCAGATAGCACCCTCGAGCCAGCTATGGATTTTTTTTAGGTGAGATACAGCATGCGCAGAGCTGGACCCACCCTTTAGTCCTAAGCTTCATCTGCCAGGGCCTAGCAAGCTTGGATGCTGGCAGCGAGGTCCTTAGGACGGAGGTTTAACCTCTTAGATGGAAGGCCTTACAGGGCTAAACGAGCTCCATCTGCCCAGGTTTGGAATCAGAGTTGTCATTCTCCTAAGATGACTGCCAGAAGGCTAATGAGCTCATCCTACCCATACAAGGATTATAGGAACATGGGTATCACTCCCCACACTTTACCGTGGGCAATGAGTTTAATGCTTCCTCTGCTGTCGGCACAGTTATCGCACCAGGGGCCACAGCAGCCCCCAAGTGATTTTCAGACTGTGCCTAGTTTTAATGTAACTAAACCTTAATTAGCTCGCTTGCAGGAGAAACAGCATACTCTTCATTCCACCAGCTAGTTTAGGAAAACAAACCCCTTAGGTTTTCAGCCACTTGCTCAATAAGGCTTCTTTTTTCTAGCAAACTTGAATTAATCTTCTATATTTGCTATTAAGCATGAGACCAGAAAAAAAGAATATTTGAGCCTTGAGGAAAAGAGGACAGTGGAACACTGTATCCAAAAGAGTGGCTGAAATGAAACACAAGTCAGATTTCTACAGCCCTTTGGAGAGAAAAGTGTGCTATGGCCCCAGAAGATGATGTTAGGAAATAAAATTTCATTTTCGAATATGCTAGAAAGAAACATATCCAGGCCCTGTGCTAATGGTTTTGTCATTATTAGAGCGTTGCTTTACACAATAGGTTAATTGTACTGTTTCTACTGCTGTGCAGAGAAAAAGAGTAACAACTGTTTTTCATATTTTGACAGCACATGAGCTGCTTCTCCCCTGTCAAACACTTGTCCCATTGGATGAAGGCAAAAGAGCTGGCAAAGCTGCTGCATTAAACGCAGTCCTTTGGGATGTTGCATTATCAATATCTCTTCTGTACTCCAGAATGTCCCTCAGTTTCTATCCCTGAGTTTTTGTCGCTCAACAGTGATGAAGTGATGTTTTCAGATAGCATGTATTATTTCTTCAGAGCTACAGGTAGTGATGGCACTTTCACAAACAGGAGAATTAGCTCCCTATTTTGTATTGGAAATAAGAAAAGAATATGAATATATGATTATGGAGACTGAAGAGTAAGGAGAAAAATCATTAAATCAGCTTGCAATCACAGCTTGGCATCATAATCTATTAATACCATATTCTCAGCAGTGTAGAGACTTTTTCATTTTTCCATTAGATACTAAATTAATGTATTATATTGTTTGCTTAATAACGTAAAAAGAGGAGAAAAAGTGAAATGGAGAGGAGAAACAGGAATTAAATTAAAGTAACTTTTGAAAAAGGATTCTGAAAACCCAAGTAACCAAATTACAAAATTATTTAGAAGAGACCTCTTGAGACCTTCTAGTGCAAATCCCCTGCAGAAGCATGATAAGTTAGTGGGCTACTCAGGGTATTTTAAGTGCTGTAGGAAGAAACACATGGAGATCCCATGGCAGTAGTTTCCTCAATATCACATTGCTGCTGTACAGTATAGATGATTCCTGCCCTTTCTGCTGTCACACACAGAGAGTAACAACCTGCCTTTTTTTCGCCGGCCATAGCACACAAACTGCTTCTACCTATCACACACTTGCACCACAGAAAAAGGCAGAGAGCTGGCAAATCTGCTGCCTGAAACACTGTGCTCTGGGACACTTTAGTATCTGTGTCTTGTCTCTCCAGAACACATCAGCTGCATGGCTGATGCCTAAGTTGCATGACATAAAAAGGAGACCAGCACAAGAGAAGAAATCAATTTACTAACAGCAAAGAAATATTTCATGCTACATTGACAGAAACCAGGAAAACTGTAACTAGAATATGTGACAGTCCCTAATTTTGGAAGTGGAATAGAGTTTAAATTAACAAGAAAAAAGCTCAATATAACATAAAGATGTAAGGAGAGGGATGTGAAACAATCAGTCGGAAAGGTCATGGTGGCAGAGACATAATGGATGAATTTGTTGTGTGTTATACAAGTGCTAAAGAGGCTAGGGAAGAAAACAAGCAGTAATGAAAGAAATTAATAGACTTCTGCAATGACAGATATGAATAGAATTCTGTAAGTAGGACTTTTTTCAATGAAAGCAGTGAATACTGGGAAGGTCATAAGGATGAGGTAGGTTGATTTAATCAACTAATATAGCCTTGAAAGAGACAGACGAAACAAAAGTGAAGTAGAAAGCCTGTCCACTTCCAATGAAAATGGTCAGGGAGTGAAATGAGAGAGGGAGAAAATATTTCATTAGTTTTTTTTTTAATTTGTTTTCTTTTGTGTGAGTTTAATTTGAGGAGACAGATGAATTGGTCATTAATATCCAGAACCTTCAAAAATATCAGCAGAAAGGGTGAATGGTAAAGACAGAGAATTTGATTATTAGAACAGGTGAAATTATTTAGATAGGGAAACTTATAGAGAATGAGAGGTGAATGCATCATATGAAAGAAGACTGCTATGGTACGTTAACAATAAAAGTCAGTATATATTGCCCTGTGGTTTGAGATCTTCTGTCACCTCTTTATCTTCAGCATAAAACAAAACAGTATCATGTCCTCTACTTTGGTGTAGCAATTTCTGGTAGATACAATCCCTTTTGGGGCAGTCCTGTGACATCATTCAGAAGCCTGAAAAAGAAAGCAAAAGCTTAGAAGAAGTAGTGGGTATGAGTAGATATTAGTGGCTACAGGAAGAAGGGATCAATGAAGACATGAATCACAGAGATTCATGAGACATCTAAGAGAGAAAAAGCTTTAAAAGAGGGAGCAAACAGTTTTCTTCAGTAAGAACTTCAGACAAGTCTAACAAGCTTTAGGGAACTACATAGGTCTTGCAGCAAGAAAAATAAAATAAAAAAATCCTGAGAAGAGATTATCTAAAAGATATAAATCAAACATATGAATAAATAAACAATTTGTTCAGTTCACAAATTAAATGTGGTAAATACCAGTATTCTATACAAGGATTGTACAATTGCTGGCTGCTGAGGAATATTTGCTAATGATCTGAAATAAAATCTTCAGATGTTTCAAATTATTTAAGTTAGTCTGTACCAATATGACTGCGATGACGTCAGGTAAAACTAGTAAAGGAAAAGTTTATGAAATTAAACTTCCCTATGTACATAACTATGTATCTATGTATTGTGGCATACCAATTCCACTGGATTTTAAAATTTCTGATTCAGCTTTATTGACTAAATGTTTATACTGAAGAACTGATTATATTATTTTAGTGAGAAAAAAAGAATAAAATAGATGAGGGAATAGATCAAAAAATCTTTGACAAGAAGGAAAATGAAAAGAACTTTTTTTTTTTCTAATAAGGGTATATTTTATAAGACAGAACAAGTTGGAATTTAAAAGAAATTAGCCATCCTTTCCTCTGAGATTGAAACTATTCCTATAAATACTGATAAATTATTTCCTAATCTTGACTTTTGAAACTGAGATTTGTTTTGAAAAACAAACAAACAAAACCCAAGAGTAATAAACCCCCCACAACTGTCTAATCCCTTGCTCTATTATTATTATATCCAATAGTTTTTGAGAAGCCCTCTGGAAAACAATGCACTGGCCTCATTGGCCTTTACCTCTGTCATTACAAAAATCATCCAATGCCGTGTATTTTCACCTGCAAAATTATTGTTTGCTTTATTAAAAGGCATAAGGTATGCTAAGTAAACTACCTAAAAGAAATATGAAAATCCCTAGTATTACCTGTCACAGGTAATTTTATTAGAGTTATGTGAGAATACTTTTATTAACTCATTACCTTTTTTAACATTAACTTTCATATTACGATTCTTTACAAATTTTCACCCCTTGAAATTATTTATTGTATTCCCTCAATTTCATTAAGAGGAATTACACCCCTTACAGAAAGAAGTGAGGAAGGAAAGGAGCACAGCAGGAAGAGACAAACACTGCAGGTAATAAATCTAAGAATCAATGATGCTATGTTTACATCTTCATGGCAACTGGAAAGGTGAAGAATGAAAAATATTCGGTACATAGATTTCTTAGTAGAAGACAGAAGGCTATAATGATGTAGGAAGTATGCTACTTCAGGAAAGAACTAGTCATACAAACATTCCTTCTGTGCTTTCCATTTTTAACAGTTGTATTTAATTACTGTGCATGTTTATTCAGTGGAAAGCAGTAACAGTCTGCAATCTTTGTGATGACTCTTTGCTCCAAAGAGGTGGGGAAACCATTGTAATTGTATACATACATACATAGCTATGTATGAATTGCTATATTAATTTCATTTTCAGATCAAATAAATTGATTCTGTTACACAGGCTTTTACAATTTACTTCACAGTTACATAGTCACTTATTAAATGGTACTTTTCCTAAAATCAGTAAGTCTATATATACGTATGTATAGAGTACTTTAAGAGTGATTAATATAAACTGTTTCTTTTAATCTCCTTAAATTTAATACTGGAGTGTCGTAGAGGTTTCTTTCAAATTATCTTCACTATAATTAACACTTGTTTTCAGAATTAGAAAACTTGAAAGAAAATAAAAAATTATTAAAATAAAAATTATGCAAAATACTGTTTGTTAGACTATGCTTTTAATTAAATATTCTGATATTTTACTTTATTTTTATTTTTACAGTTACAGCACTTCTTCAGCTTTAATTGATTTTGTGATCAGGACACATATCTATTCATGGCTTGCACATGCCTGAAAAATATAGGACTGAGTAAAAAAGAATTTAGGATTTTATTTACTTAAGGATTTTCTAGCACCTACTCTTGCAAACTCTACACACACTGTAAAAGTCAAGCTGCTTTAACTCTGTCTCAGGAAATAAAGAAATGGCAGTTGCACTGTATAAATATAAACCTGAAATATTTCCAGTCATTTAGAGTGATTTCAGCCCAATATCCCTCTTTTCCTGTTTTTCCCCTTTGTATTCTATTATAACCGAACTCTTCAAAACAAATTTGCAATGTTCTCCTATGAGCTTTGATTTGTGATGTTGACTTAGACCAGATGAGCTGGCTCTTTATAATTCTTGTATTTTATCCTGACACTATGGTCAATAAAGCTATTATGTAAAAAGGGCAAAATGCCAGTCTTATTTGCTGTTTTATTTGCTTATGTGCTCCTAGCATTTCTGCCTGCGTGTCATATATTTCTACTTCGCTGTCAAACATATTTTTACTGTTAGCAGTAAAAATCAAGGGAATGTCAGCCAGATTCCACTGTCACATATTAGTGGCAAAATTTTTAGATTTTAGTGGCAAGGATTGCATGAGTCATTGAAGGTTTTGATTTTTAGGGAAGTGTTTAATAAAAGGTAAATCAACAGTATTTTGAAGTAATGTAGAGGGATTAATTGTAGGATCCCTATAAAACTGTTTCAAGCTTCTGACCACCTACCCCAATGGAAAGTCTACTGGAAGCCATTTGAAAAGATTTGCCATACCATGTTCTGGATTTAGTACCATAAGAATGTTGGTAGGAGGAACAGGCTAACTTTTTCTTTTCCACTTCAGAAATTAAGCCATAATGATAAGCTTGAAGTACTGTAATTGTACCAATTTTTGGTGTAAATCAATCAATGTTTAATTGAGAGAACTGTGCTAGTTTTTTGGAGCTTTATGTACAATAAACTTAGGTGCTTATAAAAAAATCTGTTAGTACTAATTTATAAATAATGCCTGATATAAACCTATTCTCTTGTACTGAAAGCAATTTTTAGTACTAACCTCAATTAGATCAAGAATGAATGTAAAATAAAATGATTGCTGTGTTTCCAGATATTTCCAGATTTTTATACCCTAAATGTGTGATCCTGAAAAAAAATAATACTCTGAAATCATAAGATTGGCCTAAAAGTCCAGAAGACTTTTTAGCACCACTTAAAGATCACCTATGGTTCATCATATGCTGAAAATTTAACATTAAAACTGTCACAAAGTCTATTTCCTATCTTTTTCCTATCCTGCTCAGAACTCTCTAGTTTTTTTCCAATAATCTCTCACATATACTTAATATTTTCTTCTGTACCACCTCTAGCAGGTTGCCACAGTCCCCTGCTCCTGTGATCCTTTTACACTGTTCTCTCCTGACATAGTTTTCTTCTTCATTTCCAAGTATCTTAAACTTTTCAGTAGAAGTGTACAAAGTGCACTGATTTATATAAGTAATACTATCATATCAATCTATACTGAACCCAGCTGACTGCTGACTAGCACTGGTCCAAATAGCTTTAAGAGAACCACAGTAAATATATACTTATTTTTATAGAATCATAGAATGTTAGGGGTTGGAAGGGACCTAGAAAGATCAGCTAGTCCAACCCCCCTGCCAGAGCAGGATCACCTAGATGAGGTCACAGAGGAATGTGTCCAGGCAGCTCTTGAATGTCTCCAGAGGAGACTCCACAGCCTATTCCAGTGTTCCACCACCCTTACTGTAAAGAAGTTTTTCCTCAGGTTAATACCAAACCTCCTGTGGTCCAATTTGCTCCCATTCCCTCTTGTCCTAGCAGTGGATGACATTGAGAAGAGCCTGGTTCTCTCTTCCTGACACTCGCCCTTAACATATTTATAAGCATTAATGAGGTCCCCTCTGAGTCTCCTCTTCTCCAGGCTAAGAGACCCAGCTCTCTCAGCCTGTCCTCATAGGGCAGATGCTCCACTCCTTTAATAATCTTGGTGGCCCTGCACTGAACTTTCTCCAGCAGCTCCCTATCCTCCTTAGGAGGTGAGGCTGACTGGCCTATAGTTACCCAGGTCGTTCTTCTTGCCCTTTTTGAAGATTGAGATAACATTGGCCTTCCTCCAGTCCTCAGGCNGGAGGAAAAGGCACTTGAATACTAGCCAGCTTGCTTGGGCCCCCTTACCTTCTAGAGCCCTTTCCCATGGGATGTTATCAAGCAGTTCCCTGAGAAGGCCAAAGTTGGCCTTTCTGAAGTCCAGGGTAGCAATCCAGCTCTTGTCCCTGTGCCTACTGCCCACAGTCCTGAACTCCACCAACTTGTGGTCATTACAGCCAAGGGTGCCCCCTACCTTCACATTCTCAACAAGTCCCTCTTTATTTGTTAGTACAAGGTCCAGCAATACTCCTCTCCTTGTCGGTTCCTCCACCACCTGAGTTAGGAAGTTATCATCAGTGCTCTGGAGGAACCTACTGGACTGCATATGCCTGGCTATGCAAGTCTCCCAACAAATGTCTGGGTAATTAAAGTCCCCCATGACAACCAGAGCTTGTGATCTCGAGGATACTTCCAGCTGCTTATAGAAGGCTTCATCAATTTCATTATCTTGATCAGGCGGCCTGTAGTAAACACCCACTACAATATCTCCAATAATGGACTCCCCTCTAATTCTTACCCACAAGGTTTCCACCAGCTTATCATTGCCCCCCAAGGAGAGCTCAATACATTCCAAATGTTCTCTCACATAGAGAGCAACTGCACCTCCTTGCCCTGCCAGCCTTTCTCTCCTAGAAAGGACATAGCCATCCATGACAGTGTTCCAGTCATGTGAGCTGTTCCACCATGTCTCAGTGATTGCAATGAGATCATGGTCCTGAGATTGCACATCAATCTCAAGTTCATCCTGTTTGTTCCCCATACTGCGTGCATTAGTGTACAGGTGTACAAATTAGTGTACAAATCTAGTTTAAAGCACACTTAATGAGCCCAGCCAACTCCCGTGATAAAATCCTTCTCCCTCTTTGATAGAGATGCACCCCATCTGCCACCAGTAGGCCTGGCATCCTAGAAGTTGACCCATGGTCGAAAAACCCAAAGTCCTGCTGATGGCACAGGCTCGAAGCCAAGAATTAATCTCATGGGCCCTCCTCAGCCATTTTGGGTTGGCCCCTGCAACAGAGGAGATAGAAGAAAAAACTACCTGCACTCCCACTCCCTTGATCAGTTGGCCCAAGTTCCTAAAATCTCTCTTGACAGTCTTCACTTTTCTTTTTTCAGGATCATCATTGCCTACCTGAAATATCAACAATGGATAATAATCTTTAGGTTGTAGGNTGCTACTAGGGAGAGCCTGAGACACTCCCTACAGCCTGCTACCTGGGCCATCTCATCCCTCATTGAGGACTCTCTCTGTCTATTGATGAGTAGGTCATCAGCTTGCTCACAGCACACACAGCAGTTTTCAGAACTGCCACCTGTTGCCAGGGAAAGGCTCTGGCATTCCCTGCAGCATGTGACCTGGATGGTTGTATGCTTCTGTTGGCACTCAGTCTGGGTTCCCATGTCCACTTTGGCAACTGTGTAACGCAAAATCTTCTGCTGGGTGGAAACCATAGTTACTTTCCTTAAACAACAACAACAATAATAACAACAACAATAACAAACACCTGCGCGTGCTGTGAAGACTGTCTTTTAAAGATGTCCTGGGCTATGCAGGTTCTGCCCAGTAGTCCAAGCTGTGCTCTTGGGGGATGAGTTGGCCTCCTTCCTCACTGCAGAAGCTGCTGTATTCCTGGGGGCAAAGCCTCTACCTGAAAGCTAGAGCAAAGTATCTGGTGTTTTTTTTCTTTAAATAAGCAGAATCAGTTCACTTTTGTAGAATGTTTTTTTCTGTAAATCAGCACGGAAGTCAGAAAAAAACCACAGCAATGACTACCACAGCACTGTATGAATATACTTTGATCTCATACCTAATAAGCTCATATTAATATAGCTAAGAACCAAGCCTAAAATGCTCTGAGCTTGAAATAATAAGATCATTATTTTAATAAAGAATGCAAAAATGTATGTAAAATAAATCCATGCCAACTGTCAATTATATCATGAGCTTGCAATTCTTAGCTTTTAATGACAAAAGATGCTAACGTTTACTGAATATAAGGTAGAACTTCAGCCTTCATGGCAATAACAGAAATAAACCCACCACATTCCCTGTGTACCGCTGTAAAAAAGCATCCACAGCAATAACTTTTTTCATCAGCACCTTTCAAATTGTTTCAAGAAACATGGAGTCTTAAGTATCACAGCATACACAAAACTCTGCAAAAGATCTACACAAAATACATGGTAATGGAACATGAAGCCTGACAACAAATGAATTGATACAACAATATATCATTTCAGTATCCAACTGTCATTAAGTGGACATGGACACTCAAGGTCTAATGGTGTGATTTCAGTCTAACCAATCAACTACTACCGCTTTCCAAACTCAACTTCTTTTGTTTCTGGAATAAATCCCTAAATTTAACATAGAAAATTACTGCTTGTAATTAATTCTTTGTTGCTAAGCCCTTTATCTGTCCTTCCATCCTTCCATACAGCTGTGGAAGTATGGACATGAGTTGTTCCAAAACCCTTAGCATAGTTTGAATATTTAAAAAGCCTTCATCACGCTTCCAGATTCTTTCAATGTCTTAAAGGGGACCTGCAGGTGTATTAACTAGTTATTAGCTTTACTGAAATAAAAATATTAGGTTAAAATTATGCTGAGCATTAGTGATAATGTTCAATATTCATAAACTAAGGTGAATGTAGCTAACCAGGGTTTGACATTACTATTTAACACTTGTAAATGTTCTCGGCATGGAGTTTCCAGTCTGTTGAGGCGTGCTCACACAGTGAAATTTGGCCCCAAAATCAGGCAGTGATTGCTTACCCAGGTCAACTGATGATAACCAATGACAGGAGTTTGCAGTCAAACAAGTTCTAATTAAAACATGTTGCTAAAGGAACATACTGTTGGATTCTCCGTTTGCTGTTGCCTCCTAATTAAACTTCGAACTTTTCTGAAGTATATGGCTTAGTTAAGCATAAGACATTGAGCTAAGGACAGAAACAATTGTTTGAAAATGGTAAAAACTGCTTATGCAAATCTAGCAAATGTTTGATCCTCAGCCCTTTGGCAGTATCAATAAATCTCACTGTCTTCAGGGAGGCATAGCTCTTTAAACTTCAGAAAGCCCCTTCCCAGTATGAACTAAATCCTGCTTTCCTACCTCACATGGGTATGCAGCCATTTCCTCTTAAAGTTCTTTTATATGCACAGGGAACTCACAGTTCATTTTTCTACAACATAACACAGCAAGTGAGATAAGTTAAACATCCAAGCTACTACTTTTTCAGCAATCATTTTTCCACACTGTTCTTTTGTTTTTAATGTACTGCCCTTGCATGCATAGTATATTTCAGTGAAAGCTTATCTCCCCAGTTCATAGCCATATGCTACATGTCCACAATTAAGCTCATCCTCAGGCACTGAAGAAACAAGAAGGGAGAGTAAATGAACAATCTCTGAAATAATATTTGGCCATAATTTCTCCAGTCATGCATTTTGCAAGTTCATCAGTCTTAAATTACAAAGTTGTGCTTGGTACAAGCTCTGGTGTTCATTTTCATGGATACCACAGCACCATTTTTACCAGAAGCCCAAAAAAGAAAAAGGTAAAACAATGGTTTACAAATAACCTGACAGAATCTTTTGAAGTATTTCTTGTAGAAATATTTAGTGCTCATTTTTTTCTACATACTATATTAAGAATCCTGTGGTAAGAATATAGTTGATTCTGACACAGACTACTGACTGACTGTTACATTAAAAAAAGAAAAAAAAAATTATGAAAGAGATCCATGCTCTTCCATATTTCTAAGTTAGATAAACTCTTCATATTAAATGAAATCCCATAAACAGCTCAAGCAAAGTAACAGACACTAGAAGTTTTTTTTTAGTACCATTATTGATAAACCTATTTAAAAAAAATCTACAGCAAGTGATGCACATGTAAAGACCACAGGGAAGAAACACATTATTCTGTTTATTCATTAAATCTTAGTTGCAATCCAGCGATTGCTCATGTTAAATCAGAGGAACGTTTTCTTTATCTATAAGCATACAAAACAACAGGGAAATAATTGTCACATGAAAACAAAATTGCTGAGATATTTTGTCTTTCAAATGTTAAATAAATTCTATTTTTTTCATTTAGTACTGCTAGTGAAAGAAGTTATTCAAATTTTGTCTTAATTAAACACAATTCTCCCTGACACTTGTTTTACATCACCTGAGAATACCTTTTCTCTGAGAATCGTTTTTTTAAAATATGTTATACATCCTTCCTTCCTGCCTGCCTGCCTGCTTGCCTTCAGGTTTAGGTCTTCTCATGTTCACAAAACGCAAAGTTTGTGTTTCCTCACTCAGATAGTCATGTTGTCACAAGTCATTATCAGAATCTTAGTCCAGAAGATTTCACATAGCAGATAGAACTTTGACTTCTCACACACACAACTAGTTGGTTGTTGAGTAAGAAAAGAAATGTGATTTACATCTTCATTAATTTTTAATCTAATACAGAGATCTCTTTCCCTTAGTAACTAATGACAGAACCAGAGGAAAAGTCTGAAGTTGCGATGCGGGGGGAGGTGTTAGATTGGATATTAGGAAGACATTCTTTACAGCAAAAGTGGTGAGGCACTGGAACAGCCTTCCCAGGCAGGGGGTTGAATCACCATACCTGGAGGTATTTAAGAAACGTGTAGACGTGGTGCTCCAGGACATGCTCTAGTGGCAGTCATGGAGGGGTGCTTGTGATTGGTTGTATTTGGTGGGGATTTTTTTGGTGAGTTTTTTTTTTTTCTGGTTGGTCTCAGTGATCTGAGAGGTCCTTTCCAAGCCGAATATTCTGTGATTCTATGATTTTACTTTAATGGTAGTAGCAGATTTAGGGCCTAGGTTTTCAGTCATAGTGTTCACTATTCTGGCTAACATACATTTTATACCTGACTTTTAATTTTTTTTTAACTTAAAAATTAAAACATTTAAATTACACGATGAACAAAGAACATTGTATGTTGCATATACAGACTATTAACCAATCCATTCACAAATTCTTTGCTTCATTTTGCATATTCAGTTCTGTGCCTTTTAATTGTTTCTTCTGTTCTTATTGGAGTAAATTTCATCTTTTTCTTCAGGCCTCTGCCTCTAAAATCATGCATTAGGTAGAGATCATTCTTTTTTTTTTTTGCTTTGCAACATAGTATCATGTAAATGGTAATACCCATCATAGTGACATGTAAATTTCTAAGATATGCTTACAAAAAGCTTATAAAAGCTAAAAATATGATCTATAAAATAAGAAGAACCCCAGAAGTCAAAGACTCAGGAATATTTATTATAGATTTATTATAACCTCTAGCACTTCAAGAAAACAAAATGTATTCTATGTTGCTGTATTATTAATATTTTAATGCCTGGGTTTAAAATGTTGTTTTAGCATATGCTCTGAAATTTGTATAGTACAAAAGAGTTAGTACTTTTTATATCTAAAAAATATGGATATTTAGGATAGTATCCTTACTTGATGAATAAATACCACTCATAGTGATCAGCATTCATCTTGAGATGGATCCGATGGCTATGGAATTGAGGTCTGGATCAGACAGGAAATATGACTTAAATCTCTGTATTTCAAATTAGTCCTGTACACATTCTCTTTTAATGACTAATTTTCCAACTTGGACTGTCTTTCTAATGATCACTATAATTCTAGCCGGATAGCTTCTGTATTTTGTCTAGAAGGTACATACTTTAGAAAAAAAGAGGCATAAAATAAATTAATTGGCTTGTGACATTAATTGTGATTAAAATGGGGGGAAAATTACTCAATATTTTACAGAAATTCTCCTTTCTCTTACTGTATATATCTAATTTAAATAAATATGATTTGTTTTGTTTCTTTCACAGGGTTACTAATCAGCTGATCTCTATAACTAGTTGTTCAGCTAAAGAGCCATAACGTGTCAGAAATACTTCTTCACTTGAAAAACAAATTGTAAAACAAGGAAATCATGTAGAAAAAGTTGATGAGGATTTCCAAGTTTCTGTTTTAAAGCTTTAAGTCAAGGAGCGCAGAGGTTAGCTTGGGAAGTTTTAATCAAATAGACTACTTACATATTTGGGGATTTATTGGGAAAAAAACCTAGAGAAAATTATTTTGGTTTAGCAACACACTTTGTAGTTATGGCAAAACTTTTTCTATTATAAATTTATGAAGGCACCATAAACCTACAGCTTAGCATTACAGATTTGTGTATTTACACACTTAAATCCAACAAACAAATTCATACTGATGACAAATGATCTATTGATTTTGGTGAGGTCAACTGTGCAAATGCTGTAATTCCTAGTTCTTCCACTGCTCACTGAAGAACCTGAAAGAAATGAAAATAAACTCAGTTTAAAGACTATGATACCACACAACAGAATTATGAAGAAAGTTTACAATTTTCTATGTGTCTAAAATGGATCACATGCAGTAATATCCCTCTGTAAATTTTAATCCATGATAAGAGAATGATATGATAGAAAAATGAGGACTTGTATTAGGAGAAAAAATATCTCAAGGAATTCATTGCTTCAGCACAATAACATTTTTAGAGTGAAATCCAAAAATAGTTTGTTGAAGTTGTCCCTGATTTCTTAAAGCAACACAGTGTTTGAAATGCAGCTTATTGACTTTGCCGTGAAATTCTTGGTTGAAGAAAAGGGTAACTGAAACAAAATAGACAGTGTGTGTGTCACATTTTATAGACAACTTGGAGTTGGCTAACTTCAGAAAATCAGTCAGCATATAAAGTAGATCAGATAAATTCTGAGTACAGATTGGTTTCAGATTACATCAAAGTATAGAATCATAGAATCATAGAACAGTTACAGCTGGAAGAGACCTTGAAGATCATCAAGTCCAGCCTTTGTCCTAGCCCTATCAATTTGCTAAAGGATGACCCCCAACGCAACACCTACCTGTCTCTTAAACACCTCCAGGGATGGTGACTCAAGCACCTCCCTGGGCAGCCTGTTCCAATGGC
Source organism: Bucco capensis (assembly GCA_013396975.1). Classification (NCBI taxonomy): domain Eukaryota; kingdom Metazoa; phylum Chordata; class Aves; order Piciformes; family Bucconidae; genus Bucco; species Bucco capensis. The sequence goes on from VWZO01016149.1 coordinate 14,557, forward strand.
TGACAACCCTTTCAGGAAAGAAATTCCTCCTAATGTCTAGCCTGAACCTCCCCTGGTGCAATTTCCATCCATTTCCCCTTGTCCTATCACTCTCCACTAGGGAGAACAGACCAGTCCCTGCCTCTCTACAACCTCCCTTCAGGTAGTTATAGAGAGTGATGAGATCTCCCCTCAGTCTCCTCTTTTCCAGGCTAAACAGGCCCAGATCCCTCAGTCTTTCCTCATAAGGCTTATGCTCTAAGCCCTTTACCAGCTGGGTAGCCCTCCTCTTACCCTCTCCAGCACCTCAATGTCCCCCTTGTNCTGCGTCAAATGCTTTGCTAAAATCGAGGTAAATAACATCCACAGCTTTTCCTTCATCCAGTAAGCAGGTCACCCAGTCATAGAAGGAGATCAGGTTTATTAAACAGGATGTGCCCTCCATAAAGCCATGCTGCCTGGGTCTGATCACCTGGTTGTCCTGCATGTGCTGCATAACAGAACAGCATGATCTGCTCCATCAGCTTCCCTAGGACGGAAGTTAGACCTACAGGCCTGTAATTTCCCAGATCCTCCTTTCTTATAGTAGGCACAGTTCATGTAAGCATTCATTATAAATAGTTACCTATCTATTGTAGGTTTATATTAGAGACTTGGGATTTTCTATTCAACTAATATTAGGCATTAATATTACCTGTAATATATTGACTTTTTTCTTCTTGAATGATCAATAAAGCAGCACAATGGAAGCAGCCTAGCTCAGTTGTGAAAAATATTTAAACTGAAATCCTAGTTCTTCACCAGCCAAAATTATAAAAGGAAATTATCGATGACTGATAATAATCCTATTTATGTTCTACAATAAGGCCAACACAGTGCTTTGACCCTGGAAGAGAAGCATGTGATATTATAGCAATCCTATGATAAACTGTTTAAACCTTCTTTACCTTTCAATTTATAGGCATATTTTTAAATGAATTTTGGAAAGATACACTGGCAAAATAAAATCACAGTGCATTTTTATGCCAGGCCTCTAAAATATGCCTACTGAGGAAAATAAAAAAGAAAAAAAGATTCTTGATACATATAGAAATGCCTAAGCTAGCTTTAAACTAGCTGAATGAAGTTAATAACAGCACACATGCCAGAGGCTGATGCTCAGCATAAGCTCTAAAATAGACTTGGGAAAAAGCATCAATACCTTGGAAATTAGTCTGCCATGAAATTAGAGGTATTAAAACTACGCTTTCATTGGTAAATGATTTTCCATATTTTTGACTAAAGTATAAACACACAAGCAAGAGTATATTCTGAATTCTTGCCTTAGTATTTAGAATTGAGTGTCTAGATTTGATTAAATTTATATTGATTCTTTCTCTTTTCATGATGGATTACAAACATTGAGATATTTGTAAGATCTCAGTGTTTAACATCATTTTTGTAATATAAAATTGTACAAGAAAGCTAACAATTACTGTTACTTTGTACTATTTTGGTATGAGATATGTTATGAATATGTGGCTTACGGCTATGTGGCTTGTGGATATGGGCTTCTGCAGAGTCTTTGTCAGAGCTAAGATATATACCCTTATATGAGACAACATGAAAAAAGCAAAAGGGCTTTCTTTCACATCTGCTTTTTCCTTTCAAATGAGATGATCTGATTTATTTTGTAACTTAAAAAAATTGCATGTTTTATGTTGAGTGATTACATGTTTTAAGGAGACCTCCAGCTTGGAGAGGCACCCCAGTAGAACATAAGCTAATAAACAGAAAATAATTTAAATCACAAACAGGTCAGTCTTCAGCATTATAAAATGTTCTTTTCACATGTGATGAAACATTATCACCACACCTGAGCAAGAACAAGTAAATTTTTACAGTACTGAGTGCAGTGCAGCAACAGTGAATTCTTACATGTATTAGATCTCACTGTATTGTCCTTTTAAGCAATCTTAGCTGAAAAAAAAACCTGAGACAGTTTGTTTTGTGTATGAAATATGGAGTATTATGGTATCATTAGACTGAGTCAAGGTTTTTGTTATTAAAAATGAACCACTCTATATATCTAAACACATCTGAAAAGAGATTCACTTGCAACAGAAAACTGCATTGGGTCTCCCTGAGAAAAAGCCAGTAGAATAAAACTACTACTGCTCCATCAGAAAGGTGTTTTCTGAACCAAAGAATAAGGTGAACCACACCTCTGCCTTCACAATAACTTTGTTGTAGAAACATTGTTGCTAGAAGAAGCAAATGGCAGAAATGTATACGCCATTTTGCAAATGGCAAAAACAATATCTTAAAGGCATGGAATATGAGCAGGAGGCACACAACTGCAGATGGAGTGATAGGGTGGGAATGTCCAAAATAGAACTTTTGTACTGCCTGCTGCTTGCTACATGCAACTCATTGGTTGCAGGTTGTAGTTTTTTTAACACTAAGACTAAGAAAAAGTGGCATCCCTTGAATCCTCCAATTAATAAAGGCACATGAGACTGTACCAACAATTGAAAAGCTGATCATATGCTGTGCTTCAGCACATAGACTATTTAGACTGGAAAAACTGGGGATTTGGGGGCCCAAGAAGAAGAGGGAATGGAAGTTCCCCAAAAGAAGATGTTGTCTCAGAAAGAATGGAGATGGAAAGAAAAATATGAAGAACCTGCCTGGAGGAAAGGTGCTGGAAATGGGAGACAATCCCAGATATGAGATACATGCATGGAGACAGATGCCAGGGAACAGTCAGGTACTTGAACCAGTGATGCCTAAAACAGTTAAATGCAAACAGTGGCACACAGGGAAGTGACATGACTTTCTGTCTGACCTCCAAGGGAGGCCATTGAACCAACTCCCAGTGCTCATAAGCTGCAGGCACTGCTGAATGCAAAAATAATTTGTGTAGAGACCACATGCTGCCTACTGCACTTTAATTATGCTAGGGAGAGAATAGCCTTGATGTACCTACGGTGGACTATATCTCTGACATTGTAGACAATGATACTGAAGCATTTTCCATTCCTGTAAATGTAAACTCAATTGAAGACTGTCTCTTTTTATGTTCTAGTATATTATAGAACATAGTTTATCCCATCTGAGCCTGCAATTTAAGGGTAAATGCAAAAGGGAGATAACTCACTATCATACCCACAGCAGAATATTTTTTCTACATATCCTTGATAGGATTTAAATTCAGTTAATTTACTTTTGTGTAAGCTTTGCCCTTCATTTCATATTCTTTGTGATATGAATTATTACTGACATTTAAGAACGCCATTTTATAGCTTGATCAAAATGGAATACAGGTAAATAAAAAGTGGCATTATACATAACACAATATAGAAGGCTATAAAAAAATGCAAATTGTAGTAGCTCATCCATGCTCATATTTAAGGCCATGGAAAGTATTAGAACATCCCATGAAATGAAAACTAATGCCTACTTGCCTGTAGTAAGAAAGAATAGGAAAGAGAATATAATTAAGTTATAAATCATTGTTCTGATCCTGAATAGTGGTCTCTGATCTTGAGAGTAGTACCCTTCCTCCCTCCCTTCCTCCCTCCCTCTCTTCCTCCCTTTCTTCCTTCCTCCCTNCCCACCTTCTTTCCATTACACACACATACATACAAAGCACAAATGGCTTCTCAGAGCAGCATCATTTTCACTTGCTCTTCACACTTTTATTTAAAAGATTTTTTTATTTAAAAGATTATTTTAATAGCCATGTGCATTATATTATTTTTTTTTCTCTGCATATAGGCATTCATCATGCTTTTGGTCTTTTTTTTAAATCCATTGTTTTATCCACACTGGTTATGAAACAAGGCTAGTATATCTTTTTGTCCAGTACTACCTGGGCTGAACTCTTCTACCAGTTCTTTTACTGCACAGGACATCCTACTGGATGTTCTACGGGCATAAACTCCATGCTGAATTCTAAAAAAAAAAAAAATAGCATTTTTTGGTGAGTAGATTATTGGAAAAGATCAAAAAAAGAAAGTGCAACAAAGGCACTATGTACACATTTATATTTGTACACAGACAGGTAGACATAGATAAATACTTACAAAAAAAAAAAAAAGCAGACTGAGGTTCACCATACTTTCTTCAAACATTGAACATTTATCAAAAGACACTTTGCAAGAGTTATTCTTTGTGGCTCTTAATGTTGCTGTCCTCCCCTCTTACTGAAAGTGATTACATATGGCAGAAACTACCCTGAAAATAAAAGCACGAACACATTAACAGATAGTTGACTCTGACCTCTGATCCATCCTGAGTTTCACAGGCTGGCATACAGGTAAACAGATTTTCAACTGCAATGTGTCATCATCCTATATACTCTCTCAGCCTCAGTAAAAAGAATTTTTCGTACGGTGTCTGCTTAGTAGAAGCTCTGCTGCCTTTAGAAGCAGCGTTCATTGTTTTCCCTAAGCAAAGCTCTGCATACATTGTTCTGATGAGTAGGTTGCTAAGGGAGATTGAAATATATCCATTATTAGATGTTTTGAAGAGCCTCTTAGACAAACATGTATCTGCAGCTGAGGCTACCTTCAAGACTGGATGATCACTTAAGGTTTCTTCCACTTTGACTTTAATTTTCCTGTGTTGTTTCATAGTCATTTTAATATGACTTTATATTAATTCTCATGAAATCTAGTGAAAAAAAAAAGAGAAAAATTTGCCCATGGGAAAAACTGGCACATATAGATATTGAGCAATTCAGAGGTCAAGCTGCTACTCAATCCGAGGTAGAACTCAAGGAAATGGGTTTTGTGCACAGCCTACTAGAAAACGGTCCACCTAAGAAATCCCAAATAAAGAAGGCAACAGATGTTTATGCCATTAGTTCTGATTATTCAGTCACTGCAACATTGTACAGAGATGGGAAAGCATCATTTTCATTAGGTTTAGACATATCTCACCAGGATCCATTTAACCTGTAGTCTTTTCTATACTTTTTCACATATATTTATTGATTCCATTGATTAAGGCATCTGTGTTATGTGAGGCCATCATTTGTTCTTCTGGAACACTGTTTAGCAGCTGTTATAGTTCAGACAAAGGATTGCAGTACAAGAATTAAACTAATACAAAGTATTATTTTAACACCTGGCCTGAAAACAACAATATCAATAAATCTCACTTTTAGAAAATTAGTGAATTACTTTTGAGTATTTTGATTCTGTTGGTAGTGTAGATTGTTCTGCATTTTGGAAAAAAAATAAGTCTTGAAACAGTAAAAGAATTTTACACAGATAATGAGATTTTTTATACAGATTATTTCTTCCATCTTTAATTTTTCAATTAAAAATCCAGTTTCTTATTAAAGTTATAGTTCAGCTTTCCAGAAAAATTGTGTTAGATTCCTGAAAATCAACACATTTCTTCATTGTAATGTTAATGCATCCAAGAAATTTTGAGCTTTGTTTGCATCTTAGTTTAAATTGCATTTCATTAACAAAGTCAGGATACAAATTTTCATTGAGATGAGAAAGTTTCAAGGCAAACATTTCCAGAGCATTTACAGAACAACTGATAAAACATCTGCTAAAATAAGAAAGTGTTCAGGCTGTGGTCATGATCAGATTCTTTCACTTGCATATAAATTGTCTTTGCATCTACATGCTTGAATGTACTTCATTTTGTATATGAAGCCATGTTACTTAAAAGACTGTGCAGTAGCAAGTTAAAGTCTGTTAAAATGTTTTGATTACACTGTGTTGCAGCAACTCAGTACTCTGCTCAGAAGCATTTCTATCAGTGTGTTGTCTGAAAGCATAGCCTTTTTTTGCCTGTGATTATTTAGGACTGTGAGAAATTGCTGCTGTACCGAAGAACTACATGGTTTAAGATGAAGAAAAACATGAAGTGCTGCAAACATTTCTCCTCTCTGCAGTGGGAAAATACTGCAGTAAAACTGCAGTAAAAATGCTGCATCCTCCTTTATGCCACTTCATTGAAGAGATTGCAAATCTTCAGTCTTTTCAATGACTTGTGTAATCTAAACCTCTCAGGTTTTTGTATCATCAAGATAGACAGAGAAATAAAGCAGTTTGAATGATTTCCACTAGCTCCAAGCAGGTGCAGATTTGCTATACCTGCCAGCTGACCCGCATTTTGCATGTCAAACATTGTATTGAATTTGAGGCACAAGAACTGGCCACAATCTGAATTTCATTTAGTTTAGCTGCTTCTAGTTATCCTCTTACTTTCCACTGCTTTGTGGTCTTTATCATTGCTGAGGATGTCAAGAAGATGTGGAAAAAGAAGGGTCAGTTTTCAAAATATTAATGACCATTTCAAACAGATGGAAGATTCACATATGACTGGAAGATTTCTGCTCAAAACTTTTTTCTTGCTTAAAGGGTAGGAATAAATCTTTATGTAGACTATACTATTTCTAAGAATTTTCTTAAAGGTCCAGATTCTACCAGTTTTATGGTTGCGCAGTAATGTTTGCTCTGTATAGCTCTGCAGGCTTACAATGCCAAGAAATTAACAGTATTTTCTGTGAGAATAAAAGGTATTTATACCTCCAAAAGCCATAGAAAGACACTCGAGCATGTCACATTTTAACTTTGGGATGTCTTCTTACATCCAGCAGCAGCTGTTCCTTGTAGTGATGATACGGGAAAGAGACAGTTTCTTAGCTTCTACTTAGCTTTGAATTCAGCAGGAATTATAAACCAAAAGTCACTGTTACTCATATATTTGCTGCCACTCAGCATGGCACCCCATCTCCCCTCTCTGTTTTCCCACTCTGGTCTTTGTTAGAACCTAACAGATCTTTTTTAACCTTCAGGTCTGAGGCAAATAATGTATATATTTTGTGCTCAAACCTATGCAATTTCATTCCCCAGCAAACTCAGTAAATGTCAGACTGTAAACTTGGGATAAATACAAACATGACTACATTTGCCAGGTTTTAGGCCTCAGGTAAATATACCTGTTGTGTTTCCAATATCAAAATATTGAGGTTCCATGAAAAGAACAGATTATATTTTATTTTTAAATGTAAAAATACCACTTCCAGCTCAGCAGTACTGAAGGCCACAGACTGTTGAAGGCTTAGAAGCAGTACTAAGGGTATATTGTTGTATGCTGGCCACATACAGTCTTCCTCAGCTAAAAACCATTGACAATTAGGACTCAGATAACAAAGTGGATGAGTAAGTCTTTCTTATTAACAAACTGCAATGAAGGAAGACACACATAGGTTAAGAACTTAAAGTTACAAATACTCGTAATTAGCATTATATATATTTTCACACATTTATAAGAAGAGCTAAAGTACACAGCAGTTTCCAAAGCTGTAAGAGGTCAGACACAATATTAATTACTGATAAGGTCTTTTGAGCAGAGGAGAGAAAGAACGGATTTTACATATTTGTATTCCTTTTAGGTTGTCAGTTTGAGAACACTGAAAGATATTTTGAGAATTTGGGTACTGATCAGTGTCCAATCCATACCTGCTTCTGAACACCTCTTACTTTCCAAAAAGTCCCAGTGGCCACATATTTGTCTTGATCCTTTATTTGGTGATTGAACATTTACACGTTGTTTGCTGACTGGCTAGAATAAATGTCTCAGAAACAGCATGTGGCTAGTCCCTCATGATAAGAGTCTTATGGAACAAATATAAAAGTGTCCTTATTTAAGTGAAACCTCAGAGGAATAGCAGAAATGGAAATACTACATACCTGACTGCGCAGGTTCCAGGTAGAACACATTTTGTATTCCTTTATACTACCTGTGAACAGGTGAATTTTCAGAATTTTCTTCTACCACCTTTTTATACTATATGATGACTTTTCCAACATCTAGTAAGCTATTAATCCTTCCTGCTTAGTTAAAAAATTTAAAAGTAAATAAATATATATTTATTTATATACATAAATCATACATAATTATTTATATTATTTTGATAGAATTTTATATATATATATATATAAAGAGCTAACTGAAAACTATTTCAGTAAAGTAAAAGGTACAGTTCCATGAGTGGGCACATGCTGGCCATACAGTGCCAGAGGCCCCATCTCTAAACTAAAATAGTGTCCTGAGGACGCTCACACCATTTAACTACCAGGAGGTAGCCACTCAGTGAAGTTTATACATCTCAACTAGATATGCAATTACAGTAAAAATAGAGGAGATGAGGGCAGAGGGAGAAATAGGTACCTGTGAATGGTCCCCACAAAAATTACACAGATAAAAATTCACTGAGCAAAACCTGCCTAAATTAGTCTGTAAGTGCACAGGATAAAAGGTGCCTCAAGCCATACTCATCCATGAAGCTATAGGCTGACTTCGGGAAGGCACTCATATCCATCTAGGATTAATAGCACTGAAAAGTCTGCAGAAGTTAGTCTAATATTCCACTCCTTTCCCAAATAATACTTGGGTCTTCTATTATATAACCCACCCAGAAAATAAGTATTCACAGTGCAGCAGCAGGACCCTTGGAGTAAAAAGTTATGACCCTGAAGACAGGTCTCAGAGTGTTTCAACTACAAACAAGAATACTACCAGTATCACTTCTGCTTGTTCATTCAGGAATAATGTCTATTGTTTTTCAGATTCTGCAGCCTTTGAGTTGATAGATACTATATGAATATCCTCAATTTTCAGCAACACTTTCTGTGATAACCAACTCAAGAAAGGTAAATTATTTTTCCCGGTTTAGACATTTTAGTTCCAATATAATGAGATGATTGCTTTATTCAATAGTTTCTGATAAGGATATATAATTTGAATTGAATACTGAATTACACAACAGAGTTCCATATTATCCCCAAAGGAGGTACAATATATTCCTATGCAATACACTTCCGCAGTGTAACTATTTTTTTCCATGATCACTAGACTGAAACATACTGATGTGTGATTTCAGATGGAAAACAGACTACAAACAAGGAGGTGTGTTCCTGTGCATGCACACAAGTGAAGTGAACATACCTGCCAGTATTGCAAGTCTTTAGCTTAAAAAACATTACAACCTAAAAGACTACTTACAATACTGAAGCTGTAACAATAAGCATGTAATGATATTTTTCAGAGCTGGTATTTATCTCTGACATAAAATTGTCTTCTTTACCTTCCTTTCATTCTTTTTAAAATATCTTTTACACTTTTTATTAATCCTGACGATTGTTCATGCACATAGATATTTTTTTTTTTACTTGACAAAGTCAAGGAGAACAACTTTGTCGATTTCCAGCGCCTTCTACTCCTGTTACCTCAGAATTTATTCACACTATTCAATTCAGACAGCAGCAACCTCTGAGTTATATTGCACCTTACTGGAAATAGGTGTTCATTTATCAACCTCGAACTCCCAAAATACTGATAATTGCAAACCCTCAGCTGGTACCTCTCATCCAATAATTGAGCTCTGGGTAAGAAGAGGATTTGAGACCAGTGAATAGTAAGAGATAAAAGCCTTGCAGCAGCTTTCTGTGGTGAAATAGAATCTGTAGTGAGAACTCTGCAAGTTCTATATCAAGGTGTCAGTTACTATAACTTAATAAATGCTAAGTAAAATAAGATGCTGTGCTTTTTTACAATACCTGGATGAAGATAGCCTTAGCAGAGCCTGCAGTTTCTGCTGTGCTTGTGGTCTGGATTTCCTAGATCAGAAATTAAAAGTCTGTTGTTTAAATACTAAAAAAGGAAAAATTTATAGCCAGGATATTCCATGTGTTATTTAAATAAGTAAGGGCAGTTTCCACACTTTTGGCTTTCCCTCTGTCAGAATGCATAACTGGGTTCTGAAAGTTTTCACTGGCAAAGTCAAACAGCTAAGCAGTGAGGCAAAACACATGACAAGATTTGACCCCCGGAGGAGCTAGAGGTTACACTATGAGAAACCATAATCTAATTTCCATAGATGCTAACCATCTGGAGAATCAACCTAGGTTCCTAACAAAAGGTTTCTAAAGTAATGACCTCTCCCTCAATCTTAAGTGATGCTGGATAGGCAAAACAATCTAACTTGAGATTAACACAAACAAAATTGTCGTCGTCGTGGCTAGGCTTCGCGAAGAAAGATCCAGGGAAGGCTCCACCCATGCTCCTCATCAGCGCCTTTTACAAGCGCACTGATAAAAAGAGGATAGCGGATAGCACCCTCGAGCCTGCACAATGAATTTTTTTTAGGTGAGACACAGCATGCGCATAGCTGGACCGACCCTTTAGTCCTAAGGTTCATCTGCCAGGGCCTAGCAAGCTTGGACGCTGGCAGCGAAGTCCTTAGGACGGAGGTTTGACCTCTTAGATGGAAGGCCTTACAAGGCTAAACAGGCTCCATCTGCCCGGGTTTGGAATCAGAGTTGTCCCTCTCCTAGGATGACTGCCAGAAGGCTAATGATTATAGGAATTATAGGAACATGGGTATCACTCCCCACACTTTACCATGGGCAATGAGTTTAATGCTCCCTCTGCTATCAGCACAGTTATGGCACCAGGGGCCGCAGGAGACCCCAAGTGATTTTCAGGCTGTGCCTGACACAAACAAAATAAGTCTAAAGTTATCAATAAGACATGGAAAAGTTTGGTAAGATAGAACTGTATTGTATTGAATGATCTGTTTAAAGTCTTCTCTATTTGCTTAAGAAATGTCATCTTTTGCAAATAATCTTTCAGCTCTATTAAAAAACAAAGAAAAAATTTTGAAAAAAATAAATAATGGAAATGAGTTATATATCCTTATACACAAATACCAAGTATGAGAATGACTATATGTATATATCGGGCTAGGTGGTCAGGTGGGTATACCTATAAGTTTTGTACAACGGAAAACATTTTTATTTAGTTACTTAGAAAACAGAAGTCGCCAATTTTCAGAGAGTTAGTTTTTGTAAGAGGAGTGTAATGATTTCTAATTTAATTTTCTCATATAAAAATGAAATCAAATTTTATCAGCTTTAGTAAAATAATTAATTATAAATAAATGCAAGTCTATATTAAAGGGATAATATTCCTTATGTAATACAACAGTTTTGTGCACTCAAATATTATGTTTCCATGTTATTGATTTCTATTGTAATAAAAAATAAGATTTTTTTTTCTTATGTTCTTGCTTTCTCAAAACATTGCGTAAGCTTGTTTGTAGTGAACAGATCAGTATCCATCATTTGTTTATCTTAGATATTAGCAAGGGATTTTTGAGTAAGACAGGATGTCTTTTCATTTCTAAATTGTGATCATATGGGAACTTCTTAGTCTAAAGCAGAGAATGCAATCTGAAAATGTACCTAAATTTTAGCTGCCACTCATTACCATGCCAATTAATCATAGAATCAGAGAACCACTTGGGTTGGAAGGGACCTCTGGAGGTCATCTAGTCCAACCCCCCTGCAGTGGGCAGGGACATCCCCAACGAGATCAGGTTGCCCAGAGCCCTGGCAAGCCTCACCTTGAATGCCTCCAGGGATGAGGCCTCAACCACCTCCCTGGGCAACCTGTTCCAGTGTTCCATCACTCTCGTGATAAGGAATTTTTTCCTAATATCAAGTCTAAATCTACTCATCTCTAAAACCATTGCCCCTTGTCGTTTCACTGCAGGCCTTTGCAAACAAGCCCTCTCCAGCCTTCTTGAAAGTTCCTTTTAGGTACTGGAAAGTCACTAGTAGGTCCCCCTGAAGCCTTCTCTTCTCCAGGCTGAACAATCCCAGCTCCCTCAGCCTGTCCTCATAGCAGAGGTGTTCCAGCCCCCTGATCATTCTCATGGCCTTCCTCTGGACCCACTCCATCAGGTCCATGTCCTTTCTGTGTTGGGGGCTACAGAACTGGACACAGTACTCCAGATGAGGTCTCACCAGAGCAGATAAAGTGGGAGAATCACCTCTCTCGAACTGCTGGTCACATTTCTTTTGATGCAGCCCAGGATGCGATTAGCCTTCTGGGCTGCCAGCGTGCACTGTNCGAGCCATTGACCACTACCCTCTGGATGGGACCAACCAGCCAGTTCCTTATCCACTGAATAGTCCACCCATCAAATTCATAGCTCTCTAACTTGGCAATCTAGTCAGGAAAAGACATAGAAGAAAACAGAACTATCTATCTGAAACATTTCTTTGTCTTTGAAGCTGATCTCCTGTGTATTTTACACTCTAAAATGCAATGTTACATGGCATCAAGAATTTAGAAGTACAGAGAAACCTGAGAAAGAATAGCAGTGCTTTATAGCTATTTCCTTTTGTGCAGCTCTTTATGCCACATGAGATGACCTGTTTTCAGCAGCTGTCAGCACTGTGTAAACACAAAGGTCACTAATTTAGAAGATTTTAAGCCAAGGGAAAACACATGAAAACAAACAAATTCATTCTTTACCATTATATTTTTCTTCTTTATCACTTTTGCCTTGATGAACAAGCAACAAGAGTTGCCAGGTGAAAGAGTAGGGGTGTCGTAAGCATGCCTAAAAAAAAACTTTTTTGCCTTTTATTTAAAAATGGAGAAACAGTCTCTTGCTTTATTCTTATTTCTTTGTTGCTCACCTACATTTTATTAATACAGCTACTTAGAAGGACCAATCTACCAGTTTAAAACACAACAGACATGATTATCTGTGTATCTACGCCACTGTGTTGAAAGTGTTAGGGAGCATTTATCACTGTGTTGAGCTTTGTCAGTCACTTGTGTATTTTTTTTTAGTCTCAGAGTCTGGCTGGCTTGTTATACCTAGCAGACTATCTCTTCTTTTACTAATATAAACAATAAAAACATGTCATACCTCTGAGGAATTGTTTTAAGGAGTTTTTTTTAATGAGTTTAACTTCCTGAATCTGTTCTTAATCCCTTACTAAATGTTGTTGGCAAGTATTAGCCAGTGAGATTAGCTGTAATGTGCAGGCTTTCTTCAGTATCTGCAAATAGCTGTGAGTAATCCTCATTTAGGCATGGATCTAATTCACATGTACTTTTGGAAATGAAGAATAGCATTAGAATGAAAATGAGAATTTGAGAATTTAAATTAAAAATAATATAAAATTAATATCATTATGTAACCTTCTTATTTTTAAGCATATTTTGAATTTCCACTTAAAGAAACGCAGTCAATACTAGCTCACGGAAGTAACTAAATTAAGGTAGTCAGAAAATGTACCTGAACCTATGCTTTTAAGCTTATATAATTTATATATATTATACACATGTAGAAGGAAGGTATTTGCTATTTCTTAGCTTAAGTTATAACTACAGACAAAATTTTCAGCTTCAGTGATACAAAAGTTACAATTTAATGACTGCAGTGGTATCAGCAATATTTATTATTTTAGCATTCTCTGTTAGCTGAAATAAACTAGAAGTGTTTAAAGATTAATCATTAATAACAATAAAAGATATAATGAGTAATTAAGAGAATAAAAGCTTATAATTAAATTAGCCTATTCTTTCTTTAGGAGTTTGATAATCAGAACTCATATCACTACAACCCTTTATTACCTGTTCATACATTATTAATTACTGACGATCTGAAACATACTGAATAATAAAAAAAAATCAAAATTATCTATTATTTATTTCTCCACTGTTTAGTTATGGCCTAAGGGAAGTCAAAATCTGATATGTTTTTAGTGTTTCCATTATTTAGTATCTAAATTTTTCAAGAATAAATTGGAAGTTTAAGTACACAGACTAATGATCCCTACTAGGCTCTCAGATTAAATAAGACTTACATCTAATCAAGATTCCAAACCTTGACTCTTTCTGTTACAGAAAGAATTTGTAATAACATGGTCATTCAATTTCTTTTCCCAAGGATATCAGTTAAGCACCTTTTGCTAGATTCAGAACTCATGTAATACTGTATGGGAATTTGAGACTCTGAAATGAATGCCAGACAGCAGAGCAGCAAGACTGTCTGAGGCACCATCTTTGCTGACTTATGCTTTGTGTAGTCATTTACTGTTGTGCAAAGTGGATACAGATTGCTGTCAAACTGGATTTTTCCAAAGGTGTTTCTGTGAACTAAGTACACGATGTAAAAGTGACTATATCAGGCAATAGGGAATGTTGCAAAGTGTCCAGCTGGAACGTTTGCTTCAGCCTTGTGTGGAGATATGAAAGTTGAACTGTGCATGCAGTTCTGTTGTTCAGACTTTACTGGTCACAATTCGTTACTTTATAGTGAAGGATTCAAGCCAAGCCTTGGAACTTCTCAGTGACATATTAATTGGGCAAGATTCAGACCACTACTTGGAGCAAATCTGTACATGAGTTAATTAGAAGTAAGAGTTTAAAAGATTAGGAAACAAATATTAGTATGTTTTTTATCTTGAATTTAACATCCTGAGACAGTGACATTTTTAGTAAGCAAATAATAGAAGAATAGAAGTTTTTTTCAATCCCCAATCCTTGAATCATAGAATCATTTGGGTTGGAAGGGACCTCTGAAGGTCATCTAGTCCAACCCCCTGCAGTGGGCAGAGACATCCCCAACTAGATCAGGTTGCCCAGAGCCCTGTCAAGCCTCACCTTGAATGCCTCCAGGGATGGGGCCTCAACCACCTCCCTGGGCAACCTGTTCCAGTGTTCCATCACCCTCGTGGTGAGGAACTTTTTCCTAATATCAAGTCTGAATCTACTCATCTCCAATTTAAAACCATCCTTCCCCCTCCCTTTTTTATTTTCATTAATTGAGATGAAGTCCTAAGCTTTTAGGCATACAATGAAGAAAAGAAAATGTTCTATCAGTTCCATGTTCTAAAACAGCTAACTGCTCCACAGAAGAATCAAATCTATCAGATGCTTTTGAAAATTCAATATTGTCTCTTTCATATAATACTGAACTATGAAAATGAGACTAGTACTGTTTGTAGATACTGATTTCTATTAATAAAAGATCAAACATTTAACTGCAATGTGGGAGCAAAGCAGCAAAATAGCTATTTCTGAATGACTGTTCACAGTACTTGTGGATCCAACTGTAGATTTCTATCACATCTTTGTGCAGTGCAGCATATGAAACCATGTTCAAAACACTAAGAGAAATCCAGATCAAGATACTAATCAGAAGAAAATATAATCTATATGGATGAGATGTTCACATGTATCAAATACTATCATCACCAAAAACAACTTAAAATATTTTAAAATATTGAGTAGAATAGCTTTTTGCACAGTTTAGCAATGTTAGCAGCACTATTTTTGCAGAAATATTGTTAACAGAGATCTATTTTACTTTTATCCACTAAGTGGTCATTTTACGCCCATGTAGTTAGTAATTTGACACAGCCAACATATTGCTTAACCAAATTTATTTTTTTTTTCAAGTCACATCTCATTAACAGACTATTTTCATCAAGAAAAGCATATATTTAGTATATATTTTACAAAAATACTGAAACATTTTAATAAAACAGAGATTAGAATTATGGAGTTCAGTTTCCATTCTCAGAAATTCAACAGTTCCCATGGTATTTTTGATACTTGTAAGATGCAGAAATCACAATTTAAATTACAATTACTAGTTAAACTAGTTATTGAATGCTTATATGTTAATGCCTACTCCTTGTACCTGAGCTGCTTTTATGCTGGCTACTGCAAGTTTTTGAAGAGACAGGCAAGAAAAATGTTATATTTTTGAATAAGCAAATGATTTTAAGATTTATTAATGTTCAATCATTTTGTTAATATGGTGAGAAATTTTTTTGTTCAGACCCACATACTTACAGTGTTCCAAAAAAGGACTGCTACCTTGAGTGTGACTCTTAGGAACAGTAAATATTGATGGTATTCTGATACATATAAAGAGCTGAGTATGGCTTTTGCTATATCCTTCTGCAACAGGAGTTACTGCAGAAGCTTTGAAATTATACCTCTGGAGACATGCCACACATCTTCTACTCAGTCACTTCTAAGTTTCAGCATGTTTTACAGACAAAGGATGATCACAGCTAAGTCCCTAATAGTAGAGTATGGTCTTATTGACCTGAAAATTCCTGTAATATAACAAATACTTATAAATAAGATCACAGAATCATTAAGGTTGGAAGAGACCTCTAAGATCATCAAGTCCAGCCATTCCTACCACTAACATACATGTCCCTAAATAGAACTTATATCCATTTCTCAAACGCCTCCAGGGATGATAACTCCACCACCTCCACGGGCAGCCTGTTCCAAGACTTAGAAACCCTTTCAGTGAAGAAATTCCTCCTGACATCCAATCTAAACCTCCTGTGGTGCAACTCTAGGCCATTTCCTCTTGTCCTCTCACTGATAACCCAGGAGAAGAGACTTACCACCATCTTGCTACAATCTCCTTTCAGGTAGTTGTAGAATACCAGGATGATATAAGTTTCCTTAGGAGACAGGCATAGCCAGAGTCATTCATTGGTTCCTTTATCCCTCTGAGGGATTTTAACAGATGCTACATTAAGATTTCCTCTTCTGTATTACACTGAGGTCTTGCTGCACGAGAATTAGCCTTTTCCAAAGGCATTTTACACAGAAATTTTATTGCTATCCTCTGATTAGTTATGAAGACCAAGCAGTAGACACCAGTGATCTGCCCTAATCCAAATATAAACTTGTCTGTCAAAATAGTGCTGTGAGACTTTGTGGACATTTAGAAAGTGCTTAATACTTGTGTAAAAAGTCAAATAAAAATACTGTTCACAATCTCCACTACTTATAACCAGTGTTATAGTATCTGCTACTTCATGTCATGTATCGTGGTAATTTGTTTTTTTTTTAAAAAGGCCTAATTTTTAAAAAATAAGTATCTTTTCACAACAGAAAGTGTGGTAAATCAGCAGAGCTATTTTAGGCATAGCTTTGTTGTTTTCATTTTATTTTCACCATTTATGTTGATGTAGAACCATTGATCTGGCTTCCCTGCTATGGAGACTAACAAGAGTCTGAAGGCAGTGGCATCAGTGGCTGGAAAAGAAAGGGGCACCCACAGGCCACCCATGAGTACTCACAGATGCCAAGTGCAGGAGGTAGCAGTAATAGCAGTAGCAGGGATTAATTTAATGTTTTGGATGACTTAACAATACCAAGCATTCCTACAGTTACTACTAAACCCAGATCTGCTATCTAATTATATTCCATTAAAATATTTCAGTCAGCAATAAGCAATCCATTTTTCTTAAGCTTGTCTTCCTTATGTTCTGTCATTTACATGACTGTTATGGCAGGTTAATTCCTAGACATCAATACTAACACTTCCTAGGTCATTCCTGATCCAGTTTTTCCTTTTCACAGAAGAATGCATACATCAGCTCAAATTCTCCAGTTCATAACCTGTTAGATCTTCTTGCTTATTTCAAAAAAGACCTTGAATTCTGGACCATACTGTGGATTTGCCTGGTCTTGGACCAAGATAAACACTTTAGCTTCCACCTTACTATTCTTTGAATATATATTATTCTAAGTAAAAGAAAATAATCACTTATTCTTTCCTAGCTAGAACCTATAACATTTCAGTAAAGAAAGATTTTCTGTCATGTCATACCTCAGAAAAACTCTATGATCTGAAGATTTTGAGGGTCACAGACCGAAAATAGTCAGTGATTTTCACTTTTCATTCTCTCTTCTTTGTGCAGTAATTTTTCCTAAAATCATTAGCTACACTTTAAAAACTTGCCTTAATTCCTGACACTAAAAATGATGCCTGCCTAAGAGATGAGTGCCTTTAATTTCATGCAGTCTCATACAGATTTTATATGTCTGTACACTTGAATTAAAGAATGCTTTGCATATCAAGGATAATAAAAAAATTGTTCTTCATTGTGAGAGAGTGGCTAATCATTGTTACTGCATTTTCTTAAAAAGTCTGGTGCCATTTTTTTCAAATAGCTCCTTTTTGGTTTGATCATAAAGATTTTCCTACCAATGCACCTTCATCAAAGGTTGACAACTGAATGGCTGAGAGCTGAGAAATGAACACCTCAGAGCTAGGTTACGAAAATTATAGTAAAGAACCAAACTCTTATTTTGCAGCTTTGAATCCAATGTGCCTATATAACAACATGTATTTATCTGAAGGCTCCTCAGTTCTCTCACTTTTTAATTATGAATCTTTTTATAATTGCAGATGAATAACAACTAATCAGAAGTATCTGTGCCTGGTTATGTTTAAATCTGATGACATGCTCTTTTTCACTTGTTAAGAAAAGATGAAACTTGTTTCAAAGAAAAAAAATATGGGAAAAGCTTCCATCATTTGACCTAGTTGAGATACAATTTAAGAAATTTAAATTTATACTAAAGTATGCATGTTCAAAGATGAAATCTAGCAACCTTTGTCATCCATATCTACATGTACTTATCTTTCTTTCAAGGCAAATATTGAGCATTCTGAGAGGATTTATAAATCACAGCCAATTTTATGAACTAAATTCCTTGGTGGGAGACTGAAGAAAGTGGGAAACTGTATTGGAGAAGGTCTTATAGTAGTCTTCACATTTTCTGTTTTCAGTGAGAAGTGTATTTTATTGTGTCATATTCTGCTTCTCACATTGAGTTGTTCCTTACTCCACAGACATTCCTGAAATCAATAGCTTTGCACATATCATATGTTAAAATTCCATTTAAATAAAATACAGCAGATATTTAGGACCACATTATTTCAAGATGTTGAAGTTATTTGGTAAACATTTAAAACCAGAAAAATTACTTAAGAAATAGCAAAGCTAGGAATTCATCAACTTTTTCAACTGTTCCTTGAACAACTCATCCCCACAAAAAATGTCCTAGGTCTACAATGAGAAGTTACATGCAAACAGAGCATCTCAGATGTTCTTAGTTATAACAATTGCATTTTTGGGAATAGAATGCTCTGAGAGAGAGAGAAACTCCTGATTGAGCTGCCCCCATGTCTGCTACCACCTCCAGCCTCTAGAACTGCAAATCTGTGCATTTCCAAATCACAAATGTGGGATTTGGGCTTATATACTGGGTTTCTCTGATGAAGTTCTGGTAGCAGGTGGGCTTCAAGGATGCCCTCTGTGAGAAGAGTTCAAGGGCTGCCCTGTGCCAGACACAGTCTATTCCACCTGGCTCTAAGGGATCCGTCACAGGAAGCTCCTGAGTGTGTACTGCCTCTATGAAGACATATTTAAGAAATGCAAAATTACTGGAGAGGCAGAGGAGTGAGGAAAGAAAAATAAGAAATCAGTATGAACACCTGGATCAGAGAAAAATCAGTGGGAGAGGGTACTCAAGGCACTGGGAGCAGAGATTCCCCTGCAGCCCATGGACAGGACCATGCTGGAGCAAATATCCACAGTGCAGCCTTTGAAGAACCCTTAACTGGAGCTACTGGATATTTCCTGAAGGAACTTCAGCCCATGGAGAACCCATTTGGGAGCAGACTTTTTCGTGAAGGACCATGGAGAGCAGCTACACTGGAACGGGGGGAAAGTGTGAGGAGGAAGGAGCAGCAGAGAGAAATTGTTGTATACTCAGAGGGCATTGGATAGAGGAGTTGGGAATAAAGGAGTGTTCTGGTTTTGGTTAGTGAAGTGAAGCCTGGAAGAAAGAAGAAGGTGAGGGGAAAGGATTTCTTGTAATTTCTAGTTTTATTTCTCACCTTCAAAATCTATTTTAATTGCTAACCAAATAATACTCTCCAAATGAGGTCCGTTTTGCCTGTAAAGGTAAGTGGTAACTGATCTCCCTGTCTTTATTTCATCAGCAAGTTTTCATCTTATTTTCCCCCCAACCTGTTAAGGAGAGGTAGTAAAAGAGCAGCTGGGTAGATGTCTGTGTTGACCCATTCACTTGACACAATTGAAAACCATCATTTGACAGTATCGCCTTGACCATACTACTTTTAGGGCCTTCCAAAAATACTGACACAACTTAAAGCATGTAAATCACTTCATTTGAAGCAAATTTCAGTATTTCCATACTGTAAATTGCAGAGCTTTTGCAGCACATTTTTCAAACTAGCCAAAAAATGAGATCACCATCAGAAATTCAAATAACTTGTTCAGCCGGATTTTTTCTTTCAGTTTCCCTCTGTTCATGAAAGGAGATTTCAGGTGACTATAAAGAATTTAAAAATTACTAAAGTTTCAGAGATTGTTGAAAAGGGCTCCAATATATATTCACAAATACAATGTAAGAAGAGATTTGAAATTAGCATTCTATTTTAAGACTGAATCCTGTTTGAAACGAAGACTGCTTTTATGGAGACATTGCAGAAATATATCTATCGGTCTTTACATATTTTATATATTGGATATTTAGATACTTAGATGTTTTCCTTCTTTATGCTTTCATTTCATGTTTTAAAATGTATGCTTAAAAAAAAATCCACTACACGACACTGTAGTATACATCACTAACAAGATCAAACAGAAGAAATATAAGGAAATGATTTAGTGCAGATCATATTTGAGGTGCAGCAGCCTTCCTTAGATAAAAAGCCCATGTAGTTATCTGAGTTCTAAAGATTGACAGTACTATTTCAGTCAAGTTTATTGTTCATACTAGATCATTACAAAACTTAGTAAGAGATAGAACAAATTTGATTTTGAAGTTGACTTTTTGTGCTTAGAGCATGTGATGAGGGACAATGTTCTGACAGCTTAAGCTCACTCAAGCTTAATGACTGATCTAAATTGGAGCTTGGAGATAAAAGAAATTCTTTAGTGATGCCTCAGTTGTCATTGATTGCTATGAGCAATTTTAAAGCTATCCAAGTCGAGAATTGTCAGTTTGGTTCTAAAGAAAGAGAAAGTGGTACATGATATTGGAAGCTGGTGCAAATGCTACTGCATTTAAAAAAAAAAAGCTTACATTACTTGTATCTGTAGGTGATAATCACAACTACATACAGCATTATCTATCATCAGGGAAAGACAGTGAATCTACAGGGTACAATGTAAGCAGTAGCTGTCACAGGAAGACAAAAATTAAAGGTTAGGCACATTATAAATATCAGCTGTAGCAAGATAACTGAAAACAAAATGTTCTAGGCTAAAGACAATAAGGGAGTTAAGTGCAGAGCAGAGTTTCTTCTGTGTTGATCTCAGGAAGTAGTTCTTCTGACAAAATTATCCTATTCTTGCACATAGCATAACATGTATTCCATCTAAAGTACTATGATTAGAACAGCAAATATTTAAGCCATAATAGTGTTAGGGCAAGATAAAATCATACACAGCCATGGCTGCCTAGGTGTGGAGAGGAACTTTTATACCATCAGTCTGTAAAATAGCAGATCATAATAAGGACTGTGTTTTGGTGAGAAAGGGCTGCAACTGCTTTGTTCTTTCAGAAGTTTTGGAAACAGTTCTGTATCTTCAGTATTGCTGTGTCTTCTCAACGCTAACTTCAAATACAAAAAGCTGTCTCTTGAGCAGTCTATTCAGAGTCAACTGCCATAGTTAGCACATGGGTTTCACAGATGGAAGAATGTCCTCCATCAGTGTTTGGGTCTCACTGAGGCTTACTGTCTCGTTCCAAGAACAAATTTGGTCTTCAGAGCATGTTCAGAGCAGCCTTCAAAAGACAATATAAGTTGGCTTTTTTGCTAGTGTAAATGGACTGCCGGCTTATGGTGGCATGGATAGTGGTTGTGAGAAAAATGCTATTGCAGAAAATAGTTTGCTTATTAGGAGTCCTGTCTTTAACCAGAAGAAGGACTGGGCACCATGGGCAGATTTATGATAAGTTTATTAGATGTGAGGTCAAATGTGGTACCATAAGCTTTGTTAGTATTTACAGGCTTGAAATATACCATATCACAATTTTAGGGAACTTTACTGACTACAGTTCATTTTAATGCTTACTTTTACTCTATTTTATGTTTTTCTGATTCGTTCAGGTAGGTAATCCTATATTTTGTGTTTATTGAATGTTTTCTGAGCAAACACAGAATCATAGAATGGCCAGGTTGGAAGGGACCTTAGTTTCAATGCCCCTGCCATGGGCAGGGATGTAAATCACTAGAGCAGGTTGCCCAGGGCCACATCCAGCCTGGCCTTGAACACTGCCAGGGATGGGGCATCCACAACCTCTCTGGGCAGCCCGTTCCATTGCCTAACCACCCACCAGGTAAAGAACTTCCTCTTAATCTCCAGGTCTAAATTTCCCCTCCTTCAGCTTATAACCATTCCCCCTTGTCCTATTACAATCCGACCATCTAAAAAGTTTCTCCCCTTCTATTTTATAATCCCCCACTAGGTACTGGAAAGCTGCTATAAGATCCCCTCAAAGCCTTCTCTTTTTCACGCTGAACAACCCCAAATCTCTCAGCCTGTCTTTGTAGGGGAGGTTCTCCAATCCTTTAATCATCTTTGTAGCCCTCCTCTGGACTCGTTCCAACAGCTCTACATCTTTTTTATGCTGAGGACCCCAGAACTGGATGCAGTACTCCAAGTGGGGCCTCACGAGGGCAGAGTAGAGAGGCAGAATCACTTCCCTAGACCTGGTGCTCATGCCTCTCCTGATGCAGCCCAGGATGTGGTTGGCTCTCTGGGTCACTAGTACACATTGCTGGCTCATATCCAGCTTTTCATCAGTCACAACCCTCAAGTCCTTCTCTGAATGGCTGCTTTCAATGAGTTCCTCACCCAGTCTGTACTCGTATCTATGATTACTCCTACCCAGATGCAGGACCTTACATTTTGACTTATTAAACTTCATTTGATTCTCATGGGCCCACTCCCCTAGAGTTTATCTAGGTCCCTCTGGATGGCATCCCGGCCTTCTAACATATCAGCCACAACACTCAGCTTCATGTCATGCGCAAACTTGCTGAGGGTGCACTCGATACCCATGTCTAGGTCGTTAATGAAGATATTGAAGAGCACTGGTCCCAAGACAGAGCCCTGAGGGACACCACTTGTCACTGCTCTCTACCTAGACAAGGAGCCATTGACCACAACTCTCTGGTTGCATCCTTTCAGCCAATTTCATATCCACCGAACAGTCCACTCATCAAATCCGTATCTCTCAAGTTTTGAGATAAGGATGTCATGAGGAACCGTATCAAAGGCCTTACAAAAGTCCAAGTAGATGACTTCAGTACATCTTCCCTCATCAACTGTTGCAACCACTCCATCATAGAAGACTACCAGATTGGTGAGGAACGATTTGCCCTTAGTGAATCCATGATGACTACTTAGTATCACCTCTTTACCTTGCACGTGCGTTAACATCACTTCCATGACTATTTGCTCCATGTTCTTCCCAGGCACAGAGGTGAGGCTCACTGGCCTGTAGTTCCCTGGGTCGTCTTTTCTACCCTTTTTAAAAATAGGGGTAATGTTACCCTTTCTCCAGTCACCCAGGACTTCACCTGACCTCCACGACTTGCCAAATATGATGGAGAGCGATCCTGCAACAACATCAGCCAATTCCCTCAGGACTCTAGGATGTATGCTATCAGGGCCCATAAACTCATTCTGATCAACTTTCAGTAGATGGTGCCGAACCTGTTCTTCACATACACTGGGAGGCCCCTCACTC